>CM039676.1:493948619-494489110 GCA_022496015.1 Hordeum marinum | reverse complement strand
AAGGAAGAAAGAAGAAAAGAAAGAGAAGAAGAAGAAGAGGGGAGGAGACTAAGCAGAAAAAGGAGAAGAAGAAGAAGAAGAAGAAGAAGAAGAAGAGAAGCAGAAGAAGAGGAGGAGGAGGAGGAGGAGGAGGAGGAAAAAGGAAAAGAAGGAAGAAGAGGAAAAAGGAAAAGAAGGAAGAAGAGGAAGAAGAAGAAGAAGAAGATGAGGAGAAGAGGATGAGGAGAAGAGGAGAAGAAGAAGAAGAAGAAGAAGGACGACCCTGACCCCTACCCTCGACCCCCAACCACCGACGCCATAGCCCCCCGACCACCGACACCACCGACCCTCGACCACTGACGCCATCGACCCCCAACCACCAATGCCACCGACCCCCGACTCCATTGACCCTTGATCACCGACCCTCGACCCCTAACGCCACCGACCCCCGACGCCCCAGACCCCCCGGACCCTGACCCCCAACAACTGACGCCATCGCCCCCGACCACCGACACCACCGACACCACCGACCCCTGACCACCGACGCCATCGACCCCCGACCACCAACGCCACCGACCCCCGACTCCACTGACCCCCGACACGACACCCCGACATGGCACCACCGACACCCCGACCCCGACATGACACCCCCGACACGCCGACCCCGACACGACACCCCCGACACGCCGACCCCGACAAGACACCCCGACCCCCGACACGACACCCCGACACGGCACCCCCGACCATGACACAACACCCCTACCCCGACACGACACCCTCGACACCCCGACCCCGACACGACACCCCCAACACCGCCGACACCCCCGAGACCCCGACACCCCTAGATTTAGTTTAGGTTTATTTAGATTGTCGGGGGTCGAGGATCGAGGGGAAAAGGAGTTGAGGATCGACCCCGACACGACACCCCCGACACCCCGACCCCCGACACCTTGACTCCGACACGACACCCCTCGACACCCCGACCCCGACACGACACCCCCGACACGCCGACCCCGACAAGACACCCCGACCCCTGACACGACACCCCTACACCCTGACACGGCACCCCCAACGATGACACAACACCCCTACCCCGACATGACACCCTTGACACCCCGACCCCGACATGACACCCGCGACACCGCCGACACCCCCGAGACCCTGACACCCCTAGATTTAGTTTATGTTTATTTACATTGTCGGGGGTCGAGGATCGAGGGGAAAAGGAGTTGAGGATCGACCTCGACATGACACCCTCGACACCCGGACCGCGACACGACACCCCGACCCCCGACACGACACCCCGACACCCCGACACGGCACCCCCGACCATGACACAGCACCCCTACCCCGATACGACACCCTCGACACCCCCGACACCGTCGACACTCCCGACACCCCTAGATTTAGTTTAGGTTTATTTAGATTATCGGGGGTCGAGGATCGAGGGGAAAAGGAGTCGAGGATCCACCCCGACATGACACCACCGACACCCCAACCCCCGACACGACACCCCGACATGGCACCCCTGACACTCCGACCCCGACATGACACCCCCCGACACCCCGACCCCGACACGACATCCCGACACCCCAACACAGCACCCCCGACCATGACACAACACCCCTACCCTGACACGACACCCTCGACACCCTGACCTCGACACCCCGACCCCGACACGGCACCCCCGACACCCCGACCCCGACACGGCACCCCCGACCCCGACACAGCACCCCTACCCCGACACGACACCCCCGACACCCCGACCCCGACATGACACCCCCGACCCTAACACGACACCGCCAACACCCTGACCCCGACACCCCGACCCCAACACGACACCCCCGACACCCCGTCCCCGACACGACACCCCCGACACCCCGACCCCGACACGACACCCCCGACACCCCGACCCCGACATGACACGGGTCATATATTTGTGAATTATGAGTTAGGTCATATATTTTTCGATTTTGTTATACAAAACATCATATTTATGTTGATCGGGTGGATTTAAATGTGTAGTTGTTTCGTCGCTGCGAGGGTCTGGTGTTCGACGACCTCCCCGTGCGTTCGACGAGCTCCGCCCCTGCGTTCGTGGGTGAGCACAAATGACATCCCCTCTTGCCCCCTTCATTTCCTCTGTTCCGATCTTCGTGCCGATGAAACTTGCTAGCTATAGGTGTCTTCAATCATCAGTATGCGTGACCACTATGCGTCTCCCATTTGAATGGGTTGCATCTATAAATGTGCATTCATTAGCATATTTATAACCGTGATTCTTTCGAATTGTCCAACGTTATCCATGGACAACCCGAGTATGTGTAGATTGGGTTCGTTTTCCCATATGCTCTGCTCCGGATTCGATGCAGAATTTCGTTAGTGCCTCCCTGTTGTTCTCCGGGTACAGATCCTCTCTGCTTATTGCCGAGACGTGTATCAGGAGAACAACGGGGAGGTGCTACCGAAATTATGCGTCAGATCCGAAGCAGAGCATGGGAAAACGAATCCAATATACACATACTCGGGTGGGATTAGGACCTATCTTTACCTACTAGCGTCTAGGTTGCATCGACGTAATAAAACTGACAAACTCTATTAACTGAAGAATATGGTTTGCTGAATTATGTATATATTTTTTGTGTTTCCAGTAGCTAGGCAAGATGAGTGATCGTGGGTGGATGTATACCGGTCACACTAGTCACAAAGACATGACCCGTGAAAGGATAACAAAAACCAAGGAGTTTCTGAGAGTCGCATTTGCAAATGGACAGAAAACAACCTGGTGCCCTTGTGTCGATTGCGAAAACTTTAAGAAGTCAGAGTTTGAAATGATCAAACACCTGCAGAAGTGTTGTTTTATGCCTAATTATATGGTCTGGACATTTCATAGTGAGTCTGCCCAACGTGCCAGAGCTAAGGTGGTTCGTCGTCGCACCGATGAGCATGGTACCGAGATCAAAGACATGGTGCAAGACTTTGATGATGCTCGGGATTCGGACGATGAGATGGAGGAATCTGCAAAGGCCTTTTATGAAAGGTTGGAGTCTTCAAAACATCCTCTCCACGAGCACACTGAGCTTTGTCAGCTGGATGTCATCGCGCAAGTAATGGCTCTGAAGGCTCAGTTCAACCTGGGCAGAGAATGCTACAACGCGATGATGACGATATTTGGACGCTTTCTACCCAAAGGCCATGTATCGCCAACAAACCTGTACCAGTCAGACAAAATCCTACGTGCGCTTAAGATGCCCTATGAGAAGATAGATGCCTATGAGAATGGATGTGCCTTACTTAGGCTTGAGTATGCGGGCTTGAACTATTGCCCCATTTGCAATGCTTCTAGGTATGTTCTGGTAGACAACGGTATGGGTGAGAAGAGTCAGACCAAAATCCCCATTAATGTTCTTCGGTATCTGCCAATCATACCAAGACTTCAATGTCTTTTCATGGTCAAAGAGATGGCCAGAAAGATGATGTGGCATAAATTGGGCAAAAGAACAGAACTAGATGTAGATGGGAATCCGATGTTGGGACACACTTCAGACGCTTTTGCGTGGAAGCACTTTGATGCATTACATAAGGATAAAGTGGCAGATCCAAGGCATCCTCGAGTTGCCATCAGCATGGATGGGTTCAATGTGTATGGTATGACGGCAGCACAATACAGTTGTTGGCCTGTATTTCTCATTCCACTCTATCTCCCCCCGGAGAGATTACGAAAAGAAAGAACATTTTCTTGACGTTGATAATTCTAGGGCCCAAATATCTGGGGAAGAATATGAATGTGCACATGTAGCCGCTTAAGGATGAATTGTAAGAAGCCTGGGATAATGGGATCAAGACATACGACGCCGCTACCAAAAAGAACCTCAAAATGCATGTGTGGTACATGTACTCGTCGCATGACTTGCCGGCGTATGCGCTATTCGTTGGCTGGTGTGTGCGTGTAAGGTTTCCGTGCCCCACATGTAAGGCAACTCTTGAGTTTCGTTGGCTGTAGGCGGGTCGCAAGTTTTCTTGCTTCAACATGCATAGACAGTTCCTGGATCCTGACCATAAGTTCAGAAAAGACAAGAAGAATTTCATCAAAGGTAGAGTTGTCAAAAACACTGTACCACCTGCATTGACAGCCCAACAGATCCTAGATCAGATAAACGCCCTCGAGCCGGATCCAAATCGTCCAGGGTATTTCAAAGGGTATAATACGGAACACGCCTGGACTCACAAGATATGTTTGTGGGATCTGCCTTACTTTAAAGACCTCCTTTGCCCACACAACATCGACGTTATGCAAACTGAAAAGAATATTGTGGAGGCCTTTTTGGTACATTGTTTGGCATAGAAGGGAAGTCAAAGGATAATCCTAAGGCTAAAGTCGACCAGGAGGCTCTATGTGATAGAACGTTACAAAACATTCGACAACCGAAATGAAAGAAGAACTGGAGGAAGCCAAAGGCATGGTTCAATCTTGAAAGGCCAGCTATGAGGGAAATGATCTTGTGGGTGAAAATGCAGTTGATGTTCCCCGATGGGTATGCAGCGAATCTAAAGAGGGGAGCAAGTCTTGACAAATTGAAAATATTTGGTCTCAAGAGTCATGATTGGCACATATGGCTTGAGCTGGTAATGCCGGTGATGGTGTGTGCTTTTATCCCTGAGGATGAATGACTAGTACTAGCAAAGCTGAGATATTTCTTCCATGCTCTTTGTGCAAAAGAACTATCGCCTGAAGTGCCAGATGAATTGGAAGAGGTGGCGCCAGAGTTGATCTACAAGTTAGAAAAGATCTTTCCACCGGGCTTCTTTAATCCAATGCAGCATTTGATTTTGCATCTCCCGACCAAGGCAATATTGGGGGGGGGCATGGAAAATCGTTGGTGCTTCACAACTGAGAGGATGCAGAAGACGCTTCGAGCAAAATCTAAAAATAAACATAGAGTTGAAGCATCGATGGCCGAGGCATTCATTACTAAGGAGGCGGCAAACTTCATGACAGCACACTACAAAGCCAAGAATCGTCATTTGCATAATCCGAAGCCTCGGTACAATGATGGCGACCGTGAAAAAGGTCGATCCAACCTCAGCCTATTCAAAGGGAAGCTCGCAGCAGCCGGTGCTTCGAAAGCAATAGCGTTGGATGTCGAAGAATGGCGGACCATTTTGTTGTATATCTTCAACAACCTAACAGAAGTGCGGCCATACATCAAGTAAGTTCTTGGTACATTGTTTCGCAACTTCTAATTCCATTGAAATGCTCTTATTCCCGGGTATGTGATACAGTCGATACATCGCCAAATTCTCGGATGGAGCAGTGATCCAAAAGGATTCCATCAAAGATTATGAGCTTCTGGCAAAGCATGGAGGCAGCTATCCCGGTTTCATCTCTTGGTTCAAGCAAATGGTAATTTCCATTAATTAGACGATTTCATTTCTTAGCCTAGTTTGCGACTAATGCAACAATCATTTCATATTAAACTTGTAGGCTAATGAAGAGTCTATGGACTCCGAATTGAGACAAGTCACTAATGGTTTTGACTATAAGGTTCGTTCATTTGACAAATACGACATCAACGGGCATCGCTTTAGTACTTTTGGCAAAGAGCTATCTATGGCCGACCGAAAGTGTACAAATTGTTGTGTCTCCGCTGTCGGCGAAGGAGGGGTCGAGTATTATGGAAGAGTTGAAGCAATTTATGAACTTACATTCTTTGGTGAAAACCCACCAAACGTCGTAGTCTTCAAATGTTATTTGTTCCAGCCAAACGAGACTAGAAGGACTCATGAACATATAGGGCTAGTCGAAATCAGACAAAGCACCCATTTAGATGTTCCCGATGTCTATATTACGGCTCAATTGGTGACCCAAGTTTGCTATCTACCGTGGGCCTGCCAAACGGATCCAAATTTGAAAGGTTGGGATGTCGTTTATGATGTGCCGCCACATTTTACACCACCTTCCCTCTATGAAGATGATTATGAACCTCACATTAACCTAGCCACATATGAAGGAGAATTCTTCCAAGAAACACGTGTTTCCAAAAAATGTTTCAAGAACCGCTCTACTTCACCCCAGAACATTGAGGTCGACAGCAACAGTGAATCCGACTTCACCCCTGAGCTGGAACAAGAAGAGACAGAAGAAGAAGAGGTTACTTCTGCGGATGACCTGTCAATGCTTGACCGATTACATAGAGGCCTTCCACATGTTGATGCATTTATTGATGATGCTGATGAGCACGTCATTACTGATAGTGATGATGATTATGCATTTATTGACCCAGAGCATATATAGACGATGAAGATTAATATTAGTAATGTGAGGTATTCAATTATTATTATGTACATATATATTATTATTTTGTTCATGTTATTAGGTATTCAATTTTTTATGTTGAACTAATTCCGTTCACTCTTTGTCATTGCAGGTGTTGACAGATGGTGGGCTCGGGTCGGGAGCCCTCTAAGCCTCCTTCCTCGGCGCGTGCTGGGAGGGGTGCTATTATTCCACCCCAGCAACTCCGGAGAGCGCTGATACACGGTATGCAGACACCGTTGGGCGCTTCTTCTTCGACTGGGAGAGGTCAGGGGAAGACGAAGAGAGGTGTTAGAAGTAGGAAGGCTGCTGTGCCTTCCTCGCTGCCACCCCCAGCTGATTCTCCCGACCACAAGAGTGCTTCGTCTCAGGTGGACCCGTCTGACTTGGACCCATCTTGGACTCCGGTCGCCGAGCCTCGGGTCACCGAGCCTTCATTCCAGGAGACTTTGGTCCCAAAGTCTTTGTCCCAGGAGACTTGGGTCCCAGAGTCTTCGTCCCACGTGACCCCGGAGGCTAGTGGCCATGCTGATGGTGGCGAGGACAACTTGTCTGAGGACACCTATAGCGAGGGCGAGCTGGTTGAGGAGGGCAAGAAGGTCTACTAGCATGGTTGTACAAAGCTCCCGCCCATGCCGACGACTCGCGATCAGAGGTGGTTGATTGAGCCTAATGTGGAGAAGTAAGTGCATTTACTCTTTTTTAACCTTTTGCTTTCATGTTTCTTCAAATTAATATCTAATGTGTTGGCCTTGTCATACTGCTGGGGTTGGAAACACGAGCGTGGTGTCCATAGGCCCAACCAGGTCCTTGGTGTGCTTCTCCGGCACCAGTTCCTGGGGAAGGTCCAGTTGCCCAGTGAGGGTGAGGTTCCATAGGTAGCACTGACCTGGGAGCTGTATAGGGCTGCCCTGGCCCCGCCGGAGGAGATGGCCGACGGTGTCTTGTGCGAGACGGTGGCTGACATTGTGATTCGTCGCTTTTGGGTAATTTCTCCTTTACAGAAATAAAAATCAACAACACCTAATGATTGTACTAATCAGTGTTATCTTGTTTGATTGCAGACCTTCTACAAGTGTCTTGAGGAACACGAGGTGAAAGCGGCTATTGTTCTCGAAGCCGAGTGCAAGCGCCTACTTCAGAACTTACGACACAAGGCTCGGGTGCAGGCTTTTCGAGACTACTATGCCTCGACTAACATTAAGAGGGCCAAGAAGAAGTGCCGCAAAAATTATCTGAGTAAGGTGAAGTTAATGAAGGTAATTATCTATTCTGAAGGCTTTGTACTTAGTTTCCTTGATTTGATTCGTAGGCATAGCGTTGAAATTTCTCTTGTCTAACTTAGGTGCCCCCGAGATGGTGTGCGGATAGGATGGACTGTTGGGAGGCATTGGTGGATGAGTGGTGCCCTCCCGAATGGCTAGCCGAACACAACAAGGCCAAGGATAAGCATGCCCAAATGGGAGAGGTGTGCCACACCATCAAGGGAGCTCCAACCTATTTGAGTATGGGAATCACTTGGTATGTGGTTTGCTTCATGATTCATGCAATTTCATTCTTCATGCTAGCTTGAGCCCTTAACTAATATTTTGTTCCTCTCTTTTAGGTGCGAGAAAAACAGAAGGAGGTGCCACCTCTGTTCGACCTCTATGCCATGGCCCATACTGCCTTGTACAAGAAGGCCAAGGCATTCTCTGAGGATGACCTCGATCATCCAAAGAGCTTCAGCAAAATCTCTTCCCACAACATGCTCGTGAGGTACAGAGATGAGGGGAAGGCGAGGAAAGGGGAGGACTTCAACCCGAGCCAGATTCCTTTTGATCGAGAGCTCGTGATGATATCTAGTGGCGGGAGGCCCCATGGCTCGATAGCCATTGGGGATGGATTGATACGTTGTCATAGAACTCTCCCGGAGATCAAGAAGTGCCAGACGAGCTCTGATCCTGAGATAAGGCCTCGTCCACGGCCAATGGAGCTCGCCATCGAGGCTAGGGCCCAGGAGCTTCTGGCGGAGGCAAGCAGGCAGGCGGCGCAGAGGGAGAGGGACATGAAGGAGAGGACGACTAGGTTGTTGGAGGAGGAGAGGAACCAGAACGACGCATCTCACCGGGCCCTATACGAGCTCCTCGTGGTAAGTTTCTCCTACATATTAGAGAAATCATGCATGTAATGTTCGTTTCATCACTAACTAATATGAATGACTCGTGAAAACAAAATGTGCAGACCATGTGCCAGAACAATGGTCAGACCCCTCCGTCGATGCCCCAGATTGGTATAGCACCCATGGTGAGTTTCATTTTAATGGTCATTAGTTACTAGTATTCACATTTGAGTTGCATCATGCTAAGTAGACATTGCAAATGATCTTTGGTGCAGCGTGCCTCCCGACAAGCATAGACCAATCCTTCTGCGTCTGCCGCAACCCTGACCGGTCCTTCTACGTCTCACCCTAGCGCAAACCCGACCAGTACTTCACCTCCGTGATGATGGTAAGTTTTCCCAAGTGTTTTGTTTAACAAATGCATACTTAGCTTAAGAAATGACCTACTTAGCTCCAAAATGACCTATACTTAGCTTATTTTCCTCACAAATGACATAATAACCTTACTTACCTCCAAAATGATATATTCTACCTAGGATAGCTATAAAATGACCTATACTTAGCATTTTTCCTCCAAAATGACTTGATATGCTTAGTTAGCTAGAAAATGGCATAACTACATAGGATAGCTCAATAATGATCTATAGCTAGCTTAACTAGTACATTTATGACATAATTAGCTCACTTAGGTACAAAATGGCATAACTACCTAGGATAGCTCAATGATGATCTATAATTAGCTTAGCTAGTTCATTTATGACATAATTAGCTCACTTAGGTAAAATGGCATAATAACCTTGGTTTAGCTCCAAAATGACATATACTTAGCTTATTTTCATCAAGAATGACACAATAACCTTACTTAGCTCCGAACTGACATACTTTACCTAGGATAGCTATAAAATGACCTATACTTAGCATTTTTTCCTCCTAAATGACTTAATATGCTTAGTTAGCTGAAAAATGTCATAACTACCTTTGATAGCTAAATAATAATCTATACTTAGCTTACCTAGTTCATTATGACATAATTAGCTAACTTAGGTAAAAAATGTTATAATAACCTTGGTTTAGCTCCAAACTATCATATAATTAGTTTATTTTCCTCCAAAATGACAAAATAACCTTACCTAGCTCCAAAATGACCGATTTTAACTAGGATAGCTCTAAAATGACCTACACTTACCATCTTAGCTCTAAAATGACCTACACACTTAGCATTTTTACCTACCTTAGCTAAAAAATTGGCATTTTAACCTACCTTAGTTAGAAGAAGAAGAAGATAAAGAAGAGGAGAGGAGAAAAAGAAAGAGAAGATAAATTCTTCTTCTTTTTCTTCTTTTTCTTCTAGCTAGTCTTCTTCTTCTTCTAACTTTCATCTTTCCTAATTTGCAAATTTGCTATAGACGAGGAAGCTTGCATTGATGGAGTGTACTCTTCTACTTGTGCTTCCTTTTTGTTTATGGAAACTTGTTGGAAACTTGTTTTGGATATGTATGTATGGATATTGTTGGGGATCGTTGCATGGGAAACAAAAATTTCCTACTTTCACGCAGGACCTATCCATGGTGTTGATCATCTACGAGAGGGAGAGCGGATCTACATACCCTTGTAGATCGCTAAGAGGGAAGCGTTAAGAAACGCGGTTGGTGTAGTCGAACGTCTTCACGATCCAAATCGCCGAGCATCTCGCTATCCAATCACGATCCGTCCTGCGAACTTGATCATGATCCATCCCACGAACTTGATCACGGTCCGTCCGATCTAGCGCCGAACGGACGGCACCTCCGTGTTCAGCACACGTGCAGCTTGATGATGATCTCCGCCGTCTTGATCCAACAAGAGGGAGCGGAGAGGAAGAAGAGTTCTACGGCAGCGTGACAGTGCTCCAGCGATGGTGGTGGAGCTATTCCGGCAGGGCTTCGCCTAAGCACTGCAGAAATCCGATCTAGAGGAGAAACTATGCACTGGAGGAACGAGCAGCACGTGGCTAAAAAATTCTGTACAAAAACCCTAAAACCACCAGTATATATAGGAGGAAGAGAGGAGGAGGCTTGGCCCAAGGGCCAAGCCACAAGGAGTCGGCCGAACCAGGTTGTGGAGGTGGAATCCACCTCCAATCCTAGTAGGACTAGGATTCACCCAATTTTGGCCTCTTTCCACCTTTTCTCTTTGGATTTTCTTCTCTAGCCGCCTGGGCCTTGTGTGGGGTTTTCCACCAGACCACTAAGGGCTGGTATTCACTCTCCCACAACCCATGAAGCCTCTTGGGTCGAAATACCCCTCCCGGAGGTCTCCCGGTACACTACCGGCACTCCCGGTACACTACCGATGAGCCCAAAACTTTTCCGGTGACCAAAACAGGACTTCCTATATATGAATCTTTCCCTCCGGACCATTCCGGAGCTCCTCGTGACGTCCGAGATCTCAACCGGGACTCTGAACAACCTTCGGTCACCACCATACATAACTCTATACTACTGAAACGTCACCAAACCTTAAGTGTGCAGACCCTGCGGGTTCGAGAACTATGTAGACATGACCGAGACACCTCTATGGTCAATAACCAATAGCAGGACCAGGATGCCCATATTGGTTCCTACATATTCTATGAAGATCTTTAGCGGTCGAACCTCTATGTCAAGGATTTAGTTAATCCCGTATGATGTTCCCTTTGTTCTTCGGTATGTTACTTGCCCGAGATTTGATCGTCGGTATCTCCATACCTAGTTCAACCTCGTTATCGGCAAGTCTCTTTACTCGTTCCGTAATACAAGATCCTATGACTAACACTTAGACCCATTGCTTGCAAGGCTCATTGTGATGTTGTATTACCGAGTGGGCCCTGAGATACCTCTCCGTCACACGGAGTAACAAATCCCAGTCTTGATCCATGCCAACTCAACAGACACCCTCGGAGATACCTGTAGAGCACCTTTATAGTCACCCAGTTACGTTGCGACGTTTGATACACACAAGGCACTCCTCCGGTATCCGTGAGTTGCATGATCTCATGGTCATAGGAACATATACTTGACATGTAGAAAACAGTAGCAATAAACTGACATGATCATATGCTACGTTTGTAGTTTGGGTCTTGTCCATCACATCATTCTCCTAATGATGTGATCCCGTTATCAAATGACATCACATGTAAATGGCCAGGAAACCTTGACCATCTTTGATCAACGAGCTAGTTCACTAGAGGCATAGTAGGGACAGAGTGTTGTCTATTTACCCACACATGTAATGTGTTTCCAATCAATACAATTATAGCATGGACAATAAACGATTATCATGAACAAGGAAATATAATAATAAACACCTTATTTATTGCCTCTAGGGCATATTTCCAACAATCTCCCACTTGCACTAGAGTCAATAATCTAGTTCACATCACTATGTGATTTACATTGTTATGAATCGAACACCCATGCAGTTCTGGTGGAGATAATGTTTAGCCTTGGAAGAGGCTTAGTCAATGGGTCTGCAACATTCAGATCCGTGTGCACTTTGCAAATATTTATGTCCTTCTCCTCGATGTAATCGCGGATGGAGTTGAAGTGTCGCTTTATGTGTCTGGTCCACTTGTGAAACCTTGATTCCTTGGCCAGAGAAATGGCACCAGTGTTATCACAGAACAGGTCCATTGGATTCAGTGCACTGGGCACTACTCCAAGATCTGTCATGAACTGCTTCATCTAGACACCTTCCTTCGCCGCCTCCGAGGCTTTAATGTACTCCGTTTCGCATGTAGAATCGGCTACCATGCTTTGCTTGGAACTGCACCAGCTTACCGCTCCCTCATTGAGAATAAATACGTATCCGATTTGTGACTGAGAGTCATCCCAATCAGTGTCAAAGCTTGCATCAACGTAACCCTTTACGACGAGCTCTTCATCACCTCCATAAACGAGAAACATTTCCTTAGTCCTATTCAGGTACTTAAGGATATTCTTGACCGCTTCCCAGTGCTCCATTCTAGGATCACTTTGAAACCTTCCGGCCATACTTATGGCAAGGCTGACATCGGGTCTTGTGCACAGCATTACATACATGATAGAGCCTATGGCTGAAGCATAGGGGATGACACTCATCTTTTCTCTATCTTCTACAGTCACTGGGCACTGAGTCTTACTCAATTTCACACCTTGTAACACAGGTAAGAACCCCTTCTTGGACTGATCTATCTTGAACTTCTTCAAAACTTTGTCAAGGTATGTGCTCTGTGAAAGTGCTATTAAGTGTCTCGATCTATCTCTATAGATCTTAATGCCTAATATGAAAGCAACTTCTCCTAGGTCCTTCATTGAAAAACTCTTGTTCAAGTATTCCTTCACGCTTTCTAGCATTTCTATATTGTTTCCAATTAGGAATATGTCATCCACATAAAATACTAGAAACGCTATAGAGCTCCCACTCACTTTCTTGTAAATACAAGCTTCTCCATAAACTTGTATAAACTCAACCGCTTTGATCACCTCATCAAAACGCTTATTCCAATTCCGAGATGCTTGCACCAGCCCATAAATGGATCGCTGGAGTTTGCAAACTTTGTCAGCATTTCCTGGATCGACAAAACCTTCTGGTTGCATCATATACAACTCTTCCTCAAGGAAACCGTTGAGGAACGCTGTTTTGACATCCATCTGCCAAATTTCATAGTCGAAATAAGCAGCTATTGCCAACATGATTCTGACAGACTTAAGCATCGCTACGGGTGAGAAGGTCTCATCGTAGTCAACTGCTTGAACTTGTGAAAAACCCTTTGCCACAAATCGAGCTTTATAGACGGTGACATTACCATCCGCGTCTGTCTTCTTCTTAAAGATCCATTTGTTCTGAATGGCCTTTCGCCCTTCAGGTAATACTTCCAAAGTCCATACTTTGTTTTCATACATGGATCCCATCTCGTATTTCATGGCCTCTGACCATTTCTCGGAATCTGGGCCCATCACTGCTCCTCCATAGCTAGTAGGTTCATTGTTGTCCAACAACATGATCTTCAAGACAGGGTTGCCGTACCACTCAGGAGTAGTATGCGGCCTTGTCGACCTACGAGGTTCAATAGTAGCTTGATCCGAAGCTTCATGATCATCATCATTAACTTCCTCTTCTAATGTCGTAGGTTCCATAGAAACATCTTTCTGCATTGCGCTACTTTCTGGTTAAAGTAAAGGTTCAATAACCTCATCAAGCTCTATTTTCCTCCCACTCAATTCTTTCGAGAGAAACTCTTTCTCAAGAAATGTTTTGTTCTTAGCGACAAACACCTTGCCTTCGGATCTGAGATAAAAGGTATACCCGACTGTCTCTTCCGGGTATCCTATGAGGACGCATTTCTCCGCTTTGGGTTCCAGCTTTTCAGGGTGAAGCTTTTTGACATAAGCATCACATCCCCAAACTTTAAGAAACGAAAACTTTGGCCTCTTGCCAAACCATAGTTCATATGGCGTCGTCTCAACGGATTTTGATGGTGCCCTATTTAAAGTGAATGCAACTGTCTCTAATGCATAACCCAAAAACGATAGTGGCAAATCAGCAAGAGACATCATAGATCGTACCATATCTAATAAGGTTCGATTACCATGTTCGGACACACCATTATGCTGTGGTGTTCCGGGCGGTGTCAAATGTGAAATAATTCCACATTGTCTTAAGTGACTGCCAAACTCATAACTAAGATATTCACCTCCTCGATCAGATCGCAGGAATTTAATCTTGTTGTTATGATGATTCTCAACTTCACTCTAAAATTTCTTGAACTTTTCAAACGTTTCAGACTTGTGTTTCATTAAGTAAATATACCCATATCTACTTAAGTCATCAGTGAAGGTGAGAAAATAACGATATCCACCACGCGTTGTAACATTCATCGGACCGCACACATCAGTATGTATGATTTCCAATAAGTCACTTGCCCGTTACATTGTTCCAGAGAACGGCGTTTTAGTCATCTTTCCCATGAGGCATGGTTCACATGTGTCAAGTGATTCAAAATCAAGTGACTCCAAAAGTCCATCAGCATGGAGCTTCCTCATGCGTTTTACACCAATATGACCTAAACGGCAGTGCCACAAGAAAGTGGTACTATCATTATCAACTGTACATCCTTTGGCATCAATGTTATGAACACGTGTGTCATCACTATCAAGATTCAATATGATTAAACCCCTCACATTGGGTGCATGACCATAAAAGATATTACTCACATAAATAGAACAACCTTTATTCTCTGATTTAAATGAGTAACCGTCTCGCAATAAACAAGATCCAGATATAATGTTCATGCTTAACGCAGACACTAAATAACAATTATTCAGGTTCATCACTAATCCCGATGGTAATTGAAGAGAGAGCATGCCAACGGCGATCACATGAACCTTGGAACCATTTGCCACGTGCATCGTCACTTCATCCTTTGGCAGCCTTCAACTATTCCATAGGTCCTGCTTTGAATTGCAAATGTGAGCAACCGAACCAGTGTCAAATACCCAGGCACTACAACAAGAGCTAGTAAGGTACATATCAATAACATGTATATCATATATACCATGTTTGTCGTTGGCCGCCTTCTTGTCACCCAGGTACTTGGGGCAGTTCCGCTCCCAGTGACCAGTTCCCTTGCAATGAAAGCACTCAGTTTCTGGCTTAGGTCCATGCTTAGGCTTCTTTACAGGAGTAGCAACTGCTTTGCCATCCTTCTTGGTTTTACCCTTCTTGCCCTTGCCCTTGCCATTCTTCTTGAAACTAGTGGTTTTATTGACCATCAACCCTTGATGTTCTTTCTGGATTTTAGACTCAGCGACTTTTAGCATCGCAAATAGCTCGACAACTGGCTTGTTCATCCCGTGCATGTTATAGTTCATCACAAAGCTCTTGTAACTAGGTGGTAGTGATTGAAGAACTCTGTCAGTGATCGCCTCTGGCGGAAGGGCAATTCCCAACTCCGCTAAACGAGTCGAATACCCAGACATTCTGAGTATATGTTCATTGATAGACCCGTTCTCCTCCATCTTGCAAGCATAGAACTTATCAGAGGTCTCATACCTCTCGATTCGGGCATTCTTCTGAAAGATAAACTTCAACTCCTGGAAAATCTCATATGCTCCATGACGTTCAAAATGTCTTTGAAGTCCTGGTTCTAAGCCAAATAATATTGCACACTGAACTATTAAGTAATCTCCAGTACGTGCCTCCCAAGCGTTCTTAACGTCTTCGGAGGTCATGTCTTCTGGTTGATCACCAAGCGGTGCATCAAGGACATATGATTTCTGGGAAGCCATGAGGATAATCCTCAGATTATGGGCCCAGTCAATAAGGTTACTTCGATCATCTTTGAACTTAGCTTTCTCTAGGAATGCATTAAAATTCAGGGGTGCTACTACGCGAGCCATTGATCTACAACATAAATATGCAAAGGTTGTTTAGACTATTGTTCAAGATAATGAGTTTAGTTAGTCAAATTACTAAAGCTCCCACTCAAACTAACATCCCTCAGGTCATCTGAGTGTCACATGATCCAAATTCGCCAACTCAAGTCCGACCATTACGTAGTTGAGGTGGTTTCAATGGTGAACATCATCATGTTGATCATATCTACTATACGACTCATGTTCGGCCTTTCGGTCTCTTGTGTTCCGAGGCCATGTCTGTACATGCTAGGCTCGTCAAGTTTAACCCGAGTGTTCTGCATGTGCAACACTGGCTTGCACCCGTTGTATGTGAACGTAGAGTCTATCACACCTGATAATCACATGGTGTCTCAACACGATGAACTTTCGCAACGGTGCACACTCGAGGAGAACACAATTCATCTTGAAATTTAAGTGAGGGATCACCTTATAATGCTACCATCGTCCTAAGCAAAACAAGGTGCATAAAAGGATTAACATCACATGCAAATCATAAGTGACATGATATGGCCATGAACTTTGTGCTTTTGATCTCCATCTTGAAAGCACTGGCATGATCTCCATCGTCACCGGCACAACACCATGATCTCCATCAACGTGTCGCCATCGGGGTTGTCGCGCCCAACATGCTTCTACTACTATTGCTACCGTTTAGCGATAAAGTAAAGCATTACATAGTGCTTAATGATTGACTTGCAGGTCATACAATAATTAAAGACAACCCTATGGCTCCTGCCGGTTGCCGTACTCATCGACACGCAAGTCGTGATAATCTATACATCACATGATCGTCTCATACATCACATATATCACATCATGTAATTGGCCATATCACATCACAACATACCCTGCAAAAATAGGTTGGACGTCCTCTAATTGTTGTTGCTTGTTTTACATGGCTGCTACGGGTATCTAGCAATAACAATTCTCATCTACACAAAAACCACAACGGTGATACAATAGTTGCTTTTCAACCTTCTCAAGGACCGCCTTTGTCGAATCCGATCCAACTAAAGTGAGAGAAAATGGCGCCCTCAAGCCATCTATGCAACAAGTTGCGGTCAAGGGAACCAGTCTCTCATAAGCGTACGAGTAATGTTGGTCTTGGCTACTTCATCTCACAATACTGGTCAACCAAAATCTGGCCAAGGGAGAAAGCAATCTAAGCATCAACGCCACAAACCTTTTGTGTTATACTCGAGATCTCATCTACACATATACCTAGCTCTGATACCACTATTGGGGAACGTTTCATGGGAAACAAAAAATTTCCTACGTTCACACAAGACCTATCCATTGTGATGATCATCTACGAGAGGGAGAGTGGATCTACATACCCTTGTAGATCGCTAAGCGGGAAGCGTTAAGAAACGCGGTTGGTGTAGTCGAACGTCTTCACCATCCAAGTCGCCGAGCGTCCCGCAATCCAATCATGATCCATCCCGCGATCCAATCATGATCCGTCCCGCGAACTTGATCACGATCCGTCCCGCGAACTTGATCACGGTCCTTCTGATCTAGCGCCGAACGGATGACACCTCCGCGTTCAGCACACGTGCAGCTCGATGACGATCTCCACCGTCTTGATCCAGCAAGAGGGAGCGGAGAGGAAGAAGAGTTCTCTGGCAGCGTGTCGGTGCTCTCGTGATGGTGGCGGAGCTATTCCTAAGCACTGTAGAAAACCGATCTAGAGGAGAAACTATGCACTGGAGGAACGGGTAGCACGTGGCTAAAAAATTCGGAGCGAAACCCCTAAAACCACTAGTATATATAGGAGGAAGAGAGGAGGAGGCTTGGCCCAAGGGCCAAGCCACAAGGAGTCGACAGAACCAGGTTGTGGAGGTGGAATCCACCTCCAATCCTAGTAGGACTAGGATTCACCCAATTTTTGCCTTTTCCCACCTTTTCTCTTTGGATTTTCATCTCTAGCCGCATGGGCCTTGTGTGGGGTTTTCCACCAGCCCACTAAGGGCTGGTATTAACTCTCCCACAGCCCGTGAAGCCTCTTGGGTCGAAATACCCCTCCCGGAGGTCTCCCGGTACACTACCGACACTCCCGGTACACTACCGATGAGCCCGAAACTTTTCCGGCGACCAAAACAGGACTTCCTATATATGCATCATTACCTACGGACCATTCCGGAGCTCCTCATGACGTCCGGGATCTCATCCGGGACTCTGAACAACCTTCAGTCACCACCATGCATAATTCTATACTACCGAAACGTCACCAAACCTTAAGTGTGCAGACCCTGCGAGTTCGAGAACTATGTAGACATGACCGAGACACCTCTACGGTCAATAACCAATAGCAAGACCTGGATGCCCATATTGGTTCCTACATATCTACGAAGATCTTTATCGGTCGAACCTCTATGTCAAGGATTCAGTTAATCCCGTATGATGTTCCCTTTGTTCTTCAGTATGTTACTTGCCCGAGATTCGATCGTCGGTATCTCCATACCTAGTTCAATGTCGTTATCGGCAAGTCTCTTTACTCATTCCATAATACAAGATCCCGTGACTAACACTTAGACACATTTCTTGCAAGGCTCATTGTGATGTTGTATTACCGAGTGGGCCCTGAGATACCTCTCCGTCACACGGAGTAACAAATCCCAGTCTTGATCCATGCCAACTCAACAGTCACCCTCGGAGATACCTGTAGAGCACCTTTATAGTCACCCAGTTACATTGCGATGTTTGATACACACAAGGCACTCCTTCGGTATCCGTGAGTTGCATGATCTCATGGTCATAGGAACATATACTTGACATGTAGAAAACAGTAGCAATAAACTGACATGATCATATGCTATGTTTGTAGTTTGGGTCTTGTCCATCACATCATTCTCCTAATGATGTGATCCTGTTATCAAATGACATCACATGTAAATGGCCAGGAAACCTTGACCGTCTTTGATCAACGAGCTAGTTCACTAGAGGCATACTAGGGACGGAGTGTTGTCTATTTACCCACACATGTAATGTGCTTCCAATCAATACAGTTATAGCATGGACAAGAAACGATTATCATGAACAAGGAAATATAATAATAAACACTTTATTTATTGCCTCTAGGGCATATTTGCAATAGCTATGTTGTTGGAAACCATTGTATGTTGGATATGTTGTTGGAAACTTGTATGTTGGATATGTTGTTGGAACTTATTGTTGGTATGCTTGTTGGAAACTTGTATTGTTGATATGTTTGATATATATGTGAAATTTTGTCAAATTGAATGATTTTAAGAAAAAAACAGAAAAAACAGGGGATATATAGCCACGTTGCCGTCTGCTGGCTGACGGCAAAGGTCTTTGCGACCTTTGCCGTCAGCTCACAAACGGCAAAGCTGCCACGTGGCAGCTACCTGTGCAACCTGGGGTAGCACTAGGCTGGCCTCGCTGGGTTCTTTGTCGTCCACTGGCAGTCGACAAAGACCTAAGGTTCTTTGCCGTCTGCCAGCGGACGGCAAAGAACTCACCTAGGTCGGCAAAGAAACAGGTGCTTTGCCGTCAGCTGGCAGACGACAAAGACCTTAAGGTCTTTGCTGTCCGCTAGCGGACGGCAAAGCACGTCGTTAAGCCCTTAACGGACCTAAGTTGCCACATGTGCCGTCCATGCCCCTTGGCGTCCTCTGGTAGATGGAAAAGCACCTTAGGTCTTTGCCGTCTGCTAGTAGACGGCAAAGTGCCCTTTACCATGGCTTATTTAGCCGGACAGTTGTCCGTCTGCTGGCGGACGACAAAGCCTTTGCCGTCCGACATGCATGCCTTTGCCGTCCGGGATGGCTGACGGCAAAGTGCTTGATTCCTGTAGTGGCAAGACCAATTCTCACCTATGCAAAAACCACAACGGTGATACATAAGTTGTTTTCAACCTTCTCAAGGACCGCCTTTGTCGAATCCGATCCAACTAAAGTAGGAGAAATAGACACCCGCCAGCCATCTTTGTGCAACGAGGTTACACGTTAGTTGATGGAACCGGTCTCTCGTAAGCGCACTATTGGAAATATGCCCTAGAGGCAATAATAAAATGGTTATTATTGTATTTCCTTGTTCATGATAATTTTCTATTTTTCATGCTATAATTGTGTTAACCGGAAACCGTAATGCATGTGTGAATACATAGACCACAACATGTCCCTAGTGAGCCTCTAGTTGGCTAGCTTGTTGATCAATAGATGGTCACGGTTTCATGACCATGGACATTGGATGTCATTGATAACGGGATCACATCATTAGGAGAATGATGTGATGGACAAGACCCAATCCTAAGCATAGCACAAGATCGTGTAGTTCGTCTGCTAAAGCTTTTCCAATATCAAGTATAGTTTCCTTAGACCATGAGATTGTGCAACTCCCAGATACCGTAGGAATACTTTAGGTGTGCCAAACGTCACAACATAACTGGGTGGCTATAAGGTACACTACGGGTATCTCCGAAAGTGTCTGTTAGGGTTGCACGAATTGAGACTGAGATTTGTCACTCCGTATGATGGAGAGGTATCTTTGGGCCCACTCGGTAAGAAATCATCATAATGAGCTCAATGTGACTAAGGAATTAGCCACGAGATGATGTGTTACGGAACAATTAAAGAGACTTGCGGGTAACGGGATTGAACAAGGTATAGGGATATCGACGATCGAATCTCGGGCAAGTATCATACCAGTAGACAAAGGGAAGTGCATACGTGATTGATTGAATCCACGACATCGTGGTTCATCCGATGAAATCATCGTAGAGTGTGTGGAAGCCAACATGGGTATCCAGATCCCGCTGTTGGTTATTGACTGGAGAGGTGTCTCGGTCATGTCTACATGTCTCCCGAACCCGTAGGGTCTACACACTTTAGGTTCGATGATGCTAGGGTTATAGGGAAATAGTGTGTGTGGTTATCGAAGGTTGTTCGGAGTCCCAAATGAGATCCCGGACATCACGAGGAGCTCCGGAATGGTCTGGAGGTAAAGATTCATATATAGGAAGTGAGGTTTCGGTCAGCGGAAGTGTTTCGAGTGTTACCGGTAGTGTACCGAGACCACCGGAAGGGTTTCGGGGTCCACCGGGAGGGGCCACGGGCCCCGGAAGGTTTCATGGGCCAAGAGTGGGAGGGAACCAGCCCCTAGGTGGGCTGGTGCGCCTCCCACCCATGCCCAAGGCGCACCAATGGGTGGAGGGGCCAAACCCTAGGCGTGGATGGGCCCAAGGCCCACCCTAGGGTGTCGCCCCTCCTCCCACCTTGGCCACCGGCCCTCCCATCTAGGGCTGTCGCACCCTCTAGGGTGGGAACCCTAGATGGGGTGCCTCCTCCTCCTTCCCCCTATATATATGTGGGGTTTTGGAGGGCTGCAGAACATGAGTTCTTCCTCTCTCGGCGCAACCCTACTCTTCCTCTTCCTCGTTCTCCTTGGTGCTTGGGTTTTGGAGGGCTGCAGAACACCCAACCAGAAATACTACTTCCTTACAACTTTGCGTGAGTGTTACTATATATATATCTTGTACTACAAATACTATTTTTTTCTTACTAGATGTTAATAAGTGTTGTTGATGAGTTATGCAGTTACCACTGGATCTTGTTAATCATTGAAGTACTCGACTCGCAATTAAAGGATCCATCCGAATACGCAATCGTGAGGGGGCTGCTTGATAGGTAATTTCAATCATTATCGCACTATGTCAGCCTTTTTAATTACTTCATTTCCTGATATCAACTAGTTAATAACACATTTATTCATTTTCTTTGCCGGCGGGCAAGGCTTGGGCCAAGTTCATCAAACAGGTCCCAGGCGACTGGGCACAACAACTGAAATGGGTGCGACCCAAGGTAATTAAGTACTACTAGCTAGCTAGCTACGTCCGTGCATCTCTTTAATTGTAGTTTCAATACCATTATCTATCATGGTTGATTAATTATTAACTGGTTTAATTTTATTCTCGTAAACTGCATGGTGCAGGATCAGGGGACTAGTTTATGCGCATACTACGTTTGCGAGAACATTCGCATGATAACGTCTGAAAGGAGCAGAAATGAAAGAAATCTTTGGGTATGTTTACCAGAACACTATCCATAATTTTTCTTATCATGATCTAGCTAATATATATACACACAACTAATATATTCATCTTGATCTCCATCTTGTAGCTGACGGAGATGCGGGGCCAACTCATACCAGAGGCTCGGGTACGAGCAATTCAAGAGGAATTAGCTGGATTTCTGCTCGACCAGGTCATAGATTCCAAAGGAGAATACATTACAAGATCTCTAGGAATTAGTTGGATTTCTACGAGGCCTGCATATATATGTAATGATCCTCAAATTGTAGGAGAAATTGTATATATATATGTATGTGAATGGTCGTTGTACTAGCAATTCGATGATATATATATATATTTATATATATTTATATATATGTGCATGCACAATGTGTGTATAGTATGTACGTAGTAGCGTAATATATGTTTGAAATAAAAATGAATTAAATGGAAAACACAAAATTAAAAGGGAAATTAAACCATAACTAATTCATAAACCCCTAAAGAATTAAAAGGAAAAATAAAACAAAACTAAAAAAACTAAATACTTTTAGTCCCGGTTGGTGTTACCAACTGGGACGAAAGGTCCCCCAGCCCACGACACCGTCGGATGCCACGTGGAGGGCCTTTGATGCCGGGCCGTGTTGAACCGACACTAAAGGGGGGTAGGATTTAGTCCCCACCCTTTAGTGCCAATTCGAGAACCGGCACTAAAGGCCCTTACGACCCGCGACTATAGGGCTGTTCTGCACTAGTGCTAAGATCCATTTGCAATTTCACATGGTATTCTCCGTCTTCGGGTATGACGTGGTCAAGAAAGAATCCCACCAATTCCTCTTGAATTGCTCATATACGATCATGTGGTAGGAGTTCATCCCGCATCTGCCAGATCTAATTTAAAGAAGGGGGTCAATACATATATATTAATGAAACTCAACACAATTGATGATAATATATAAAGTAAATTGTGAATATCATTTACGTACTTCAAATTGTTTGTCAAAGTAGCCCCGCTCGGAGGTCGAGTGGTGAATAAACTCGCATACGTAGTATCCACATATAACATTCACAGGTGCCTAATACAAGCACTTTACGAGAATAGAGTTCAATCAACTAATAAGCAAGCATGATAATGGTATTGATGAAACTAGAATCAATTAGATATGCGCGGAACTAGCTAGTACTATTACTTTGGGGTGTGTAAATCGCAACTCATTGTTTAGACCGGGGACCATTCCGGTGAACTATTTCCAAATCCCGGCGGGCAAAGAAAATGATTACTTGATATCAGGAAATGAACGAAAGTTGCCGATATGGTCCCATTATTGATTGAACTTACTTCTGGAGCATTGCATTCATGTCCGCATAATCCTTGGGATCTTTACGTCTCGAGTCTAAGACAATTAGTAATGCCCCGTCAAGCTTAATGGATAGTGTAAGTGCATCTAGTGCCCCTTAGTGATTTTGGTGTATTGAAGACTTATAGGAAAAGGAACTAATCTATTTGTGAGTGTACACATGCTCTATAAGTCGATGAGGAGTTTGATATATTTGGAAATTATTGACCCCTAAAAATGTATGTCTTCAGCTGAAGACTTTGGTGAAGACTTTGTTGAAGACTTTGGTATTCCCTAAAGACATTGAAAATGAAGAAGTTTGTCTGACCTTGAAGATATGAACGAGGACTATGAAGCGTGAAGACTTTTGTTTTCATAGTTTCATTTCCTTCCTTTGAGTCATAGGAAATACCGTACTGTTAGGTTATACTAAGGAAAATTTCCAACTAATGCTCAACTCCAACGCCTCAACCTATCCAATCCTTCGAGTGAAGCCTTTGGAAATGTCTTACGGTTCAGTCAATTCTTCAGTGACAAAGATGATGTTCTTCTGGTCTCTGATGAAATTGATCTGATTGAGGAGTTAGGATTTCACAAGTGCGAATTGCCTACAAGTGCGGAATATGATAAGCCTGAGGACTTTCATAGTTCGAAATTCCGACGGTTGTTGTGCTTTCTGCCAGCTGTCCCCAACCATCTTATCCAAATAACGGTCATATCATTGGGGGCATTTATGTCTTATCATGTCAGGTTGCACCCTGGATATAAATATCCACCCCCACAACCACTAGTTGGTTGGCTGCTCCGAGAGAGAAATGACACTTGTCATTTGAGAGCAACCCATCCTCCGAGGACTTTGAGAGAAAATCATCAGTCACTACTGGAATCTAGTCATTTGCCATGTGCCAGGCCTTTGTCGTCTGCTAGCACATGGCAAAGATGCTCTTTGCTGTCAGCTGACACAAAGCAGACGACAAAGAACTGGCGCATGGCAAAGGCCGTGTTTTCCATATGCTAGTCTTTTGCCGTCTACGCCGAGACGATAGAGAGACCAAGGGCAAACGGCAAAGAGGCAAGGTGAGTCCCACTAGACCTTGGGCTGGCTAGCTCCAACGGAAGGGCTCTTTGCCGTCCGCGAGGCCTTTGCCATCGGTCATGGGTGTCTTTGCTGTCTGGGGGCAGACGGCAAAGGGGACGTGCCTATAACGGCAATCCCCTGCCCCTCTCCTCTCTCTCACTCTCTCCCTCCCCCCACTCCACCCTCTCCCTCCCCCTGCGACCGCCGCCGCCATCCCCTCCCACTGCCCACACCACCGCGCCACCCCTACCCTTCGAACATCTCCCTCCTCGCACCGCCCCTTCCCTCGGCGGCTCCTCTGCACCGCCCCCGCCATGAGCTGCCCCTCCCATCGCTGGCCCCTCCCCTTGCCGGCCCCCTCCCTGCGTCACCCCCACCACCGCGCTATCGTGCCCCTCCCTGTGCCGCCCCTCCCCTCAGTGGCTCCCCTGCGCCGCCCTCCTCGAGACGGCCGCTCCCCTCACCAGCTCCCGGCATTGCCCCTCCCTGCAGCACCCCCATCTCCGTGGCTCCCCTCCCCCCACCGCCCCGGTCGTTCCCACCCAACTCTTGGTGAGTGCTCGGCCGCCGCCCGCCCTCACTTTTTTTTGTTTTGTTCCGGTTTTTTTAGTTAGTTAGTTTTCTTAGTTAGATCCAAAATGACCTATACTTCACTTAGTTAGATCCAAAATGGCATAATAAGCTTAGCTACCTCCAAAATAATTTATTTTACAAAAGTTAGCTATTAAATGACCTATAATTAGCTTAGTTAGCTTCAAAATGGCATAATAAGCATAGTTAGCTCCTAAATGACATATTTTTACCTAAGTTAGCCTAAAATGACATATAGTTAGCTTAGTTTCCTACTAAATGACGTAGTAAACTAAATTAGCTCCAAAATGGCCTATTTTATCAAAAATCACCTATACTTCGCTTAGTTAACTCCAAAATGGCATAATAAGCTTAGCTATCTCCAAAATAACCTATTTTACCAAAGTTAGCTATTAAATGACCTTTAATTAGCTTATTTAGATTCAAAATGGCATAATAAGCATAGTTAGCACCTAAATGACCTATTTTTACATAAGTTAGCTCTAAAATGACATATATTTAGCTTAGTTTCCTCCTAAATGACATAGTAAGCTAAATTAGCTCCAATATGGACTATTTTATCAAAAATGACCTATACTTAGCTAAGTTCTCTCATAAATGACATAATAAGCTTACTTAGTTCTCTTCTTCATCTAGTCTTCTTCTTCTAGTTTTCTTATTTCCCATTTTGCAGATTGCATTCACTTCATGGAAGTTTGCATTGATGGAGTGCTTGGGTTACTTATATTTTTTATTTTGTATCGATGAACATTGTGACACTTGCTACATATGGATATGAAACTATGTACGTATGGATGAAACTATTGTAATATGGTTTGGTACGGATGAAACTTGCATAATATGTATGTATGTATGGATGAAACTTATTTTAATATGGTTATCAGTATGGCAACAACATTATTTCTGTGAAATATATGTATATATATTATTGCTGTGAAAATTGTTATAATAAAAATAAAATAAAAGGGACACTTTGGTTACTCTTTGCCGTCTGCCCACGGATGGCAAAGGGGGGCCTAAGGCAGACGACAAAGGGGGGACCCTAGGCGGCAAACGACCTTAAACCCCTGCTCCCTAAGGCTTCTTTGCCGTCAGCCCATGGACGACAAAGGGGGGCCTAAGGCACACTTCAAAGGGGGGACCCCAGGCGGACGACAAAGGCTACCATTAACACTTGACGACCCCAACCCCGTGGGTCTGCCGTCCATGATCTTTGGTGTCTGCTCCCCCATGGCAAATATTCTTTGCCATCGATGGGCACAAGGCAGACGGCAAAGGACCTGTTTACTAGATTTTTCTTTGCCGAAATGTTTGCCGTCTGCTAAAGACTTGGATGAAGACTTTGCTGAAGACTTTGGTATTCCCTGAAGACTTTGAAAATGAAGAAGTTGGTGTGACCTTGAAGATATGAACGAGGACTATGAAGCATGAAGACTTTTGTTTTCGTAGTTTCATTTCCTTTCTTTGAGTCATAGGAAACACCATACTGTTAAAGGGGGCCGAGGTAATACTAAGGAAAATTTCCAACTAATTCTCAACTCAAAAGCCTCAACCGATCAAATCCTTCGAGTGAAGCCTTTGGAAATCTCTTACGGTTCCGTCAAGTTCTTCAGTGACAAAGACGATGTTCTTCTGGTCTCTAATGAAATTGATCTGACTGAGGAGTTAGGATTTCGCAAGTGTGAATTGCCTACAAGTGAGGAATATGTTAAGCCTGAGGACTTTCATAGTTTGAAATTCCGACCGTTGTTGTGCTTAGTGCCAGGTGTCTTGAACCATCTTATACACATAATGGTCATATCATTGGGGGCATTTACGTCTTATCATGTCAGGTTGTAGCCTGGCTATAAATAGCCACCCCCACAACCACTAGTTGGTTGGCTACTCCGAGAGAGAACTGACACTTGTCATTTGAGAGCAACCCATCCTCCGAGGACTTTGAGAGAAAATCATTAGTGAGGAAAAACCCAAATCCAAACCACCAAACCCAAAGTGAATGAGCATCACCGAAGAGATTGTTCCTATGTGGAACCGATGCTTGTTACCTTTGAAGACTGTGTATCTTCTAGACGGTTAGGCGTCATGGTCTAGTGCATCCTGTAGTCAATTGGGGATTATGGAGTGACCTTGGTCTAGAGCATTCAGTAGTCAATTGTGGATCGCCGGGTGACCAGTTTGTGAGGGTTTTGGAAGTCTACCCTGAAGACTTACCACAAGTGTTGGGCGAGGATTTTGTGACCTTAGCACAAGGATAATACAGTAAGGACTGTGTGTCCTGGGACTGTGTGTCCTTTGGTTTAAATACTAGGCCGCTTCAAATGAGACATATGCAGTTGGAACTGGGTCATCAAATCATTGTCTTCATCGAGCTATCTGGTTCTATTTCCTCAACCCCTTCATTTCCTCGTATACTTGTTGATGAAATTGATCGTTACAATTTGAAGAATTTGACTGAAGACTTTCTCAATTTCCTCACCTCAAATTCTTCAAGTTACCTTGTTCCTCACCTGCCTATCCTGTATCACGCTACTTGTAATCTGTGGATGTTTTCCTTCATCATGATGACTATGATGTCGCTATGTTTGTCATGCACTTGAGCACTTATTCCGCTGCTAGTTATTCATCACATTTCAAATTCCTCAAGTTGAAATTCCTTAGTGATGAATTTGTAAAAATCGCCTATGCAACCCCCTCTAGTCGATATAACACACTTTCAATTGGTATCAGAGCAAGGTACTCCCTTGTTCTGTGTGATTTTGGTTTAACTGCTTGGAGTTCTAGTTATGTCGACTTCAGGTATGATCAAGGTTTCCGCAGGTTGTGCTACCTTCGATGGGACGGATTACCCCTACTAGAAGAACAAGATGCACATGCATCTTGAAGCTATTGACAACGATCTCTGGTACGTTGTGGAAAATGGTGTTCCCCGCACATCTCCGACTGTCACTGCGTTGATATGAAAAATTCAAGCAGCTCTATTCTCAAGTGAAGAATATCATCTGTGGCCATCTAAGCAAAGGTTAGTATGGCAGAGTGAGTGCTTTGGAGTCTACTAAGCTTATTTGGGATAGGCTGTCCAAAGTCAATGAAGGTGTTTCTACTCAATGTGATTCTTGTGTTGATGTTCTTTGCAATCTCTTCAATAGCTTCAAAAGACTCGATAATGAGAATGTTCAACAAACTTTTGATCGTCTCACTGATATCTCCAATGAGCTTCAAGCACTGGATGCTACTGATATCACCGACCATGAGGTGGTGAAGAAACTAGTAAGATCTCTTGATTCCTCATTCGATACTCTGGCTTTGATGATTAAATAACGTGGAGACTACATGTCACTTGATCCCGCTGATATTCTTGAGAGACTCAATACTCATGAGTTCCAACAAGTTGAGAAGAGAGACCTCTACAGGCCATGCTATGGAAGATCACGTGCTCTGAAGGCAAAAGCAATTTCCTCATCCGAAGACGAAGATTCTGATAGTAGCCTTGGTGATACTGAAGAACCGAGTCAGGAGCTGGCTATGCTCATGAGGAAATTCCAGAAGTTCTCAAGGAGAGGTTAATTTTGGAAAGTCATCAAGAAGTGGCTTGAGGAAATCAGATTCCTTAGGTGACTACAAGAAGAGAACTTGTCACAAATGCAAGAAATCTAGTCACTTTATCTCTGACTGTACACTCTGGGAAAAAGAATCAAGGAAGAAGAATAAGTATAAGGACGACAGTTCTGATGACTCGAAGAAAAAGAAGAAATCTTCAAAGTCCTTATCTGCAAAGTCTTCAGCGCACAAGAAGAATAGTTCCAGAAAGGCTCGGGCTTTCATTGGCAAGGAAGAAGAGGAAGAATCTGAGGTGGAGTCTGAATCTGGTGTTGCTAGCCTTGCTCTCGCCACTACTTTCTTTAGCAAGTCCATCTTCAATGATGAGGAAAATGACTACTTCAATGACTCTAACGTCAGCAATGATGATTATGCTCCCACCTATTGCTTCATGGATAAATGTTTCAAGGTACACAAGCATCACTCCTCCTCCGAATCAAGTGATGGTGAATCTGATGAATATGTGAAACCTAGCTATGCCAAAATTGCTAATATTGCCACTAAGCAGCAAAGTGCACTTGAAAAGCTTCAGAAAATGCTAGACAAAAGTGATGATCTGTTGAATGAGGAAGTGGATCGGACTAAATCTCTGTCTGATGATCTCAAAAGTGTTCAGACAAAGTATGATAACCTTCAGAGTCATCATAATGCTCTCTTAGCCGATCATGAGAAGCTTTCTTATGAATTTCTTTAGAGAAAGCAAGATCTTGAGAAAGTAAGAGTGAGTCATGAGGATCCCCAAAGGGAAAATCACCCCTTACTAGCTCAACAAACCAATACCGCCAAGAAGAATTTGTTCCACCTTGTTTGAAATGCATCGAACGTGAAACTGCTAATTCTTCACCTGAATGTTCAAATACTTCTATTGCTGCAAATTCTTCAACTATTCCCGTGGTCACAAATTCCTCATTTGAGGATACCACAAGGATCACTGACGAAAATGCAGGGTTGAAGGAATTGTATGTGACAGGCATGTACAAAAGTCTCAAAGGGCATCAAACCCTTTGTGATGTCCTCAAAAAGCAGATTTTGAACAAGAACCCTAGGAAAGAGGGTATTGCATTTGAGAGGAAACTCAATGTTGATAGATCTTACTAGACACCTGAACAATACCCCAAAACTTCATGGGTTGCTGCAAAAGGACCTCCTATAGATCCATCCACTTTATCTAGCTTTACTTGTGAAACTCCATATTCCACTGATGAGTCACTTGACTCCAACTACAAATTCTTCAAAAATCAGAAATGTGAAATATTTGCCAGATTTGTTGGAACTAACTACAGGAACGGTTCACCTATGAAGAAAATCTGGGTTCCCAAGAGCTGCTTACAAAATCTTCAAGTGAATGTCCCCACAACACCACTCATGAAGAACAAGAACCCCAGATCAAATTCCTCATATGGACCAAAGTCTTCACTTGGACCAAATTCCTCAAATGGTCAAAAATATCATTCTTGTCCTAATGCATCTGTTTCATAGGGAAAATCTAAGAGTTCTAAATATGTGCATTATTCTTCAAATCATTATGTTCATAAGTCCTCTAAGACTTTCTCTGCTTATTCATATGAGTACTCTAACCCGCGTCGTGTAAAACGAAGCGCACTAGCTTCAATGCCTCCCTTCTCATATGGTGCTCACAGACTGATGAAGTCTTTGCCACCCCTCCAGATGTGGGTGGTGAAGAAATTGAACTAATCTCTTATGCAGGGTCAGGTCTCCAGATGAACTTGAACGTTTAATGAATTTTCTGGAGACCTGAGGAAACGCTTGAAAGGACGCAAGCTAATCATGCAGAAATGAATTCCTCATTTCTCATGTCCTCACACTACTTTGCTTACTTTATTGTGTGACGAAATTCTATCTGATGAAATTTATGCCATATTATTCACTCTGAAGCATATGAGTTCATAAGTTGTACTAATTCATCTGCAGGATGAAACTCCAAAGGCTACTGAGTGGGTCCTCGAAAGTGGATGCACCAACCACAAGACTGGTGACAAGAGTCTACTGATGAATTTGCCACTCGCCCCATCTCATCTGAAGCATATCACCTACGCTGAGAAAGGAAAAAGCAAGGTATTGGGTCTAGGTAAGGTTGCAATCTCAAAGGACCGACACACGGATAAAGTGATGCTTGTCGAATCCCTCGGGTTCAACCTCATGTCTATCTCAATGCTTTGTGATCTTGATATGATTGTCATCTTTGGGAAATATCATTGTGTTGTCATCATGGAATCTAACAAATCCAAAGTCTTCGAATGCTTTAGGAAAGGAGGCTTGTATATTGTTGATTTCTCTACAAGTCCTCAGCCTGCCACGTGCCTCCTTGCAAAGTCCTTAGAAGGCTGGCTATGGCATCAATGACTTGGACACACTGGTATGAGGAACCTGCACACGCTCGTGAAGAAAAAGCACAATCATTGGCATTGAAGGTGTCAAATTCCTCAAGGACCACCTCTGTGGTGCATGTGAGCCTGGGAACATGACCAAATCCAATCATCCCTCGAAGACAATCATGACCACAACTCGACCCTTTGAATTGCTTCACATGGACCTCTTTGGCCTCACTCATCATTCCACACTAAAAAATTCTTCAAGTTTGTATGGCTTTGTCATTGTTGATGATTACTCTCATTACACGTGGGTGCATATTATTCTGTACAAGTCTGAAGTGGAGGATGTCTTCAAATGATTTGCTTCAAGGGCATCAACTAACTTCGGCGTCAAGATCAAGCATATTAGGAGTGATAATGGGACTGAGTTCAAGAACACCAATCTTGATGAATATCTTGATGAACTTGGTATTACTCATGAGCAATCTGCCCCATATGCTCCTCAGCAGAACGACATCGTGGAGCACAAGAACATGACTCTTGTTGAGATGGCTCGCACCATGCTTGATGAATACAAGACTCCTCATCGCTTCTGGCTTGAGGCAATTGATACATCATGCCACAACATCAACAGGGTATATCTTCACGAATTCTTCAAGGAGATTTCATATGAACTCATGACTGACAAGAAACCCAATGTAAGTTATCTCAAAGTCTTGGGTGCAAAATTCTGGATTAGAGATCCTCACCATAGTTCCAAATTTGCACCAAAAGCACATGAAGGTTTTATGCTTTGTTACGGAAAGGAGTCGCACACCTACAAAGTCTTCAACACCTACCAACAAAAGGTTGTTGAAACTGTAGATGTGCGGTTCGATGAAACTAACAGCTCACAAAGAGAGCACCTGCCTCATGTGCAAGATGAAATGGAATCCATTAAGCTGAAGGCTACTGAAGATGTCATACCCACTGAAGAACCTCAACCTACTAAGGAAGTCATTCCAACCAATGAAGACATTCATGCTGATACACCTAAAGAAAATGGCGTTGAGGAAAATCCTCAACCATGTCAACCTGCTCATCCAAGAGTTGCAAATGAAGTGCAGATTGACAAAATCATCGACGACATCAATGCACCAGGTCCCCTCACTTGCTCAAGAGCTTCACATTTGACTAACTTTTGTGGGCCCTTTTATTTTGTATCTATCATAGAGCCCACCAAAGTTGATGAAGCATTCAAGGAGCCTGAGTGGATTCAAGCTATGCAAGAGGAATTGCATTAATTCAAGCTCAACAACGTGTGGGAACTTGTCAAGCGGCCAGATCCTCGCAAGCACAACATCATCGGTACCAAGTGGATCCACCGCAACAAGCAACATGAAAATATCCTTGTGGTAAGTAATAAGGCTCGTCTTGTAGCTCAAGGCTACACACAGGTTGAAGGAATTGACTTTGATGAAACTTTTGCACCTGTTGGTAGACTTGAAGCTATTTGCATACTGCTTGCTTATGCTAAGCATCATGATATCATATTATATCAAATGGATGTGAAAAGTGCATTCCTCAATGGTAAGCTTGAGGAAGAAGTCTATGTTGCTCAACCTGTAGGTTTTGAAGACCCTAAGCATCCTGGCAAAGTATTCAGACTCAACAAGGCCCTCTATTGCCTCAAGCAGGCCCCTCGGGCGTGGTACGACACTCTGAAGGAATTCCTCATGAAGAAAGGCTTCAAACCGGTTCACTCGACCCAACTCTTTCACTAAATCCTATGACAATGAATTGTTCATATGCCAAATATATGTAGACGATATTATCTTTGGCTGTACAATTTGCCTATATGACGAGTGAAGAATATCAAATGTCTATGATGGGAGAGTTGATATTCTTCTTAGGTCTTCAAATTCGTCAGCAAGACAATGGCATCTTCATCTCTCAAGAGAAATACCTCAAGATGTTCTGAGGAAATTCGACATGCAAGATTGCAAAGGCGTCAAAACTCCAATGCCTTCAATAGGCCACCTCTGCACTGACGAAAATGGTAAAGATTTCGATCAGAAGGTATATGGCTCGATGATTGGATCTTTACTGTATCTATGTGCATCTAGGCCTGATATTATGCTGAGTATTTGCATGTGTGCCCGATTCCAAGCAACACCGAAGGAATCACACCATAAGGCTGTGAAACATATTCTTCGATACTTACCTCACACACCAACGCTTGGATTATGGTATCCCAAGGGCTCAAATATTCACCTCGTTGGATACTCTCATGCTGACTATGCTAGAGATCGTGTGGATCACAAGTCAGCCTTAGGCACATGTCATTTCCTCGGACGATCCTTAGTCTGTTGGTCCTCGAAGAAGCAGAACCGCATGTCACTATCTACTACTGAAGCTGAGTACATTGCTGCTGGTTCATGTTGCGCTCAGTTGCTGTGGATGAAGCAAATCCTCAAGGACTATGGCATCAAGCTGAAGAATGTGCCTCTCTACTGCGACAATGAGAGCACTATCAAGATTGCTTACAACCCAGTTCAGCATTCTGATATGTCTCCGACGTATCTATAATTTTTGATTGTTCCATCCTATTATATCATCTGCTTTGGATGTTCTATATGTATTAATATGCTATTTTATATTATTTTTGGGACTAACCTATTAATCTAGAGCCTAGTGCTAGTTTCTGTTATTTTCCTTGTTTTTGAAAATTGCAGATAAGGAATATTAAACGGAGTCCAAACGGAATAACACCTTCGGAATGATTTTTTCTAGAACGGAAGGAAACCAATATACTTGAGAAACAAGGCAGGAGAGCCACCATGGGGCCACAAGCCCTAGGGCTGCGCCCAGGGGGTAGGGCGCGCCGGGCAGGCCTGTGGGCCCACGACAGCTCTCCTAACCCTAATCTTTGGCCTATAAATTCCCAAATATTCCATCATTATCAGAACAAGCCACGAAAACACTTTTCCGTCGCTAGAAGCCTCCGTTCCCAATAGATCCAATCTTGGAGCCTTTTCCGGTAATCTGCCGGAGGGGGATTCGATCACGGAGGGCATTTTCATCAACTCCATTGCCCTTCCGATGATGCGTGAGTAGTTCACCATAGACCTACGGCTCCATAGCTAGTAGCTAGATGGCTTCTTCTCTCTCTTTGCTCTTCAATACCATGTGCTTCATGATCTTCATGGAGATCTATCTGATGCAATACTCTTTTATGGTGTGTTTGTCGAGATCCGATGAATTGTGGGTTTATGTTCAGATTATCCATGAATATTATTTGAGTCTTTTCTGAATTCTTATATGCATGATTTCATATCTGTGCAAGTCTCTTCGAGTTATTGGTTTGGTTTGGCCAACTAGATCAGTAGTTCTTGCAATAGGAGAAGTGCTTAGTTTTGGGTTCAATCTTGCGGTGTCCTCACCCAGTGACAAAGTAGGGGTAGCGAGGCACGTATTGTATTGTTGCCATCAAGGATAACAAGATGGGGTTTTCATCATATTGCTTGAGTTTATCCCTCTACATCATGTCATCTTACCTAATGCGTTACTTTGTTCTTTATGAACTTAATACTCTAGATGCAGGCAGGAGTCGGTCGATGTGTGGAGTAATAGTAGTAGATGCAGAATCCTTTCGGTTTACTTAACACAGACGTGATGCCTATATGCATAATAATTGCCTTGGATATCTTCATAATTATTCACTTTTCTATCAATTGCTCGACAGTAATTTGTTCACCCACCATAATACTTGCTATCATGAGAGAAGCCTCTAGTGAAACCTATGGCCCCCGGGTCTATTTTCCATCTTATACTTTCAGATCTAAAACCAAAAATACCAAAAATACTTTGCTGCTTTACTTTTACCTTTTGTTTTACTTTCCGTTCAAGCAATCTATATCTATCAGATCTCATCCTTGCAAGTAACCTTAAAGGGATTGACAACCCCTTTATAGCGTTGGGTGCAAGAGTTTGATTCCTTGTGTAGGTACAGCTATTGGGGACTTGCTTATATCTCCTACTGGATTGATACCCTGGTTCACTACTGGAATCAGCAAATTTATCGTCAGCCAGTTCTTTGCCGTCAACTGGTGGACGACAAAGAAGCTCTTTGCCATCCATTTCCAGAAAACGGACGACAAACAACTAGCTGAGGACAAAGAAGCTCTTTGTCATCAGCCAATTCTTTGCCGTCTACTAGCGGACGACAAAGTAGCTTTGCCGTCAGCTAGCGGACGACAAAGAGGAGGGGGCCCACTGACGAGCCGCTTAAAACTTAACCTAATGGCCCCCCTCTTTGCCGCCTGCTAGCGGACGGCAAACCTCCTTTGCTGTCTGCTAGCGGACGACAAAGAGGTGACTTAACTAACGGCAGCGCCCCACCCCACCTTTCTCTCTCTGTTTCTCTCCCTCTCCTCGCCGCCGCTCATCGCCCGTGCGCCGCTGCCCCGTCGCCCCACCATCGTGTCGCCCCATCGGCCCATCGCCCCTCGGCACCACTGCCGCCCCGTCGCCCCCGCCACCGCGCCCGGGCCCCCTGCGCTCCACTGCCCCGGAGCCCTGCGGCCCCGTCGCCACCACCGCCCGAGGCCCGCACCCGCCGCCCACCGGCCCACCGCCTCGGCCGGTGCCCTGTGACGCCCCCTGCCCCCTTCCCCGACGCCCCTTGCCCCGGCCCCTCTGGTAAGCTCTTCCCCTCTCCTCTTTTTTCAGTTTTTGATTTTAGTTTAGGTTTAGATTATTAGGTTACTGTTAGTTTAGGTTAGTGTTAGTTAGGTTAGTGTTAGTTTAGGTTTATTAGGTTAGTGTTAATTAGGTTAGTGTTAGTTTAGGTTTATTAGGTTAGTGCAAGAAGAAGAACAAGAAGAAGAAGAAGAAGAAGATGAGGAGAAGAGGGGAAGAAGAAGAAGGAGAAGAAGAAGAAGAAGAAGAAGAAGAAGAAGAAAAAGAGGAGAAGATGAGAAGAAGAAGAGGAAAAAGAAAAGAAGGAAGAAGAGGAAAAGGGACCCGGAGCCCCGGAGCCCCGACCCCCGACCCCCAACCACCGACACCACCGCCCCCCGACCACCGACGCCATCGCCCCCAGACCACCGACACCACTGACGCCATCGCCCCCCGACCCCCGACGCCATCGACCCCGGACCACCAACGCCAGCGGCTCCCGACCCCACTGACCCCTGACCACTGACCCTCGACCCCCGACGCAACCAACCCCCGACGCACCGGACCCCCGATCCCCGACCCCCAACCAGCGACACCACCGCCCCCCGACCACCGACACCATCGCCCCCCGACCACCGACACCACCGACGCCATCGCCCCCGACCCCCGACCAGTGACACCATCAACCCCCGACCACCAACGCCATCGACCCCCGACTCCACTGACCCCTGACCACCGACCCGCAACCCCCGATGCCCCGGACCCCCGACCCCCGACCCCCAACCACCGACACCACCGCCCGCCTGACCACCAACGCCATCGCCCCCCGACCACCGACACCACCAATGCCATCGCCCCCTGACCACCGACACCCCCGACCCCCGACCACCGACGCCATCGACCCCCGACCACCAACGCTACCGACCCCTGACTACACTAACCCCTGACCACCGACCCTCGACCCCTGACGCCCCCGACCCCGACCCCCGACACCCAACCATCAACACCATCGCCCCCGACCACCGACGCCATCGCCCCCCGACCACCGACACCATCGACCCCCCTGACCACCGACGCCATCACCCCCCGACCATCGACACCCCCGACCCCCGACCACCGACACCATTGACCCCCGACCACCAACGCCACTGACCCCCGACTCCACTGACCCCTGATGCCACTATCTCCCGATGCCACTGACCCCCGACCCCCGACACCTATTCTGCCTCTTGTTGACCAAAAAGGTGCTCTTCGGCCTTCTTGAGGCCGAGGAGGTCATAGTTTTGGAAATTGTGAGCTAGGTCACATATTTTCCTATCTTGTTATAAAAACATCATATTTTGTGTTGATCAGGTGAATTTCAATGTGTAGTTGTTCGACGACCTCCCCGTGCATTTGACGAGCTCCCCTCCTGCGTTCGTTGGTGAGCACAAATGACACGTCTTCTCCCCCGGCACCCTTAAATTTTTGTTGCTCTGTTCCGGTCTTCGTGCCGATGAAACTTGCTAGCTATAGGTGTCTTCAATCACCAGTATGCGAGACCACTGTGCATATCCCGTTTGAAAGGGTTACATCTATAAATATGCATTCATTAGCATATTTATAACTGTGATTCTTTCGAATTGTCCAACGTTATCCATGGACAGCCCGAGTATGTGTAGATTGGGTTCGTTTTCCCATATGCTCTGCTCTGGATCCGATGTAGAATTTTGTCAGTGCCTCCCTGTTGTTCTCCGGGTACACATCCTTTCTGCTTATTGCCGAGACGTGTATCAGGAGAACAGCGGGGAGGTTCTGCCGAAATTGTGCGCCGGATCCGGAGCGAAGCATGGGAAAACGAACCCAATCTACACATACTCGGGTGGGATTAGGGCCAATCGTTACCTAATTGCGTCTAGGTTGCACCGACGTAATAAAACTAACAAACTCTATTAACTGATGAATATGGTTTGCTGAATTATGTATATATTTTGTGTGTGTCCATTAGCTAGGCAAGATGAGTGATCGTTGGTGGATGTACACCGGTCACACTAGTCAGAAAGACATGACCTGTGAATGGATAACAAAAACCAAAGAGTTTGTGAGAGTCACATTTGCAAATGGATAGAAAACAACCTGGTGCCCTTGTGTCGATTGCGACAACTTTAAGAAGAAGTCAGAGTTTGAAATGATCAAACACCTGCAGAAGTGGGGTTTTACGCCTATATACGGTCTGGACATTTCGTGGTGAGTCTGCCGAACGTGCCAGAGCTGAGGTGGTTCGTCGTCGCACCGACGAGCATGGTACCGGGATCGAAGACATGGTACAAGACTTTGATGGTGCTTGGGATTCGGACGATGAGATGGAGGAATCTGCAAAGGCCTTTTATGAAATGTTAGAGTCTTCAAAACGTCCTCTCCATGAGCACACTGAGTTTTGTCAGCTGGATACCATCGCGCAAGTAATGGCTCTGAAGGCTCAGTTCAACCTGGGCAGAGAATGCTACGACGCGATGATGACGATATTTGGATGCTTTCTACCCAAAGGCCATGTATTGCCACCAAACCTGTACCAGTCGGACAAAATCCTATGTGCGCTTAAGATGCCCTATGAGAAGATAGATGCCTGTGAGAATGGATGTGCCTTATTTAGGCTTGAGTATGAGGGCTTGAACTATTGCCCCATTTGCAATGCTTCCAGGTATGTTCTGGTAGACAACGGTATGGGTGAGAAGAGTCAGACCAAAATCCCCATTAATGTTCTTCGGTATCTGCCATTCATACCAAGACTTCAACGTCTTTTCATGGTCGAAGAGACGGCCAGACAGATGACGTGGCATAAATTGGGCAAAAGAACAGAACTAGATGTAGATGGGAAGGTTTCCGTGCATGGAACAAAAGAACAGAACTAGACGTGTGTGCATGGAAGGTTTCCGTGCCCCACATGCAAGGCAGCTCTTGAGTTCCGTTGGTAGCTGGCAGGTCGCACGTTTTCTTGCTTCGGCATGCATAGACATTTCCTGGATCCTGACCATAAGTTCAGAAAGACAAGAAGAATTTCATCAAAGCTAGAGTTGTCAAAAACACTGCACCACCTGCGTTGACAGGCCAACAGATCCTGGATCAGATAAACGCTCTCGAGCCGGATCCAGATCGTCTAGGGTATTTCAAAGGGTATAATACGAAACATGCCTGGACTCACAAGATATGTTTGTGGGATCTGCCTTACTTTAAAGACCTCCTTTGCCCACACAACGTCGACGTGATGCACACTGAAAAGAATAACACGGAGGCCCTTTTTGATACATTGTTCAGCATAGAGGGGAAGTCGAAGGATAATCCTTAGGCTAGAGTCGATCAGGAGGCTCTATGTGATAGACCGTTACAAAACATTCGACAACCAAAAGGAAAGAAGAACTGGAGGAAGCTAAAGGCATGGTTCAATCTTGGAAGGACAACTATGAGGGAAATGATCTTGTGGGTGAAAATGTAGTTGATGTTCCCCGATGGGTATGCAGCGAATCTAAAGAGGGGAGCGAGTCTTGACAAATTGAAAATATTTGGTCTCAAGAGTCATGATTGGCACATATGGCTTGAGCGGGTAATGCCGGTGATGTTGCATGGCTTTATCCCTGAGGATGAATGGCTAGTACTGGTAGAGCCGAGCTATTTCTTATGTGCTCTTTGTGCAAAAGAACTATCGCCTGACGTGCTAGATGAACTGGAAGAGTTGGCGCCAGAGTTGATCTGGAAGTTAGAAAAGATCTTTCCACCGGGCTTCTTTAATCCAATGCAGCATTTGATTTTGCATCTCCCAACCGAGGCAAGATTGGGGGGGGGGCATGCAAAATCGTTGGTGCTTCGCAACTGAGAGGATGCAGAAGACGCTTCGAGCAAAATGTAAAAATAAACGTAGAGTTGAAGCATCGATTGCCGAGGCATTCATTACTAAGGAGTCGTCAAACTTCGTGACAGCACACTACAAAGCCAAGAATCATCATTTGCATAATCTGAAGCCTCGGTACAATGATGGCGACTGTGAAAAAGGTCGATCCAACCTCAGCCTATTCAAAGGGAAGCTCGCACCAGCCGGTGCTTCAAAAGAAATAGCATTGGATGTCAAAGAATGGTCCATTTCATTGTATACCTTCAACAACCTAACAGAAGTGTGGCCGTACATCGAGTAAGTTCTTGGTACATTGTTTCGCAACTTCTCATTCCTTTGAAATGCTCTTATTCCCGGAAATGTGATATAGTCGATACATCGCCAAATTCTCTGATGGAGCGGTGATTCAAAAGGATTCCATCAAAGAGTATGAGCTTTTGGCAAAGCATGGAGGCGGCTATCCCGGTTTCATCTCTTGGTTCAAGCAAACGGTAGTTTCCATTAGATGATTTCATTTCTTCACCTAGTTTGCGGCTAATGCAACAATGCTTCCGTATTAAACTTGTAGGCTAATGCAGAGTCTATGGACTCCGAATTGAGACAAGTCGCTAATGGTTTTGACTATAAGGTCCGTTCATTTGACAAATACGACATCAATGGGTATCGTTGAAGCAATTTATGAACTTACATTCTTTGGTGAAAACCCACCAAACGTCATAGTCTTCAAATTTTATTGGTTCCAACCGAAGGAGACTAGAAGGACTCATGAACATATAGGGCTAGTCGAAATCTAACAAAGCACCTATTTAGATGTTCTGGATGTCTATATTACGGCTCAACAGGCGACCCAAGTTTTCTATCTACCGTGGGCCTACCAAACGGATCCAAATCTGAAAGGTTGGGATGTCGTTTATGATGTGCCGCCACATTTTAGACCACCTCCCCTCAATGAAGATGATTATGACCCTCACATTAACCTAGACACATAAGAAGGAGAATTCTTCCAAGAAATTCCAAAAATGTTTCAAGAACCGCTCTACTTCATCCCAGAACATTGAGGTCAACAGCGACAGTGAATCCGACTTCACCCCTGATCCGGAACAAGAAGAGAAGGAACAAGAAGAAGAGGTTACTTTTGCGGATGACCTGTCAATGCTTGACTGATTACATAGAGGCCTTCCACATGTTGACGCATTTATTGATGATGCTGATGAGCACGTCAGTACTGATAGTGATGATGAATATGCATTTATTGATCCCGGAGCATATATAGACGATGAAGATTAATATTAGTAATGTGAGGTGTTCAATTATTATTATGTACATATATATTATTAATTAGTTCATGTTATTAGGTATTCATTTTTTTATGTTGAACTAATTTCGTTCACTCTTTGTCATTGCAGGTGTTGACAGATGGTGGGCGCGGGTCGAGAGCGCTCTGAGCCTCCTTCCTCGGTGCGTGCTGGGAGGGGTGCTATTATTCCACCCCAGCAACTCCGTAGAGCACTGGTGCACAGTATGCAGACACCGGCGGGCGCTTCTTCTTCGACCGGGAGAGGTCAGGGGAAGACGAAGAGAGGTGCTAGAGGTAGGAAGGCTGATGCACCTTCCTCGCCGCCACCCCCAGCTGATTCTTCGACCACAGGAGTGCTCCGTCTCAGGTGGACCCATCTGACATGGACCCGTCTTGGACTCCGGTTGCCGAGCCTCGGGTCGACGAGCCTCGAGTCACCGAGCCTTCGTCCCAGGAGACTCCAGTCCCAGAGTCTTCGTCCCAGGAGACTCGGGTCCAAGAGTCTTCGTCCCATGTGACTCCGGAGGCTAGTGGCCATGCTGATGGTGGCGAGGACAACTTGTTTGAGGACACCTATAGCGAGAGCGAGCTGGTTGAGGAGGACAAGAAGGTCTACCAGCGTGGTTGTACAAAGCTCCCTCCCATGCCGACGATCCGTGATCAGAGGTGGTTGATTGAGCCTAATGCGGAGAAGTAAGTGCATTTACTCTTTTTTAATGTGTTGGCCTTGTCATGCTGCAGGGGTTGGAAACACGAGCGTGGTGTCCGCAAGCCCAACCAGGTCCTTGGTGTGCTTCTCCGGCACCACTTCCCGAGGAAGGTCCAGTTGCCCGTTGAGGGTGAGGTTCCACAGGAAGCACTAACCTGGGAGCTATACATGGCTGCCCCGGCCCCGCCGGAGGAGATGGTCGACGGTGTCTTGTGCGAGACGGTGGCTGACATTGTGATCCGTCGATTTTGGTAATTTCTCCTTTACAGAATTAAAAATCAACAGCACCTAGTGATTGTACTAATCAGTGTTGTCTCGTTTGATTGCAGACCTTCTACAGGTGTCTTGAGGAACACGAGACGAATGCGGCTGTTGTTCTCGTAGCCGAGTGCAAGCGCCTACTTTAGAACTTACGACACGAGGCTCGGGTGCAAGCTATTCGAGACTACTACACCTCGACTAACATTAAGAGGGCCAAGAAGAAGTGCCGCAAAAATTAACCGAGTAAGGAGAAGTTAATGAAGGTAATTATCCATTCTTAAGGCCTAGTTTCCTTGATTTGATTCGTAGGCATAGAGTTGAAATTTCTCTTGTCTAACTTAGGTGCCCCTGAGATGGTGTGCTCTCCCGAATGGCTAGCCAAACACAACAAGGCCAAGGATAAGCGTGCCCAAATGAAAGGTGTGCCACACCATCAAGGGAGCTCCAACCTGTTTGAGTACGGGGATCACTTGGTATGTGGTTTGCTTCATGATTCATGCAATTTCATTCTTCATGCTAGCTTGAGCCCTTAACTAATATTTTGTTCCTCTCTTTTAGGTCGAGAAAACAAGAAGGAGGTGCCACCTCTGTTCGACCTCTATGCCACGGCCCATACTACCTCGTACAAGAAGGCCAAGGCATTCTCTGAGGATGACCTCAATCATCAAGAGAGCTTCAACAACATATCCTCTCGCAACAAGCTCGTGAGGTACAGAGATGAGGGGAAGGCGAGGAAAGGGGAGGACTTCATCCCGAGCTAGAGTCCTTTTGATCCAAAGCTCGTGTTGATATCTGGTGTCGGGAGGCCCCATGGCTCGATAGCCATTGGGGATGGACTGATACGTTGTCCTAGAACTCTCCCGGAGATCAAGAAGCGCCAGACGAGCTCCGATCCTGAGATAAGGCCTCGTCCATGGCAAATGGAGCTCGCCATCAAGGCTAGGGCCCAGGAGCTTCCAGCGGAGGCAAATAGGCAAGCGGCATAGAGGGAGAGGGACATGGAGGAGAGGACGGCTAGGCCGTTGGAGGAGGAGAGGAACCGGAACGACGCGTCTCTGCGGGCCCTATACAAGCTCCTCGTGGTAAGTTTCTCCTGCATATTAGCAAAATCATGCACGTAATGTTCGTTTCATCACTAACTAATATGACTGACTAGTGAAAACAAAATGTGCAGACCGTGTGCCAAAACAATAGCTAGACCCCTCCGTCGATGCCCCAGATTGGTATAGCACCCACGGTGAGTTTCATTTAAATGGTCATTAGTTACTAGTATTCACATTTGAGTTGCATCATGCTAAGGAGACATTGCAAATGATCTTTGGTGCAACATGCTTCCCGACAAGCATCGACCGATCCTTCTGCGTCTGCCGCAACCCCGACCGGTCCTTCTCCGTCTAACCCTGGCGCAAACCCGACCGGTACTTCACCTCCATGATGATGGTAAGTTTTCCCAAGTGTTTTGCTTAACAAATGCATACTTACCTTAAGAAATGACCAATTTAGCTCCAAAATGACCTATACTTAGCTTCTTTAGTTCATTTATGATATACTAAGCATACTTAGGTAAAAAAATGGCATGATAACCTTGGTTTAGCTCCAAAATGACATAGACTTAGCTTATTTTCCTCCAAAATGACAAAATAACCTTACCTACCTCAAAAATGACCGATTATACCTAGGATAGCTCAAAAATGACCTACACTTGACATTTTGTCCTCCAAAATGAGTAAATATGCTTAGTTAGCTCAAAAATGGCCTAACTACCTAGGATAGCTCAATAATGATCTATACTTAGCTTAGCTAGTTCATTTATGACATAATTAGCTTACTTAGGTAAAAAATGGCATAATAACCTTGGTTTAGCTCCAAATTGTCATATCATTAGTTCATTTTCCTCCAAAATGACAAAATAACCTTACCTAGCTCCAAAATGACCGATTATAACTAGGATAGCTCAAAAATGAGATAATTATCTTATTTAGGTAAAAAATGACATAATAACGTTACTAACCTCCAAAATGACCTATTTACCTAGCTTAGCTCAAAAATTACCTACACTTAGCATTTTTACCTAGCTTAGCTATAAAATGGCATTTTTATCTACCTTCGTTAGAAGAAGAAGAAGATAAAGAAGAGAAGAGGAGAAAAAGAGAGAGAAGAAAATTCTTCTTCTTCTTCTAGCTAGTCTTCTTCTAGTCTTATTCTTCTTCTTCTTCTTCTTCTTCTAACTTTCTTCTTTCCCAAATTGCTGATTTACTTTCGATGAGGAAGCTTGTGTTGATGGAGTCTACTCTTCTTCTTCTGCTTCCTTTTTGTTTTCATTTTCTAGGATGAACAATGTGAAACTTGCCAGATATATATGTATGTATGGATGAAACCATTGTATGCTTGTTGTGGGATATGTTGGCTAGCTATATATGTTGCATATAGACTTTTCATTTGGTATGTATATATATGTGTTGGATGATCATATCCATATGGCAGGGATATGATTTGGTATGTATATGTGTTGTTATGCTTGTTGAAAGTATTTTCAAATGTGTGTATATATATGTGAAATTTTGTGAAATTGAATGAATTTAATAAAAAACATAAAAAACAGGGGCTGTGCTGGCAGACGGCAAAGAGCTTTGCCGTCAGCCGGCAGACAGCAAAGAGCTTTGCCATCAGCCGGCAGACGACAAAGCTGCCACGTGGGAGCTACCTGTGAAACTTGGGGTAGCACTAGGCTGGCCTCTGTGGTTTCTTTGCCGTCCGCTGGCAGACGACAAAGAACCTAAGGTCTTTGCTGTCTGCCAACGGACGGCAAAGAAACCACGTAGGCCGGCAAAGAAACAGGTGCTTTGCCGTCCGCTGGCAGATGGCAAAGAACCTTAGGTCTTTGCCATCTGCCAGCGGACGGCAAAGCACGCCGTTAACCCCTTAACGGCCGTAAGTTGCCATGTGTGCCTTCCATGGTCTTTGCTGTCAGCTGGCGGACGACAAAGACCTAAGGACCTTTGCCATTTGCCAGCGGACGGCAAAGCGCCCTTTACCGTAGCTTATTCAGCTGGACTGTTGGCCGTCTGCTGGCCGGCGGTAAAGCCTTTGCTGTCCACCATGCATGCCTTTGTCGTTAGGGATGACTGACGGCAAAGTAGCTGATTCCTGTAGTGGTTCTAAAAAACTGAGGGAAATACTTATCTACTTTGCTGCATCACCCGTTCCTCTTCACGGAAACCAACACATGCTTGAGAAGTAGCAAGAAGGATTTCCGGAGCCGTTGCCGGGGAGATCTACATCAAGCGTACCAAGTACCCATCACAAACTCATCTCTTGCATTTACATTATTTGCCATTTGCCTCTCGTTTTCCTCTCCCCCACTTCTAATACAATTTTCAGAAAATACCAAAAAGATTTGCCTTTTTATTCGCCCTTCTTTTGTTTTCCCTTCGTTTGCTTGTGTCTTTGCTTTGCCACCATGTCAGAATCTAGGGAGACTTTCAATGATAAAAATATTAATAATCTTGAGGGGAATCTTGATTCCCTTGTTAATGACAACCCTCAAGAAGAACCCACTATCATTCATACAAAAACATTTTGTATAGGTAGTTGTAATATCATTGGAAAAAGGTGTTATTCAATATTTTTTCACTTGTGTGGGAATGCTTCCTACTTTAGGAGGTTCCATTCTCAATAAAAATAATTGTCTTGTGGACGCTATAACTTTGTTAATAAGTGAACTTGAGAGACAATTCTTGCACATCCACCCTTGCATACAAATGATTTTCCTTGAGTTTTCTAATATTCAACATTCTTCTTTTAGCGTGCCGCCACTATATTCCTAGCCCACGAGTTTAGATTTATCATGAAAGAGGCTAGTGAAATCTTTGCTCATTATAAAATTAATGGTGGATGTCCCCCTATTGAGGAGATATTTTTAATCAAGAAGAGATAATGAGACTGCGATCTCAGGATCAAGTTGCTTATAATGAAAATTTGAGAAAGAAAGTCCCTACCAAGGTTTTGGTTGTTAAGATTTCTGAACTCAATGATAATTTTGCTATACAAAATAACTGATTAGAGTTTATTCTTAAGAAAAGTCTTATGGCCTTTACCCAAAGGAAAGCTTATAATGATGAATGTATTATACACTATAAGGGACATAAGGAGGAACCAATCCCTCCTGCACTTGATCTTGATGATCCTAATCCTCTTAAATTCATCCCTTTTGATTACTTTTGCTTGCCACAACGGAAATTAGCTGCTTAAAGAAGGGAGTATGAGATGAGCATGAATTATCTCCCCTATTTTTATTATGACAATACCTAGATCTATTGTGTTTTTCCTAGCTAGGGGCGTTAAACAATAGCGCTTGTTGGGAGGCAACCCAATTTTATTTTCCTTTCTGATTTTTGCTTCTGTTTTGGTGTGTTTTGCACATTATTACTTCTGTAGTAATTGTGTTTTTGTGTTTTAATTAGTGTTTGAGCCAAGTAAAGCCTTTGGGGGTGATCTATGGTAGTTGTTGATTTGATCTTGCTGAAAAACAGAAACTTTTGCGCTCAGTCCAGGAATTTTCTAAATGTTTCACAATGTTGAATTGATCTGAATTTTTTAAAAAAGTTTGATACACAAATTTCCTTGATTTTTATAATGTTTCCGAATTTTTAGAGTTCCAGAAGTATTCGAAGTTTACAGATTTCTACAGACTTTCTTGTTTTTGACAGATTCTGTTTTCTTTGTGTTGTTTGCTTATTGTGATGCATCTATGGGTCGTATCCGGGCGGGGGGGGGGTATGAGTCATGGAAAAGTTAGAATACAGTAGGTATTACACAAATACAACTAAATAAGGAGTTCACAACAGTACCTAAAGTGGTGATTTATCTTTTTATACTAACGGATCTCATGAGTTTTCTGTTGAGTTTTGTGTTGTGAAGTTTTCAAGTTTTGGGTGAAGATTTGATGGACTATGGAATAAAGAGTGGCAAGATCCTAATCTTGGGGATGCCCAAGGCACCCCAAGTCATATTCAAGTATACAAAAAAGCCTAAGCTTGGGGATGCCCCAGAAGGCATCCCCTCTTTCATCTTTAAGCCATTGGTAAATTTACTTGACGCTATATTTTTATTCACCACATGATATGTGTTTTTCTTGGAGAGTCTTATATGATATGAGTCTTTGCTTTTTAGTTTGCTACTATCATCCTTGCTGCACACATCTTTTGAGAGAGACACGCTGAATCGTGAATTTATTAGAATTCTCTATGTGCTTCACTTATATCTTTATAGAGCATGGTGGTGTTATATTTTATGGAAATTATTCTCTCGTTCCTCACTTATATTATTTGAGAGTTTCTTAAAACAGCATGGTAATTTGTTTAGGTTATGAATTTAGTCCTAATATAATGGGCATCCAAGAGGGATATAATAAAAACTTTCATATTAGGTGCATTAAAAACTATGAGAAGTTTGATTCCTTGCATATAGTTTTGAGATAATAGAGATGTTAATATGAGAGTCATGCTAGTGAGTAGTTGTGAATTGGAAGAGATACTTGTGTTAAAGCTTGTGATTCCCGTAGCATGCACACATGGTGAACCGTTATGTAACGAAGTCCGAGCATGATTTGTTTAATGATTGTCGACCTTTGTGTGAGGGTCGGGAGCGTGCGATGGTTAACTCCTGTCAACCTCTCCCCTAGGAGCATGCGTCTAATGTTTTGTTTGATAACTAATATACTTTTGCAATAAGTATGTGAGTTCTTTATGACTAATGTTGAGTCCATGGATTATACGCACTCTCACCCTTCCATCTTTGCTAGCCTCTCTACTACCATGCAACTTTCGCCAGTACACCAACTCTCCTTCCTCAAAATAGCCACTATATATTCCTCAAAACAGCCACCATACCTACCTATTATGGTATTTCCATAGCCATTTCGAGATATATTGCCATGCAACTTCCACCATGTAGTTTTTTATGACTTGCATCATCACTTTATATTGCATATAGAGTCATATTTTGTCATAGGAATTGAGTTGTAATTTCTTTTTCTTTGAGTTATAAGTAAATAAAAGTTTGATGATTTTTCATTAATAGAGCATTGTCCCATGAGATAAAAGGATGATGGAATCCATGACTCCCTCACAAGTTGGGATGAGTATCCAGACTTTACAAAAAATAAAAGGGCCAGCAAAGCCCAAACAAAAAAATAAAAGACGCCAAAGAAGCCCACCAAAAAAGTAAAAAGAAAAAATGAGATAAAGAGAGAAGGGACAATTGCTACTACCTTTTTCCACACCTGTGCTTCAAAGTAGAACCATTATCTTCATGACAGAGAGTCTCCTATTTTGTCACTTTCATATAACTAGTGGATATTCATTTTGCACGACCACTTAGTTTTCTTTTTTGACCTTTCATACACTTATAGATCTAAGTGCATTTGTTGGATGGCAATCCCTACTCACCCACATTGATATCTATTGATGGGCATATCCATAGCCCGTTGATACGCCTAGTTGATGTGAGACTATCTTCTCCTTTTTTACTCTTGCACCTCCTCCATATTCTATTCCACTTATAATGCTATATCCATGGCTCACACTCATGTATTGCATGAGAGTTGAAAAGGTTTGAGAACACCAAAAGTGTGAAACAATTGCTTGACTTGTTCATCGGGGTTGTGCATGATTTAGATACTTTGTGTGGGGAAGATGGAGCATAGCCAGACCATATGATTTTGTAGGGATAACTTTCTAAGACCATGTTTTTCGAAAGGACACGCCAACCTTGTTGGTGTGCTAGAAGAATTATTGTTTTTCTGTCAATATTAGACTATTGTTTTGAATCTTATGGATCTGAATATTCATGCCACAATAAAGAATATTACATGGATAAATACGATAGGTAGAATTCCACATCAAAAATTCAGTTTTTTTTATCATTTACCTAGTCGAGGACGAGCAGGAATTAAGCTTGGGGATGCTGATACGTCTCCAACGTATCTATAATTTTTGATTGTTCCATACTATTATATTATCGCTTTTGGATGTTTTATATGCATCAATATGCTATTTTATATTATTTTTGGGACTAACCTATTAATCTAGAGCCTAGTGCCAGTTTATGTTTTTTCCTTGTATTTGAGAATTGCAGATAAGGAATATTAAAAGGAGTCCAAATGGAATAAAACCTTCAGAATGGTTTTTTGGAACGGAAGGAAACTAGGAGACTTGACAACCAAGGCAGGAGAGCCATCGTGGGGCCACAAGCCCTAGGGCCGCGCCTAGGGGGGTAGGGCGCGCCGGGCAGGCTTGTGGGCCCACGACAACTCTCCTAACCCTAATCTTCGGCCTATAAATTCCCAAATATTCCATCATTATCAAAACAAGCCACGAAAGCACTTTTCCGCGACTTGAAGCCTCCGTTCTTGAGAGATCCAATCTTGGAGCCTTTTCCAGTAATCTACCGGAGGGGGATTTGATCACGGAGGGCATCTACATCAACTCCATTGCCCCTCCGATGATGCGTGAGTAGTTCACCACAGACCTACGGGTCCATAGCTAGTAGCTAGATGGCTTCTTCTCTCTCTTTGATCTTCAATACCATGTGCTTCATGATCTTCATGGAGATCTATCTAATGCAATACTCTTTTGCGGTGTGTTTGTCGAGATCCGATGAATTGTGGGTTTATGTTCAGATTATCCATGAGTATTATTTGAAACTTTTCTGAATTCTTGTATGCATGATTTCATATCTTTGAAAGTCTCTTTGAGTTATTTGTAACATCCCAAACTTTGGAATGTTATAATAAATATAGGAATTCTTGTTTGCTTGAGTGATTGAAATTGAGTGAAAATTTGAAACTTTTGAAAACTTTTGAATGAGAGGGAATAAAATGACTTTCCCCTTTTTGTTTGAATTAAAATTCCTACATTCAAATCAGTGAGAGAAGATGACATGACTTCTTCATTATAAGAAGGATTTGAAAAATTAATTTTGAAAAAAACTATTTGAAAATTTTCTGATATGGAGATCACTTTCATATTTGATTTTCCTATTTGAAATTTGTAAGCATTCAAACCCCTTGACAAGTTTTTGAGAGAAGTAATATGACACTCCATACGAGGGGTATTTTTTTGAAGATTTTGAACCATAAAATCCAAGGGGTTATTTGAAAAATATTTGCAAAAATAAATAAAGCCATTTAGGCATTTTCTGAAAATAATTTTTTTAAAAGTATTTAATTTGGCCGTGAAAAAATGTTCATTAAATGGCATTTATTTCCCTGATCGTTTTGGTATATAAAACTTTATTTTTTAGACATGTTATGAATGCCTTCATGCTATTTTTAATGCTGTGGTATTTAATAAAAGAAAAGAGTTAACACGTGTATTAAACGAGCCGGCCCACAGCCCCTGATCCCTCCCCCGAAACCTCTCCGCATTGGCCGCCCGATGCGTTGATCTCTCCCTCTCTCTTGCTAACGCACCGGCCCCACTGACCGCTCCCACTCACCGCGCGCTCATCCCCTCCATCGCGCCCCTGACAACGCTGGCGAGTCCATCGCCCCGGATCTCGCTCCTCCTTCCCTCCCCTGGCCCAGCACTTGGCCTATATAAGAGCCAGTTCTCTCCGCTCTTCGTCCACCCCGAAACCCCTCTTTCCCCTTGCCAGAACGCCCCACCGCTGCCTCGCCGGAGTTCGGCCACCTCCCGAAGCTCCCGGAGCTTGTGCTGCTCACCACCGTCACCCCCTCGTCTCCCTTTCGCCACCAGCCATCCCCGGAGGATCTCTACCGTCGACTGGAGGCCATGCCATCGCCAGAGGACCACCAGAGCACTGCCTCGACGACCTCGTCGCCTCGGCCTCGCCGGAGAAGCTCCCTCGCCGGCGACCTCCCGCTGTGAGCACCCCTCCCCTCCCTTAACCGTTGGATTTGGATCTAAGATCCAGATTAGAACACTTAAAACCCCGAAACGTTTTCTATTAAGTTCCGACCATCTGCCCGTTAGCACCCACGCGCACACCCCTCCAGCCATTCAGAACCTGCCACGTCACCCCGTGTCCGTTAGTTTAGTTTTTTCTTTTTTTCTGTTTTGGTTTTACAAAACAGAATAGGTTCTGTTTTTATTTTTGTTATATATTTTATAATATTTAGAGTTTTTGATTGATTCTTTGTTGCATTGTGTCAAAAATTTAGTTTCTGTAGATATCAAGTTTGACCAAATTTGAATAGTTTAAAATTAAATTCAAACAGATTTGATTCAAATCTTGTTTTCTGAATAACTTGAGTTTTAAAATTTATTTTTGAGTGATTCTTTTTGCCACTGTTTTGTATTAGTTAGGCTTATCATCCAACACTGTTCGAGATTTTTTGCGTAATTTAGATTAGGATTTTTAACTAAAACAAAATCTGTTTAGTACCTAATAGGATTTTGTTAGTTTAATTCTTCTTTAGTTTATTTTGAAATCTGATTTAGTTTAACTTTTGTTTTAGTTTTCTTTAGTTCTGTTGTCCAATATTAGGTGACTTATTTCCTGTTAATAAAAATAGTTTTGCTTTGTTTTATATCCTAATGATATAGGAAACTATTTTCTTCTTCATCCGGAAATGTTTTATAAAACAATTTAGTTTTAGTAGTAATTATTTTCACAAATTTTTTAGAGGATTTAATTCTGTTTTTTATAAATAAATATGTTAGTATTCTTTTCTGTTAAGGATTGTTTTGCTACTAAAAATAGTTTTGTCTTGTTTTATAATAATAGTAGTTTAGCCACCAAATTTTTTGAGCCCATTACTTTGTTTTGTTTTTCTTTGTTGTATTGCTCTAGTATTGCTAGTTGATTTCTTATTTGAAAATATTTTTGTTATTTTTAATGTTTTAGTTGTTTTAATTGTTTCTTGTTGTTAAATCTTATTAGGCTAAATCCTATGTTGTTTAGAGTGTTTTTCTTCATAATTCTTAGTTGTTTTTCAAAAATAATTCTTCTTGCTAGAAAAATATTTACAAAAATACTTTTGTTATATATTACTTTGTTCTTGTTTGGTTACCTTTGAAAATAAGATTTTTGTAGAGAAAACCAACCCTTGGTTGTGTTGATGAAGTTCTGTTGATTTGAGTTTTGTCTTAAGTGTTTCCTTCATCACCACCTTAGTTGTGTTGATGTAGTTTTGTTATTTTGAGTTTTGTCTTAAGTATTTCCTTCATCACAACCTTGTTGCTTTTGGTTTTGTGTTACTTTTTGATTGTTAGAATTGATTGCTACTATGATGGCTTATATGAATGCAATGTTTGTTTATATAGATTTTCATCAAAGAGGACGAATAGTCTATCAGTTATCTCTGAGAGTGATATTTTTTTCTTCATCAATAGTACAGGCAAGTCACTTTGACCATGTATACCTATGTTTTATTGCATTAGTTCTACCATCTGCCCAATTTCATGCAAAGTAGGTAAATCGGAAACTTGGTTACTTGATGTAGTATCATGTGGTGGGTACCCCTCAACCCTTTGACACATTGGCCCCGGGAAACGTTGATTTAAATTTTGCTATGCTATTAGTAGAAGGGGTTGGTTGTGTGATTCATGAGAGTTGTGAGTTAATAATTTTCAAGACCTGCATTATGATCAAGACTTCAAGACTCCGAGTTTTTCAACATACCTCTGGGTGGATGATGGTTGAACGGCGCCCTGGAGAAACCAGTGGTTAGCCTAGATGATGCTAGAGAAGTGCGAGTATTCATGCGATAAGGTCCACCCAGGCACAAAGAGATGGATGGATGCTTCAAGACCCAAGGCTTACCTGCACAACCACAAGGCATTATGGGCTCTGGCTTGGTTGGATATCATGGTGACCCTGGACAGGCGGTGCTACGAGATGTAGAAGAACGGTAGCAAAGGATGGGCACCGATAGAGTCTCGGGGAAACCCTTTGGAAGACCATGTTTCGGTCATCCGTTTCTCGAACACCCTGTAGTGCAAGAAATCCAACGGAGGCGACCAAATCTTGTGGGGAACGTGTGCAAAACTCTGCAGAGTACTCAAACCTAATCGATTAGCCATGTCCACGGTCATGGACAACTTGAGCCAAAGGAACTAAAACTATCTAGAACTCTCAACACAATTAATTACATTGATTTGGGTATTTAATGTCAACCAACAATGTAGTAGTTATGCTTTTGCCCTCTCTTGTTGTAGGAAAAATTTGGCTTTATGCAAAACCCACTAACCCACTTGCCATATATGCATGTAGAATAGATGATTACTTTACACCCCTCTTTTGTGACTTGCCGGCATATTCAAAATGCTGACCAATATGACTGCAACGTCTTATGTTGCAAATAAGCTCTACGATGGGTAAGAGTACGATTCAGGGTTACGGTCTCCAATCAACCTGCTGTTGGTGTTATTGGGACTCCACTCCCATTGACTATTTCCGCTGAGATTTTAAGGTATATATTAGTTTTACGTTAATTACATGTGATTTCACTTTGATATATACATTTATGTATTGTGTGTGCCAGCATACTGATCCAGGGATGGCACAGAAAACACAGAGGCTTGACTCGTTTTGAGTCGGGTCGCTACAGAAATGGTATCAGAGCACATGTTGACTATAGGACGTGACCCTAGAAACTGGAAAGCCCTTAGGAAAGGATTTCTCGAAAAAACTTTTTTTGGAGAAACACCCTTTACTTCTCATCTTATTTGAGCCTTATCGAATGATCTCTCTTACCTCAAAAAGTTAAAAAATACCCTTTTCCCCTTGACCACATTAAGGATCAACTGAGCCACTTCGAGAAGGACAAGATATCAAAACAACTGATGGCCACTTCAAAGTAAAGAAGATTTCACCATGCATTAGAAGAGTTGAAGCTACACGAGTTGAAGACTGTGAAGACCCGAAGAAATTGAAGACCATGAAGAATTTCCAAAAATATTATGCCCTAGAATACCAAACCCTTGTTGTATACTTACGTTAGATACGATGATTTGTGAGCTGTCATTTGTGTGTAAATTTTCGACAGCCACAACAAAAATCTATTTTCAAAACCATTGTTTGTATTGTGTGTATCCCCTCTTTTCTCTCTCTTACCCATCTCATCCCCAAAACCTTGAACCCAATAGATGATGAGTGAAGCTGGACTCGTGTATTCTGGACCGATGACTCGGTTAGAGATAGAAGAATGGATTCAGAACATGGAGGATCATCTAAGGAGTATCCATGTTGCCAGAAAAGAGATGGTCCAGTATGCTTTTCGGTACTTTGCAGAAGGTGCTGCAAATTGGTGGGAGATGCATGAAGATATCCATGATAGGTAATCATCAAACACTTGGGAGGAATGCAAGAAGACTCTGCAAAAATCTCATGTTGTCACCAACACCCAGAAGCCCCGTGGCAAAGATGTGAAGAAGATTCGTGCGTGCAGGATATGTGGAGAGATAGGACACACACAGGAAGAACACAAGGAAGGATGCCCTCATTGTGAAGAAAATCACCGAGCTGAGGAATGCCCAACTAGGCAGGTGACATGTTTCTTGTGCGAAGGAACTATGCATTACCCGTCTCAATGCCAAATGTACCCCAAGGTACAAGAACTCATCAAGCAGCAGAAGGAAGCCATGAAGGAAGCCTTCAAAGAAAATTTAGGAGAACTTGTGATGAAGGAAGATGTTGAAGACCCTAATGGAGAAAGCCTAACTAGATTTTACTCCAATGCCTGCTATACATGTGGAGAAGAAGGACATTTCTCACAGGACTGTACGAAGGAAAGAAAAGAGTATCTAGGAAACTTCCCGACAGAAGAAGTGGAGTTTGATCCATAGGAAATTGAAAGTTTGATCGGAACAAAGGAACCCAAGAAGAGAAACCGAAAACGTTCTCAGAACAACCCAATTTCCACAAAGAAGGATCTGAGTCAGATCATGTGTTTTCGGTGCAAGAAGACATGACATTACTCCTATACCTGCCCGGAGAAGAAGGCTAAACATGAGTAGTTTGAGTTTTGAATTTTTGGAAGTAATAAATGTAATAGGTAACACTCTTATCATTTTGAAGTTATGTAATGGAAGTCTCAGATTTTGTAATAAATTCATGAGATCAATGGAATTTATGGTGTTATGATTCTCCTGTGTTGAATTATATGAGTTGCCACTCTAAGAACAAAGATCTTTGATCCATTTTTCAAGGATACGAGAAAATATGGTCTATGCAGGCATGCATGCATTTTATTTTAAGTGTGGTAGCAACCAAAGGGACAAATGAATGAAGAGAATACCATTAAGGAGTTTGGATAACTGAAATACAGGTGAAGAGAATGTGGAACCACCTCAAAATATCTGGATGATAACCTTTGTGACAAAGTGATTTTGATGTTGGAATATTGAGAAAAGGAATGATTGTGATGAAACCATACCCAAGGTTAAACAGACCAATGGAAAGGAAAATGAATTCCGTAGAGTAGAATCTAGACAAGAACAAGTCTGTGATTTGTTACCTCAAGGGTATGATGTAGTGAACTGAAGGTAATGTTTGAATATGGAACGATAGTAACCCCAAGAGTGAGATAAAGACTATTCAAGTATTCAAGTGAACCCACAAGTCACTGACCTCAGGATTGATAAGGATCAAGCCCCACCTTGGTGAAGGAAGAAACTTGGACGAAGCTACGACAGATTAGTAAATGTTTTCTTAGAAGTATACGATAACCTGAGAGTTGTGAAGAAACGATAGATGTTTTTGCTTAGCTTGCAGAATCAATGGATTTATCCGAACCTCGTTCGTTGACAAGAGAAATTTCTGCAATGCTTGTGAGGAAGCCCAAGTGTTAGAATACGAGATTCACTAAACCGTATACAAGGTAATGATTTCAGTGCGACATGGCTTGGCCACCATGACGACTTACTCTTATCATTCTCTTGCTATTCGGATTGGTAAATCTGAGTGACTTACCCATAGTAAAGATACGACGTTCTTTGAAGCTTTTGTTTAAGCCTTAGAATGGTATGATGTAAAACCCCTTGTACATGGCATTGCTGCCACATGTAGGAATTTTATGGTGAGGAATGAAGCGAAGACCCATTTCATTGCAGGATAGCCACAAATGGTAGACCACCACGAGATCTTCGATAAGTTAGAATGAACGCAAGACTTATCAGTTAAGAAGACCCAGTATCGGAGGAAATACATTCTCGTTATGAGAACAAAAGATTTTGATTTAAGACGGACGAGGACCACCGAAGGAGCTATCATAAAGTATGTGAAGAGACAGATGCACCCAGAGGACTGCCATGATTTTGAGGGACCAGTCACTCTCATTATAAGTGTGGTAGACCCCACACCTTCTAGGACAATGGATTTGCTATAAGACCCCAAACCCTAACCTTTTCTTTCTAGCCCTTTCGAATCTCGAGGACAAGATTCATTTTAAGTGTGGTAGTTTGTAACATCCCAAACTTTGGAATGTTATAATAAATATAGGAATGCTTGTTTGCTTGAGTGATTGAAATTGAGTGAAAATTTGAAACTTTTGAAAACTTTTGAATGAGAGGGAATAAAATGACTTTCCCCTTTGTGTTTGAATTCAAATTCCTACATTCAAATCAGTGAGAGAAGATGACATGACTTCTTCATTATAAAAAGGATTTGAAAAATGAATTTTGAAAAAACTATTTGAAATTTTTCTGATATGGAGATCACTTTCATATTTGATTTTCCTATTTGAAATTTGTAAGCATTCAAACCCCTTGACAAGTTTTTGAGAGGAGTGATATGACACTCCAAACCAGGGGTATTTTTGTGAAGATTTTGAACCATAAAATCCAAGGGGTTATTTGAAAAATATTTGCAAAAATAAATAAAGCCATTTAGGCATTTTCTGAAAATAAATTTATTAAAAGTATTTAATTTGGCCGTGGAAAAATGTTCATTAAATGGAATTTATTTCCCTGATTATTTTTTGTATATAGAACTTTATTTTTTCGACTTGTTATGAATGTCTTAATGCTGTTTTAATGCTGTGGTATTTAATAAAAGAAAAGAGTTAACACGTGTATTAAACGAGCCGGCCCATAGCCCCTGATCCCTCCCCCGAAACCTCTCCGCATTGGCCGCCCGATGCGTTGATCTCTCCCTCTCTCTCGCTGATGCACCGGCCCCACTGACCGCTCCCACTCACCGCGCGCTCATCCCCTTCATTGCGCCCCTGACAACGCCGGCGAGTCCATCGCCCCGGATCTCGCTCCTCCTACCCTCCCCTGGCCCCGCACTTGGCCTATATAAGAGCCGATTCTCTCCGCTCTTCGTACACCATGAAACCCCTCTTTCCCCTTGCCAGAACGCCCCACCGCTGCCTCGCCGAAGTTCGGCCACCTCCCGAAGCTCCCGGAGCTCGTGCTGCTCACCACCGTCACCCCCTCGTCTCCCTTTCGCCACCAGCCATCCCCGGAGGATCTTTGTCGTCGATTGGAGGCCACGCCATCGCCAGAGGACCACCAGAGCACCGCCTCGACGACCTCGTCGCCTCGGCCTCGCCGGAGAAGCTCCCTCGCCGGCGACCTCCCGCTGTGAGCACCCCTCCCCTCCCTTAACCGTTGGATCTGGATCTAACGATCCAGATTAGAACACTTAAAACCCCGAAACGTTTTCTATTAAGTTCCGACCATCCACCCGTTAGCACCCACGCGCACACCCCTCCAGCCATTCAGAACCTGCCACGTCACCCCCTATCCGTTAGTTTAGTTTTTTTGTTTTTTCTGTTTTGGTTTTAGAAAACAGAATAGGTTCTGTTTTTATTTTTGTTATATATTTTATAATATTTAGAGTTTTTGATTGATTCTTTGTTGCATTGTGTCAAAAATTTGGTTTCTGTAGATATCAAGTTTGTCCAAATTTGAATAGTTTAAAATTAAATTCAAACAGATTTGATTCAAATCTTGTTTTCTGAATAACTTGAGTTTAAAAATTTATTTTTGAGTGATTCTTTTTGCCACTGTTTTGCATTAGTTAGGTTTATCATCCAGCACTGTTTGAGATCTTTTGGATAATTTAGATTAGGATTTTTAACTAAAACAATATCTGTTTAGTACCTAATTGGATTTAGTTAGCTTAATTCTTCTTTAGTTTATTTTGAAATCTGATTTAGTTTAACTTTTGTTTTAGTTTTCTTTAGTTCTGTTGTCCAATATTAGGTGACTTATTTCCTGTTAATAAAAATAGTTTTGCTTTGTTTTATATCCTAATGATATAGGAAACTATATTCTTCTTCATCCGGAAATGTGTTATAAAACAATTTAGTTTTAGTAGTAATTATTTTCACAAATGTTTTAGAGGATTTAATTCTGTTTTTTCTAAATAAATATGTTAGTATTCTTTTCTGTTAAGGATTGTTTTGCTACTAAAAATAGTTTTGTCTTGTTTTATAATAATAGTAGTTTAGCCACCAAATTTTTTGAGCCCATTACTTTGTTTTGTTTTTCTTTGTTGTATTGCTCTAGTATTGCTAGTTGATTTGTTATTTGAAAATATTTTTGTTATTTTTAACGTTTTAGTTGTTTTAATTGTTTCTTGTTGTTAAATCTTATTAGGCTAAATCCTATGTTGTTTAGAGTGTTGTTCTTCATAATTCTTAGTTGTTTTTCAAAAATAATTCTTCTTGCTAGAAAAATATTTACAAAAATACTTTTGTTATATTTTACTTTGTTCTTGTTTGGTTACCTTTGAAAATAAGATTTTTGTAGAGAAAACCAACCCTTGGTTGTGTTGATGAAGTTTTGTTGATTTGAGTTTTGTCTTAAGTGTTTCCTTCATCACCACCTTAGTTGTGTTGATGTAGTTTTGTTATTTTGAGTTTTGTCTTAAGTATTTCCTTCATCACAACCTTGTTGCTTTTGGTTTTGTGTTACTTTTTGATTGTTAGAATTGATTGCTAGTATGATGGCTTATGTGAATGCAATGTTTGTTTGTATAGATTTTCATCGGAGTGTGACGAATAGTCTATCAGTTATTTCTGAGAGGGATATTTTTTTCTTCATCAACAGTACAGACAATTCACTTTGACCATGTATACCTATGTTTTATTGCATTAGTTCTACCATCTCCCCAATTGCATGCAAAGTAGGTAAATTGGAAACTTGGTTACTTGATGTAGTATCATGTGGTGGGTACCCCTCAACCCTTTGACACATTGGCCCCGGGAAACGTTGATTTAAATTTTGCTATGCTATTAGTAGATGGGGTTGGTTGTGTGATTCATGAGAGTTGTGAGTTAATAATTTTCAAGACCTGCATTATGATCAAGACTTCAAGATTCCGAGTTTTTCAACTTCCCTCTGGGTGGATGATGGTTGAAAGGCGCCCTGGAGAAACCAGTGGTTAGCCTAGATGATGTTGGAGAAGTGCCAGTATTCATGCGGAAAGGTCCACCCAGGCACAAAGAGATGGATGGATGCTTCAAGACCCAAGGTTTACCTGCACAGCCACAAGTCATTATGGGCTCTGCTTGGTTGGATATCGTGGTGACCCTGGACAGGCGGTGCTACGAGATGTAGAAGAACGGTAGGAAAGGATGGGCACCGACAGAGTCTCGGGGAAACCCTTTGGAAGACCATGTTTTGGTCATCCGTTTCTCAAACACCGTGTAGTGCGAGAAATCCAATGGAGGCGACCAAATCTTGTGGGGAACGTGTGCAAAACTCTGCAGAGTACTCAAACCTAATCAATTAGCCGTGTCCATGGTCATGGACAACTTGAGCCAAAGGAACTGAAACTATCTGGAACTCTCAACACAATTAATTACATTGATGTGGGTATTTAATGTCAACTTGGGTATGAGAATTGGTTGGTGGAACCATCTCATTAATCGACCAACAATGTAGTAATTATGCTTTTTCCCTCTCTTGTTGTAGGAAAAATTTGGCTTTATGCAAAACCCACCACCCCACTTGCCATATATGCATGTAGAATAGATGATTACTTTACACCCCTCTTTTGTGACTTGCCGGCATATTCCAAATGCTGACCTACACGGCTGCAACGTCTTATGTTGCAGATAAGCTCTACGATGGGTAAGAGTACGATTCAGGGTTACGGTCTACACTCAACCCGCCATTGGTGTTATTGGGACTCCACTCCCGTTGACTGTTTCCACTGAGATTTTAAGGTATATATCAGTTTTACGTTAATTACATGTGATTGCACTTTGATATATACATTGATGTACTGTGTGTGCCAACATACTGATCCAGGGATGGCATAGAAAACACAGAGGCTTGACTCGTTTTGAGTCGGGTCGCTACATTATTGGTTTGGTTCGGCGAACTAGATTGGTAATTCTTGCAATAGGAGAAGTGCTTAGTTTTGGGTTCAATCTTGCGGTGTCCTCACCCAGTGACAAAGTAGGAGTAGTGAGGCACGTATTGTATTGTTGCCATCAAGGATAACAAGATGGGGTTTTCATCATATTGCTTGAGTTTATCCCTATACATTATGTCATCTTACCTAATGCATTACTCTATTCTTTATGAACTTAATACTCTGGATGCAGGCAGGAGTCGGTTGATGTGTGGAGTAATAGTAGTAGATGCAGAATCGTTTCGGGTTACTTGACACTGATATGATGCCTATATGCATAATAATTGCCTTGGATATCTTCATAATTATTCGCTTTTCTATCAATTGCTCGACAGTAATTTGTTCACCCACCGTAATACTTGCTATCATGAGAGAAGCCTCTAGTGAAACCTATGGGCCCGAGGTCTATTTTCCATCTTATACTTTCAGATCTAAAACCAAAAATACCAAAAATATTTTGCTGCATTACTTTTACCTTTTGTTTTACTTTTGATTCAAGCAATCTATCTCTATCAGATCTCATCCTTGCAAGTAACCTTAAAGTGATTGACAAGCCCTTTATAGCGTTGGGTGCAAGAGTTTGATTCCTTGTGTAGGTACACCTATTGGGGACTTGCTTGTATATCCTACTAGATTGATACCTTGGTTCTCATCAACTGAGGGAAATAATTATCTACTTTGCTGCATCACCCGTTCCTCTTCACGGAAACCAACACATGCTCGAGAAGTAGCACGTTCCAAGACCAAGCACATCCAGATTCGTCATCATTTTCTTAGAGATCATGTACTCAAGGGAGACATCTCCATCGACCACATCCCTACTAAAGAACAACTAGCCGATATCTTCACAAAGCCCTTGGATGAAAAGAGATTTTGCAAATTGCGGTGTGAGCTAAATATCTTGGAATCTTCGAATGTTCTTTTAAAGGACACACATCCTAACACATATGCAAAATGGATGACTTAGATGTGCAACACATGAAGTATCATTTTTCTTCAACCAATGAAGAATAACCGTCTAAGTGTGAAGAATTTAATGAAGAATTTGATTCCCAGAAGGCTACGACATTTGTACGCGGTGTCTGAAATCATCATTCTTATACGGCGGGTCACACCAGCAACCATGGTTGAAATTCTTCAAAGTTGAGTTTTTAGTCATTTTGCAAATTCTTCAAAATTTCAAATTCCTCAAGTTTGCAAATTCCTCAACTTTTCAAATTCTTCAAACTATGAAACTCGTGTTCTTCATAGACTATATATATATATATTTGAGTTTTCAATGTCCTCAACAGCATTAACTTATTGCTAATTCTTCAAGTTGATTTTCATCGACGTGAATGTGATCGGACCCGTACCCCCTCTATGCTAAACTCAACCCAGTCTATTCACAAATTATTCATATGTGTTCTACTTTGAAACACGTTCAAAATCTTAACTATGTCCTTGACAACTAAAGAATTTGCGAATGGAAACTTCAAAATTTTCACTATCTAAACTTTCGGCGCTTCCCGCTTAAACCGTTCCGATTCCCACGACTGGATAACCCTCGATCCCCCACTATCGCTACTACGCAGAACGTGGGTGACACATGTCGCGTGAAGAGCAAGGGTCAGGGGAAATTTGGTCCGAAATCTTTGGTCATATTGGTTTTGATCTCCGCTATAAATACTCTTTCACTTTCACTATGCTCGGTTTCTCCTCACCCTCACTCTCTCCCGAGCTCAAACCTAGCGCCGCCACTAAAATCATCACCACCGGTGTGCAAGAGCTTCACTACGTCGACCTCGTCGTCTCCGTACTTGCATCGGTCGCGGAAATCTTCACTCCGCCATCGTTGTAGCTGTCTCCCCCTGCCAGGCTAGGATGTGGGAGATCTGGACGGACGAACTTCCCCAATTTCATCTCATAGTTCGTCGTGTTCTTCATCAGGGTAAATAAAATATGATTTTATTGCCCTTATTTGATCCTCAAGTTTCCCTCAATTTCCTCAAAGGTGTTTATTCTTCAAGAATCGCATTCCAAAGCACCTTACATGTTCATACTCTTTATGTTTTTCCTAAGTTATGATTTTCTTCAAGATTCCTCAATTGTGTGGATCCACAAAATTTGCACAACTCTGGAACCTAAGACAAGAACACTTAGTGAAATTCCTCAAGGCATCTATGGTCAAAATTCCTCAACTTGATGTATTTTGACAATTTATGAGAACGCATATGACCTCTTCAAATTCCTCGCACCTATACTCTCTTCACAGGTACAAAATGTCTGCTGACGGATCACTAGGTTCTCATCAACTTAACTCATTTGCAGCGTTCCTTGAAGAAAATTTGCACACTTCCTCAGAATCCTCAAAATTTCAGAATCCTCAGCCAAAGAAAATGGCTGATGGGAAAAAGCCACAGAAAGGAGGAAAGAAACCTGAAGTGCAAACTGCTTTTGAGATACCTTATGAACTGTATGAGGAATATTGCACTCTAGATGAAGAATCATGGGAAGGAAACAACTAAGCAGCAAAAAATTTGAATTCAGAAAATTGAGAGGAGATGGGCACGGGAGTGGAAAGAATATCGCTATGTCACTCCCAAGTACATGAAGAAATTCACAGTTAAACCCCCGTGCAGTAGGCCAGCATTGGCTCCAAACCAAAAAGCTGATCCCACTAGTCTCAAAACTGGTGATAACTTTCCTCAAGAATGGGAAAGACAACAACGGAGAACTACAGGGGCCTCCGCTGTTGCCTCCGTCGGAGCCTCTGCTAGTGCTCCAAAGAAATCTATTGTGAAGAAGTATGCCATGAAGACAAAGTCCTCAACTTCAAAATCATCACTACAGACTCCTCAAGCAAAGTCTTCAACGGCCTCAGCAATGCCTTTAGTAGCTGTACAATCATCAGCTACTACAACAAAGTCCCCAACCCCTGTGCACCTAGCAACATGTCAGAGGACCGAGGGCTTCTCAATTGCTTCAGGGGCCTCCACAAGTTCTTCAGCCCAAGCACATTCCTCAACCAGTGCTTCTCTGATGAAAATGAAAGCTACTGGTGGACGAGGCACTAGACCAAGTCCTCAACCTAAGAAGGTGGTGTTCAAAATACCATCAGATTCTTCATCTATGATGAAGCTGATGATGAGGAATTGGAGGCCATCATCAGAAACAAGCAAGAACGAGTGGCTCAAGCAAAGGGCACTCAAATTCCTCTCTGGATGGATCCAAAAATGGTCCTCGACTTCATTGATATCGGGCACAAGGATCCCAACACTCCAATTGATGATTTGAAGCTGCCTCCTGGTCCAGATCATGCCCTCACTGCCTTCATAGCTGAAGAAAAATGGAAGTATGAGAAGGCCAGACAGACCAAGAAAGCTCAATACAAGAAGGAGTTTTTATTGAATAAAAATGTTTTGAAGCTTTCACTTGAGGAACTTGTGAAGGTGCAATCTGAGATTAAAGACCTCAGTGACAACTTCGACAGAAACTATGCTAATTGGCAAGGTGCCAAAGTTTGTTTTGTCAATGTGGTTGATAAAGCCATCAAGGACCATAACTCAAGGGTTGGAGCTTGATCGCAACCTCAAATTACTCAGGCTGAAGAATCTGCTCAGCCTGCTAAAGAAACTGCAAGTGCAGCTGAAGAAATTCAGACCGCTGGAGAACCTGCTAGGGCAACCTCCACCGTTGCGCCTGAAAAAACTGCCAGGACAGCTGAAACTTTTGTTCTGCCTGATGAAATTGAGACCACAAGGGCGACTGCAACAGTCGTGCTTGAAGAAAATGCTCCTCCTTCACCCTCTATAGAAACTACAAAATCCTCAAGGGTGAAGAACAACAACCTTCCTTCTGCACCAGAAGCGAAGAAAACTAAGGCTGCGGAGAAGAAGGCACTGAAGAGAAAATCATCAACTTCAGATTCCTCAGTAGTGAAGAAACTGAAGACACTGCCAAGTTCTTCGACAGAACCGATTGATGCAACCCCTATCAGCTCCGTGCCAGCCTATGAAATTGTACCATTTGGTGTTGACTATGTCATCCCAAATGATGAACAAAGAGAGAAGGATCAATCTGCTGCTACCTCAGAGAAGATTGATGAAGAAATTGAAGTGGAAGCAAATGCTTCAACTCCATAGGTATCATCACCCCAGCCTCTGGTAACTGCTGAAGAGGCCAGCGTTGAAGAAATTGATGAGGACAAGGACATTGGAAACACAACTCCTATTATCAATGATGAATATTGGGCTACTACACACCCAAATTCCCCAATGACCACTCATTTGTCACAAATTCCTCAGTCTCCAGCCCTGACTGTAGAAATTCAACCAGGATCTGATGACTTGGCTACAACTACCACTGAAGATATTCTAGCTGCATCAGCTAAGGAAATTGTTGCTCCAACTACCACTAAGGAAATTTCTTTGCAAATTCCTTAGTCTGAAGAAATTCCTCCTAGGCCTAAGGAGATTGTGGGCCTCTTCAAGCCAAACCTTCAGCCGAAGCCCAAAATGCCATACAAAGGATCAAAGCGCCCCAAATTCATCAAGACTAATTTCTTTAATGAGCACACTTCTTCTCAGCGCCAAATCCGTATGACATGAAAAGAGCCGGTTGCACCAGATTCTAGACACCCACACAGATGAACTATTATGCATCAGTGTTGTTTGACAAGAAGAGAGTCTTCGATCGTCATCAAATTCCTCACGCGGACATGGAAGTGATCCCTTCTTTCACACCGGTGCTCGAAGTTCTTCATGATCCAGGAATTCTTCCGTTCTGTGTGGATATCTACGATTGGAATGAGGAGCTAATTCTTCAATTTTATGCCACCTTGCACATCACAGGTGATGCTTCTGACATCAGCTCATGGGTCTTGGACTAGATGACTGGATCTACTCACTACACTGCACCAGCATCAGAATTGCTTCGATCAGTCCCAGTTCCAATTCCTTCAGAAGAAGCCTGATGCCTGTTTGATGAACCTGCTCTGCCCAACCATATGATGCAAGTGCTTATGAAGCCTTTGGCTCCTGGAAAACCTCAAAGGACCACCTTCCTTGTGAAGGATTTGATCTATGTGCCCTGGGCGGTCTATCGCATTCTCACCAACACCCTCTATCCTCAGAAGGGCCACAACTCTGAAGAAGAAGAAGTTGAGGGAGTCATGAAGAACATGCTATTCAACATCATTCATGGGATTCCCATCAACTACCACGATTTCTTCATGAGGACTTAGGCAAATGCAGCTTCAGTCCCATTTGAATTGAAGCCTTATGCTCCCTGGATCATGAAATTCATGAGATCAAGGTCTTCAGTTCCCTTCAAGGCCGACTTTCAGAATCACTTCGGCTTCCTGCCTCACATTGAAGTCCTCAAGCACACATTTGCCTCAGTTGAAGGAAAAGGAAAAGATGTCAATGATGAAGCTACTCGTCCATTGGATGGCCAGTTTTGCAAAGCTGCATCTTACTCCACCAATCATGACACTGCTACCCAGGACTCTACTGCAAAAGCCTCAAGAGTCTGCCCCCGTGTGATGACTGATCGTGAACTGCTTATAAGTCTTCATCAGAAGGTTGACCACAACCACAAGTGGGTTAAGCATCAGTTTGCTTCAATTCTTCAGAACATGACGGTGACACATAACTCTGTGAGGAAAAATCACTTCTATGTGCATGAAATCTTCGATCGCGCGTGGGCCATTCTCTCACATCTCGAGACTCGTGAGGAACTCAAGGACATGGACTTTCAGCAGAACTTTGACTAGTCTCATCCTCCTCAGAAGAAATTCAGAAAGGTTCAACTTCCTCAGCTGGTTACAAGCTCCTATTCTTCATTGCGCGAGGAGGATGAGGCTGAGGACATTGACGACACTGCGGCAGGCCCTACATCGACAAAAGACCCCGACAATGCTGGCGCTCCTCCATCACCTTCAAGATGAAATTCTTCAAGGGGCGTTAGTCCTCATTTTTCGTCCGTTTTGGTCTTCGATGACAAAGGGGGAGAAAATTTGAGTTATTCTTAAAGTGGGTCTATCTATAATGGGTTGTTTTTGTTTAAGTTTCAACTCTCTCTCTTCTGAAGCTTTTGTTGGTTGAGTTGTAAACTTAAGTCCGATGGTGGTCTGACTCTTATGAACTGCTTTCCGCATGCTTATTTCCTCAAGTACTTTAATGCATGCATGCTGAATTTTGTTAGACACCATTTTCATCATCCATTTCAAATTCTTCATATCATATGCTAAATGCATGTATGAATTACAAGACATGGGGGGAGTTCTCCATGTTTTTAACCTGCCATGTGCATTTGCAGTCCAAAGAAATTCCTCAAATATGCACATCTTCAGGGGGAGTTCTTCTATATCTTCCAATCAAATTCCTCAAACTCTTGCTTCGGTTAGGCTGGAGGACTTTGGGTTTGATAGAACCCTTAGTTTGGTGTTCTTTGCTGGGCTACCAATCGGTTGCCCAAAAGATCTTTGGGATATGAGTGGACCATCTCTGAACCTGGATGCTTCTCTCGGTTTGCTGGATCACAGTCAGTGTTTGCAAATTGAGTTGCATCCTCCTCTAGGTTCTGCGGCTGATATCATCGATCAGATGGTCGCCCAGGAGGAGGCACACGTGGATATTGTGATGCTACGCAGGAGTACCCATTCCACCAGGTATGATGGTTTCCGTGTACCTTAGCCTTCGGACACCCATCGTGGGGCCTCCAAGGTCAAGGACAGAATCAAGCCCACGGTCAAAATTGCTGCATCCAATATTGCTCCGCTAGATCTTGGTGGTTCTGGCAGTTCACAAGATGTTCCTCCACTCACGCTGATCCTGATGATGCAAAGCATTGGTACAAATCTCTGTGGGGTTCCTCCGGATCAATTGACTCCCGAGATTCTACTGGCAGAGTCACCTCAAGAAGCCGCTTTCCTGAAGCTCATGAGTAACCGGACACAGTGGTCTATCATGTGTTGGAATGTACGGGGCATTAATTCAGAGAAGAAACACTTAGCTATACGTAATGCTATAGACCTTAGTGGCTGTTCGGTCGTTTGTTTGCAAGAAACCAAACATGTATCTTTTGATATCTCTTATGTCAGGCTGTTTTGCCCGAAGAAGTTTGATCAATTTGCTTATGTTCCTTCTATTGGTAACTCTAGGGGTATTATTACTATTTAGAACAGTTCTGTATTTTCGGGTGTGATTGAATTCTCTGAACCTTTTTCTCTCCATGTTAGATTCTCTTCCCTTCATACAGCTAATGTCTGGTCCTGTGTTAATGTTTATGGCCCTTGTGAGGGCCAAGCAAGGGGTGATTTTGTCCAATGGTTATTCAGTCTTCATATCCCGGCGACCGAGGATTGGCCTATGATTGGGGACTACAATTTCATCCGTGCTCCTGATAATAGGAACAAACTGGGAAGAAATGCTAATGATATGCTCATCTTTAATGATTTTATTAGAGCCCAGTACTTAGTGGAATTACCCATAAAGGGTAGGTCTTTTACTTGGAGTAACATGCGGGATGATCATCTACTTGAACAACTAGACTAACATTTTTCTTCCTTGCATTGGACAACGTCTTTCCCCAAAACAGTCGTGTTGCCGTTGGGCAAGCCTGTGTCTGATCACACTCCATGCTCTTTCGATTTGAGAACTTATGGATTGGGCATCAGGGTTTCTTTGATGTTGTTCAGGCCTCATGGACAAACAAATGTTATGCACCTAATTCTGCGGCCTTGCTCTGCAAGAAAATGAAAACTCTCCGTTATGATCTGACAGGACGGAGTAAAGGCATCTCAAAACTCTCCATTCTCAGTGATAACACTAACAAAACTCTGCTCAAAATTGATGGTCTCGAGGACAGGAGAAACCTATCAGTACCTGAAGCTAATTTCAGGAAGATTTTGTAAACCCACCTGCTCACCCTGTTAGATTATAAGAGAGTCTAATGGAAGAATAGATGCATTGTCAGATACTTCAAGTGTGGGGATGGAAACACTAAATTCTTCCACTCCATTGCTACTGAGCGGTATCGGAGGAACTCCATTGCTTCCCTGTGCATGGCTTTTGGCACGTCCATTTGTGATCACGTGGGGGAAGGAATCAGTTCTGTACAATTCATACAAAGATCGTCTTGGTAGGTTTGACCCAGTGAATATGAAATTTGATCTCTCTGCGATCATTAAAAGGTTTGAGGGCCTTGATGTTCTCACAGTCCTATTTACAGCGGCTGAGATTGATCAAGTGGTGAAAGAAATGCCCACTGACAGAGCCCCTGGTCCAGATGGTTTCAATGGGTGCTTTCTCAAAAGTTGCTGGCATATCGTTAAACAGGATTTTTACAAGATATGTGCTGATTTCTAAGATGGCAAGCTAGATTTGGAAAGCATTAACTCTGGATTTATCACGCTCATCCCCAAGATCCAATCGCCGGAGAGTGCGAATTATTATCGCCCAATCACCCTCCTAAACTGCTATCTGAAGCTACAGACCAAACTGCTTGCTAACAGGTTACAGAAAGTGATTCTGAAAATCATACATCGCAACCAGTACGGCTTTCTAAGGGGGAGATCTATCCAGGACTGCCTTGCTTGGGCGTTTGAGTTTATTCATGAATGTAAATCTTTGGGTCGAGAGGTCCTTCTATTCAAGCTCAATTTTGCGAAAGCTTTCGACACAATTGAGCATGCTCCCATGATGGATATTATGAAGCACATGGGCTTTGATGACAGATGGTTCGGTTGGATTAACAGCTTGTTCTCGTCTGAGAAATCATCCGTTCTGCTTAATGGTGTTCCAGGCAGACAATTCCATTGCCTTCGGGGGGTTAGGCAAGGGGACTCCTTGTCACCTCTCATCTTTGTCCTTGCTGCTGATCTTCTTCAGGCTTCTATTAATGATGCTTTCAGGAATGGTTTCATATCCAAACCTATCCCTTCTAGGGAGGACGATTACCCTGTCATACAATACGCTGATGACACCATTGTCTTCATGCCGGCAGACGTAGCTCAGGTAGCAAAAATGAAGGAAATTCTCCAGGATTATGCCCTGTCTGTAGGGCTTCGCATCAACTTTCAGAAGTCCACTATGATACACTTGAATATCCCTGCTGATAGAATTCAAGCTTTCACTGACATCCTGCGTTGCTCGGTGGGAGCGTTGCCATTCACCTACCTGGGCTTGCCCGTGGGCACCACGCGCCCTTCAGTCACAGACATGATGCCGCTGGTGGCATCCGTTGAGAGGAAACTCTCTACGGCAGCCTCGCTACTGGATTATCGGTCCAAACTGACCCTGGTCAATTCTGTGGTTACCTCGCTTGCAATTTATGCCATGTGCTCCATCCACATCCCGCCCAAGATTCTTGAGCACCTGGACAAGTTGAGGAGGCATTGTCTATGGGCAAAAACTTCTGAAACTGGGTTCAAGAAGTGCTCGCTCGCACAATGGGATGTTGTATGTAGGCCAAAACAGAAGGGAGGTCTTGGCATCATTGACCTCAGGGTTCAGAACCAGGGCCTTCTTCTCAAACAACTCCACAAGTTCTATAATCGGAGGGATGTGCGATGGGTCAGCCTCATCTGGAAAACATACTACCAAGAGAAAAATGTGGTACCGCACAACACTGATCCCTGTGGGTCTTTCTGGTGGCGTGACCTTCTTCAACTTACGCCTATCTATAGAGGTGTCATGAAGGTGGATGTGGGCGATGGGAGTACAGCCCGCTATTGGAAGGATCTATGGACTTAGGGCATTCTTTCAGAGCGGTATCCGAGAGCATTTTCTTTTGCCAAATTTGAGGATGTTTATGTCAGAGGCTTACTCTCGGCAAGTACCATTGGAGAGAACTTTCATCTTCCGTTGTCGGTTCAGGCCAGGCAGGAAGTCCGAGAATTGCAAGCGGACTTCAGCGATGTGGTTCTTAGTCAGGACCAGGTGGATAAATGGATGTGTGAGTGGCAAGATGACGAGTTTAAGTCAAGAAGATAGTACCGCTTCTGTTCCCGGGACATGGTCACCGATGATGCATTTTCATGGGCCTGGAAATCTAAATGTACCATGAAGTGGAAATTCTTTGCGTGGTTGGTGCTGGCTAATAGATTGAACACCCGGAACATGCCGCGCAAGCGAGGGATGACTCTGTCTGGTGATGACTACTCGTGCCTCCTTTGTGCCCATTGCCCCGAGGAGACACTTGAACACCTATTCTTTGGCTGTGAGTTTAGCGTCGAATGTTGGGCCTCCCTTGGGGTTAACTGTGAGACACATGATAATAGGCTCCATACGGTTCATGCTGCGAGACGGGCCTGGAATTCCCCACTGTTCTTCAAAGTTTTCACTATCGCATCATGGAGCATTTGGAAAGAGAGGAACAACAAGCTTTTCAGAGGGATCACCCCTTCCCATGAATCCTGGATGGCCAGGTTTAAGTCTAATTTAGGACTCATGAAGCATAGGATCAAAAGTGGCCTATGGCCCTTTGTGGATCAACTGATAGCTAGACTTACCTGACTTGTACCTCCTTATGTTCTTTGGTGTTCGTTAGACACCAATTCTACACACCTCCTCCCCCCTCATCCATGTAATTTATTTGTAAATTTGTGGCTCCTTTAATATAAAGTTAGTGGGGTGCCCCCACTATCCAAAGTTCCTCAAAAAAAATTCCTCAAACTCAGTACTTACACTCCATATTTTTATTCCCGTTGAAAGGTTAACCTATTTCTCATCAATCACCATAAAGGGGGAGATTGTAAGTGCATCTAGTGCCCCTTAGTGATTTTAGTGTATTGAAGACTTATAGGTTAAGGAACTAATGTGTTTGTGAGTGTACACATGCTCTATAAGTCGATGAGGATTTTGATATATTTGGAGATTATCGACCCATAAAAATGTATGTCTTCAGCTAAAGACTTTGGTGAACACATTGCTGAAGACTTTGGTATTCCCTAAAGACTTTGAAAATGAAGAAGTTGGTGTGACCTTGAAGATATGAATGAGGACTATGAAGCGTGAAGAATTTTGTTTCCATATTTTCATTTCCTTTCTTTGAGTCATAGGAAACACCGTACTGTTAAAGGGGTCCGAGGTAATACTAAGGAAAATTTCCAACTGATGCTTAACTCAAAAGCCTCGACTGATCCAATCCTTTGAGTGAAGACTTTGGAAATCTCTTACGGTTCAGTCAATTCTTCAGTGATAGAGACGATGTTCTTCTGGTCTCTGATGAAATTAATCTGGCTGAGGAGTTAGGATTTCGCAAGTGTGAATTGCCTACAAGTGAGGAATATGTTAAGCCCGAGGACTTTCATAGTTCTAAATTCCAAACGTTGTTGTGCTTAGCGCCAGCTGTCCCCAACCATCTTATCCACATAACGGTCATATCATTGGGGGAATTTATGTCTTATCATGTCAGGTTGCACCCTGGCTATAAATAGCCACCCCCCACAACCACTAGTTGGTTGGCTGCTCCGAGAGAAAACTAGCACTTGTCATTTGAGAGCAACCCATCCTCCGAGGACTTTGAGAGAAAATCATCAGTGAGGAAAAACCCAAATCCAAACCACCAAACCCAAAGTGAATGAGAATCACCGAAGAGATTGTTCCTGTGTGGAACCGATGCTTGTTACGACTGTGTATCTTCCAGATGGTTAGGTTTCATGGTCTAGTGCATCCTGCAGTCAATTGGGGATCATGGAGTGAACTTGGTGTAGAGCATTCAGTAGTCAATTGTGGATTGCCGGGTGACCAGTTTGTGAGGGTTTTGGAAGTCTACCCTGAAGACTTACCACGAGTGTTGGGCGAGGCCTTTGTGACCTTATCTCAAGAAGAATACAGTCAGGACTATGTGTCCTGGGATTGTGTGTCCTCTGCTTTAAATACCAGGTCGCTCCAGACCAGATGTACGACTATCAGAGTAGTTGGAACTAGGTCATCAAATCATTGTCTTTATCGAGCTACCTGGTTCTATTTCCTCAACCCCTTGATTTCCTCGTATACTTGTTGATGAAATTGATCGTTACAGTTTGAAGAATTTGACTGAAGACTTTCTCAATTTCCTCACCTCAAATTCTTCAAGTTACCTTGTTCCTCACCTGCCTATCCTGTATCACGCTACTTGTAATCTGTGCATGTTTTACTTCATCATGATGACTATGATGTTGCTATGTTTCTCATGCACTTGAGTACTTATTCCGCTGCTAGTTATTCATCACATTTCAAATTTCTCAAGTTGAAATTCCTCAGTGATGAATTTGTAAAACTCGCCTATTCACCCCCCTCTAGTCGATATAATGCACTTTCAGATAGCAGAATAAAGTGGTACCTGCACACACATAATTCATCAATTACATTACTTAACCTCGAGTAAGCGAAACCGAATATGAAGAAGACAGTAACACTCACTTGAAGTTGTAAGGAAGGAGTATTCCGCTTTTGTTTTGATGTCTAAGGAATGCTTCTAGCAAGTTGTCCTCAGTATCTTTAGCTCTATTTCGTACCGACCATTCATTTATAGTATTTGGGCTAATGAACCCAATGTCATAGAGTTGTCCTTTTTTGCATTCGACGATCTTAAATCATAATATAGCGAGGATAATTATATATACATGCAATGAACAAGCTGAGCTAGACACTTAATTATAAATGTAATACTTACAGATAGTAGCAAGTCGAGGGCCTCTTGATTGAATAACTGAAATAACTTGACAAATTCAACATGCATCAGGTCGATTCCAGTGAAGTCGTGCTCTTTGATACGTCTCCAACGTATCTATAATTTATGAAGTATTCATGCCATGTTTACAATAATTCTATAAGATTTTGGTATAGTTTTATTAGAACTAACCCTGACTGACGCTGTTTTCAGCAGAACTACCATGGTTTCATTTTTTTGTGCATAAACAAAAGTTTTTGGAACGGGCTCAAAATTTACGGAGAACATTTTTGGAAAATATAAAAAATACTAGAGAAAAAAGATACCGGAGAGGAGTCCCAAGGCAGACACAAGCCTGGGGGCGCGCCCCTGGCTTGTGGGCCCCTCAAGCGCCCCCTTGAGGTGAGACCGATGCCAAAAATTCCTATAAATACCAAAAACCCCAGAAAGAAATCCAGATCGGGATTTCCGCCGCCGCAAGCCTCTGTAGCCACGAAAAACAAATCGGGAGCCCGTTCCGGGACCCTGTCAGAGGGGAAAACATCACCGGAGGCTATCTTCATCATCCAGACGGTCTCTATGACGAGGAGGGAGTAGTTCACCCTCGGGGCTGAGGGTATGTACTAGTAGCTATGTGTTTGATCTCTCTCTCTCTCGTGTTCTTGAGATGACACGATCTTGATGTACCGCGAGCTTTATTAATACAGATGAATCATATGGAGTTTTCCCCTCTCTATCTTCTTGTGATGAATTGAGTTTTCCCTTTGAAGTTTTCTTATCGGATTGAGTCTTTAAAGGATTTGAGAACACTTGATGTACGTCTTGCAATGGGATATCCGTGGTGACAATGGGATGTTCTATTGATCCACTTGATGTATGTTTTGGTGATCAACTTGCGGGTTCCGTGACCTCGGGAATCTATGCATAGGGGTTGGTAAACGTTTTCGTCTTGACTCTCCGGTAGAAACTTTGGGGCACTCTTTGAAGTTCTTTGTGTTAGATTGAACATGATGAATCTGAAATTATGTGATCCATATCGTATAATCAAGCCCATGGGTACTCGTGGTGACATTGGAGTATCTAGGTGACATTAGGGTTTTGGTTGATGTGTCTCTTCAGGTGTGATTTCAGTACGAACTCTAGGACAGTTCGTGACACTTACAGGGATAGCTCATAAGATTGATCGGAAAAGATAACTTTGAGGTGGCTTCGTACCCTACAACAATTTCTTAGTTTGTTCTCCGCTATTTGCGACTTTGGAGTGAATTCTTTGTCGCAAGTGAGGGATTTACATATGATTCAACAATGTCAATATTGTTGAGAGAGCTTGCACTAGTGAAAGTATGATTCCTAGGCCTTGTTTTCAAGCATTGCAATACCATTTTTGATCACTTTTGTTACTTGCTACCTTGTTGTTTTTATATTTTCAGATTAAAAAATCTTGTATCTACCATCCTTATTGCACTTGTATCACCATCTCTTCGCTGAACTAGTGGACCTATACAATTTTCCATTGTGTTGGGTGTGTTGGGGACACAAGAGATTTCTTGTCTTTGATTGCAGGGTTGTTTGAGAGAGACCATCTTAATCCTACACCTCCCACGGATAGATAAACCTTAGGTCATCCACTTGAGGGAAAATTGCTACTGTCCTACAAAACTCTGCGTAATAGACATCAAGCTCTTTTCTGGCGCCGTTGTCGGGGAGGTTAGTGCTTGAAGGTATATCTTTAGATCTTGCAATTAAATCTTCTAGTTTCTTGTTTTTTTACTAGTTTGGTTTATAAAAGAAAACCACTACTGGAATTCAGTTATTTGCCATGTGCCAGATCTTTGCCGTCTGCTGACACATGGCAAAGATGCTCTTTGCCGTCTGCTGTCACAAAGCAGACGACAAAGAACTGGCAGATGGCAAAGGCACTTTTTGCCATGTGCCAGTTCTTTGTCGTCTGCCCCCAGACGACAAAGAGAGCTAGAGCAGACGGAAAAGAGTTAAGGTGGGTCCCACTGGACCTTGGGACTGGCCAGGTCCAAACGGACGAGATCTTTGTCGTCTAGGGCTCCTTTGCCGTCTGCCCTAGCTCGCTTCGTCGTCTGGGGGCAGACGACAAAGGAGATGCACTACTAACGGCCATCCCCACCCCACTCCTCTCTCTCTCACTCTCTCCCCCTCACTCCACCCTCCCTCCCCCTGCGACCGCCGCCGCCAGCCACCTCCCCCGCACCGCACCTCCCCGGCTGGCCCTCCCTTGGGCGCCCCTCCCCCGGTCGGCCCCGCCCCCGGCCGACCCTCCCCCACGCCACACCTCCCCCGGCCGGCCCGCCACCGGCCGCCCTCCCCCGGCCGCCTCTTCCCCAACCGGCCCCGCCTCCGGCCGCCCCTCCCCCGGCCGCCCTCGGCCGGTCCTGGCCATGCCCCCACTCCGGTGTTGGCCTCCTCCACCTCCACCAACGCCGGCCTCCACCTCCCGCACTATGGTGAGCCCCTCCCCCTCTCTGTTTTTTCATTTTTTTCTTTGTTTTAGTAAATTTTCTGTTCTGTTTTAGTATTAGTTAGTTGTAATTAGTTAGTTAGTTGTAGTTAGTTGTAGAAGATGTTAAAAATGTAGTTTAGTTGTAGTTTGTAAGATTTTAGGAATTAGGGTTACTTACCTTATTTAGTTTGGTCTAGCATTAGTTAAATTTTAGTCCTACTATTAGTTAAATTTAGTATAGTGTTAATTTTGTTTAGGTTTAGGTATAGGTTTAGATAATTAGATAATTAGAAGAGGGAAAAAAGGATAAGTGGGGAAAGAAGAGGAAAAAGGAAAATAAGAAGAAGAAGAAAGAAGACGAGGAGAAGAAGAGGAAAAAAACAAGAAGAGGAGAAAGACGAAGAAAAGGAGGAGAAAGAAGAAGAAAAAGAGGACAACAAGAAGAGGAAAAACAGAAGAAGAGGAGAAAGAAGAAGAAAAAGAGGAGAAGAAGAACAAAAGAAGAAGAAGAAAAATAGGAGAAATAAGAAGAGGAGAAGAAGATATAGACGAGAAAAAGAACAAAATAGATGTGGAAAAGTAGTAGTTATATATATATAGATTCTTCTATCGGGATTGAACATTCTTGTTGATCACGTAGATTTAAATGTGGAGTGCTTTCGTGGAGGAGAAGGAGAAGATGATGGGTGATCGTGTTTGAATGTACACTGGTCACCCTAGTCAGAAAGACATGACCAATGAATGGTTAAGAAAAACCAGGGAGTTTGTGAGAGCAGCATTTGCAAATGGCCAGCAAAAGACATGGTGCCCCTGTCCCAAATGTGACAACTTTAAAAAGCGGACAAAGTTTGAAATGGGTAAACACCTGTAGAAGTGGGGTTTTATGCCTAATTATACGGTGTGGACTTCTCATGGTGAGTCTGACCAATATGCCAGAGCTGAGGTGGTTCGTCATCACACCGACGAGTATGGTACCGGGATCGAAGGCATGGTGCAAGACTTTGATGATTCTTGGGATTCGGATGATGAGATGGAGGAATATGGAAAGCCTTCTATTAAATGTTGGAGTCTTCAAAACGTCCTCTCCACGAACAGACTAAGCTTTGTTAGCTGGATGCTATCGCACAAGTAATGGCTCTGAAGGCTCAATTCAACCTAGGCAGAGAATGCTACGATGCGATGATGACGATATTTGGACGCTTTCTACCCAAAGGACATGTACTATCTGCAAACCTATACAAGTCAGACAAAATCCTCTGTCTACTTAAGATGCCCTATGAGAAGATACATGCCCGTGAGAATGGATGTGCCTATTTAGGCTTGAGTATGCGGCCTTGACCTATTGCCCCATTTGCAATTCTTCCACGTATATTGTGGTAGACAACGGTATGGGTGAGAAGATTTAGAAAAAAATCCCCATTAATGTCCTTCAGTATCTGCCAATCGTACCAAGACTTCAACGTATTTTCATGGTCGAAGAGACGGCCAGACAGATGATATGGCACCAATTGGGAAAAAGAACCGAACTAGATGCGGATGGGAATAAGATGTTGGTACACACTTCAGATGCTTTTGCGTGGAAGCACTTCGATGCATTACATAAGGATAAATCGGCAGATCCAAGGCATCCTTGAGTTGCCATCAACATGGATGGTTCAATATGTATGGTATGACGGCATCACAATACAGTTGTTGGCATGTTTGTCATTCCACTCAATCTCCCCCCGGAGAGATTATGAAAAGAAAGGACATTTTCCTGACATTGATAATTCCAGGGCCCAAATATCTAGGGAAGAATATGAATGTGTACATGCAGCCGCTTAAGGATGAATTGGAATAAGCTTGGGATAATGGGATCAAGACATACGATGCCGGTACCAATTTGTTTTTCAAAATGCATGTGTGGTACATGTACTTGACGCATGACTATCCGGCGTATGCGCTATTCATTGGCTGGTGTGTGCATGGAAGGTTCCCATGCACCACATGCAAGGCAGCTCTTCAGTTCTGTTGGCTGCAGGCGGGTCGCAAGTTTTCTTGCTTTGACATGCATAGACAGTTCCTGGATCCTGACCATAAGTTCAGAAAAGACAAGAAGAATTTCATCAAAGGTAGAGTTGTCAAGAACACTGCACCACCTGCGTTGACAGGCCAACAGACCCTTGATCAGTTAAACACTCTCGAGCCTGATCCTTTGCGTCCAGGGTATTTCAAAGGGTATAATACAGAACACGCCTAGACTCACAAGTCAAGCTTATGGGATCTGCCTTACTTCAAAGACCTCATTTGCCCACGCAACATCGACATGACACAAACTGAAAAGAATATGGTGGAGGCCATTTTTGGTACATTGTTCGGCATAGAGGGAAGTCAAAGGATAATCCTAAGGCTAGAATCAACCAAGAGGCTCTATGTGATAGACCGTTACAAAACTTGTGACAACGGAAAGAAAAGCAAAGCATAGCGAAGCCAAAGGCATGGTTAAATCTTGGAAGGCCAGCTATGACGGAAATGCTATGGTGGGTGAAAATGCGGTTGATGTTCCCCAATGGGTATGCTGCGAATCTAAAGAGGGGAGCGAGTCTTGAAAAATTGAATATATTTGGTCTCAAGAGTCATGATTGGCACATATGGCTTTAGCGGGTAATGCCGGTGATGTTGCATGGCTTATCCCTGAGGATGAATGGCTAGTACTGGCAGAGCATGCTAGATGAAATGGAAGAGTTGGCACCGGAGTTGATCTGCAAATTAGAAAGGATCTTTCCACTGGAGTTGATCTGTGAACCAATATGATTACGATGCTAACAATGAGTTGTGTTGCAGGCTGCTATTCTGAAAGAGAAGAGGCAACGCAGACGCTTTTGGCGGTGAAGGATAAGGAGATGAAGGAGATGGAGAAGAGGACGGCTGCATTGTCGAAGGCAAAGAGGGCACGGAATGACGCGTCTGACAGGGCCATGTACGAGATCTTCATGTAAGTTTCTTCTTCATATTTGTCAAATCTTGCATTTTAATGTTTGTTTCATTAATAACAAAAAAGTTTGACTTGTCGAAACCAAATTTATAGTCTATGTGCAAGAAGACCGGCCATGTCCCTCCGGCGATGCCTTGAACAGGAGAAACAAGCCAGATCCACCGTGCTTCACCTCCGTGTTGACGAGAATGGTATGTTTTTCTAGTGTTTTGCTTAACAACTACATAATAATGGTTACTTACCTTACCTTAGCTCAAAAATGACATATTTTACCCAAGTTAGCTCTACAATGACCTATACTTAGCTTAGTTTCCTCCTAAATGACATAATAAGCTTAGGTAGCTCCAAACTTGCATAATAAGCTTAGTTAGCTCCAAATTGACCTATTTTACCCAAGTTAGCTATCAAATGATCTATAATTAGCTTAGTTAACTCCAAAATGGCATCATAACATTAGCTACCTCCAAAATGACCTAATTTACCAAATTTAGCTATTAAATGACCTATAATTAGCTTAGTTAGCTCCAAAATGGCATAATAAGCATAGTTAGTTCCTAAATGACCTAGTTTTACCTAAGTTAGCTCGAAAATGACATATATTTAGCTTAGTTTCCTCCTAGATGACATAGTAAGCTAAATTAGCTCCAAAATGGCCTATTTTATCAAAAAAGACATATACTTAGCTTAGTTTCCTCCTAAATGACATAATAAGCTAAATTTGCTCCAAAATGGCCCATTTTATCAAAAATGACCTATACTTAGCTTAGCTCTCTCCTAAATGACATAATAAGGTTACCTAGCTCCAAAATGACCTATTGTACCTAGCTTAGCTATTAAATGACCTATACTTTGCTTAGTTAGCTCCAAAATGGCATAATAAGCATAGTTAGCTCCTAAATGACTGATTTTACCTAAGTTAGCTCTAAAATGACATATAGCTAGCTTAGTTTCCTCCTAAATGATGTAGTAAGCTAAATTGGCTAAAAAATGGCCTATTTTATCAAAAATGACCTATACTTTGCCTAGTTAGCTCCAAAATGGCATAATAAGCTTAGCTAGCTCCAAAATGACCTATTTTACCGAAGTTAGCTATTAAATGACCTATAATTAGCTTAGTTAGCTTCAAAATGGCATAATAAGCATAGTTAGCTCGTAAATGACCTATTTTTACCTAAGTTAGCTCTAAAATGACATATATTTAGCTTAGTTTCCTCCTAAATGACATAGTAAGCTAAATTAGCTCCAAAATGGCCTATTTTAGCAAAAAATTCCTATACTTAGCTTAGTTCTCTACTAAATGACATAATAAGATTACCTAGCTCCAAAGTAACCTATTTTACCCAACTTAGCTATTAAATGACCTATAATTAGCTTAGTTAGCTCCAAAATGGCATAATAAGCATAGTTAACTCCAAAATAACCTAATTCTACCGAAGTTTGCTCTAAAATGACATATAGTTAGCTTAGTTTCCTCCTAAATGACGTAGTAAGCTAAATTAGCTCCAAAATGGCCTATTTTTTATTATCAAAAATGACCTATACTTAGCTAAGTTCTCTCATAAATGACATAATAAGCTTACTTAGTTCTGTTCTTCATCTAGTCTTCTTCTTCTAATTTTCTTATTTCCCATTTTGCAGATTACATTCACTTCATGGAAGTTTGCATTGATGGAGTGCTTGGGTTACTTGTATTTTTTTTGTTTTGTATCGATGAACAATGTGACACTTGCTATATATGGATATGAAACTTTGTATGTATGGATGAAACTATTGTAATATGGTTTGGTACGGATGACACTTGCATAATATGTATGTATGTATGGATGAAAATTATTTTAATATGGTTATAAATATGGCAAAAACATTATTTATGTGATATATATATCATATATTGCTGTGAAAATTGTTATAATAAAAAATAAAAGAAAAGGGACATTTTGGTTACTCTTTGTCGTCTGCCCATGGACGGCAAAGGGGGCCTAAGGCAGACGGCAAAAGTGGGACCCCAGGCGGCAAAGGGCCTTAAACCCCTGCTCCCTAAGGCTTCTTTGCCATCAGCCCACGGAGGGAAAAGGAGGGCCTAAGGCGGACGACAAAGGGTGAACCCCAGGTGGACGACAAAGACTGCCATTAACACTTGACGGCCCTAACCCCGTGGGTCTACCGTCCATGCTCTTTGCCATCTCCTCCCCCATGGCAAAGATTCTTTGCCGTTCGTAGGCACAAGGCAGACGACAAAGGACCTCTTTACTGGATTTTTATTTTTCGTAATGTTTGCCATCTGCTGACGGACGGCAAAGGCCTTTGCCATAATGTTTGCCGTATGCTGACGGACGGCAAAGGCCTTTGCCGTCCGGGATCCTGCCCTTTGTCGTTAGCCATGGCAGATGGCAAAGTCCTAGTTTCCTGTAGTGAACTAAAACAATGGAGTTTAGGTTGCATCATTTGGTTCATCTTTATAATGTCTTTCGTGAAAATAAGGATTCAGCAAATTGTGCTCAATTGGTAGAGGAAGAAACTATGAAAATACTTAATGAGAATTCCTTGAATGATGAGCATGATTGCAATGTTGCTAGTATGAATTCTCTGAATATTCATAATGCTAATGAATGCAAAGCCAGAAACTTGGGGATGCTATGTTCGATGAAGAAGATATTTTTAGTCCCCCAAGTTTTGAAGAGCAAATTTATTATGATGACGACATGCCTCCTATCTATGATGATTATGATGATGAAATGTATGATATAAAGAGTGATAATAACCATGAAACTTGTCATAATGATTTAGTTATTGAATGTGGTTATTCCAATCAAGTTTCTCATGATTTTTATTTCGTTGAGTTTGCTCCACTACAATGGATGAGAAGAAAAATGATTATGTAGAGAGTAATAAATTTTCTATGCTTGTAGATCATGAAAAGAATGTTTTATGTGATAGTTATATTACGAAATTCCTTCATGATGCTACTGAAAATTATTATGAGGTAGGTACATATGCTTGTAGGAATTGCAATAATATGAAGTTTCCTCCCTACGTGTTTAAAGTTTTAAAGTCATGCTTGTTTTGCCCTCCTATGCTAGTTGATTCTGGCTCCCATAAATTGTTTCCCCACAAAATCCCTATGCATAGGAAGTGGGTTAGACTTAAATGTGCTTGTCATGAGATTCATGATGCTCTCTTGCATGTTTCAGTTACTATTCCTATGTGAGCATCATTGAAATCATCATGCCTAGCTAAAAGGCTTTAAAGATAAGCGCTTGTTGCGAGACAACCCAACACTTTTCCTTTCCGTTTTTGTGTGTTCTCATGATTAAGATATTGTAGTAATAATGTTTTGTGTCTTTTATTTCAATAAAATGCCAAGTAAAGCCTTTGGGATAGTGTGGATACTTGCTTGTTTGATTCTGTTGAAAAACAGAAAGTTTTTGCCTCCAGTAAAGAATTTCTCTGATTTTACTGGAGCGTCAAAAAATTCTGAAATTTTTACACATAATTTCTATGCAAAATTTTCAATCTTTACTAATTGTTCATAATTTTAGAGACAGGGAAGTATGGGTATACTACATATCCTCACAGGCTGTTCTGTTTTTGACAAATTCTGTTTTGCATGCATAGTTTCATTGTTTTAGTGTTCCCATAACTTATATTCAGTGATATAAATTATGTGAATGGTAGAATAAAGTGTGTATTATGTGAGAACAATTATGAATCTTGTCTTGATAGTGCCTAAGTGAATGATCTTTACTTATTATACTAAGCGTTCTCACAAAGTTTTGTGTGATTGAAGTTTTCAAGTTTTGGGCGAGACACTGATATGAGGAGAATAAGAAGTGACAAGAACCTAATATTGGGGATGCCCAAGGTGATATCCACGGAATACTGAAGTGCCTAAGCTTGGGGATGCCCCGGAAGGCATCCCCTCTTTCGTCTTCAACACTATCGGTATATCTTACTTAGAGCTATATTTTTATTCGTCACATAATATCTGTTTTGATAGGAGCGTCATTTTATTTTGTTGGTCTGTGTTAGGTGTTATTTATAATCTTGTTTTTCAATAAAACTTTCCAAGAATTGTCTTAGGATGCCTGCATTGTATGTTTTGATGTGTGCTGTGTAAAAGAAGAAACTTTTGTTGTAGTATTTGAATTTTCGTATTTTACTGAAATGTGGAAAGTTTCTAAAAAATTTACAAAAGAATTTTCTAATGAATTATGTAGAACGTCCTAAATTTTCATAATTTTTAGAATTACATAAGAATACTGGTTTAATAAATTGCTACAGACTATTCTGTTTAGACTCATAGTTTTCTTATCTACTTACCCTATAGTTTCCATGGCCTAATTTGGTAGGTATAAATTGTGGAAATGATAGTATAGAGTACCTAATGTTTGAAAATTATTGTGCCACTTGTCTTGGCAGTACATGAAGTGTTGATTTGTTCTTATGTGTACTAACCTATCTCACGAGTTCTTTTTGAGTTTTGTGTGGATGAAATTTTTGAGAATAGGTATTGTTGGGGATGCAATGCATCCCACCTCTTTTCGTCAACTATCGGTTAGCCTATGTTGAGCCTAAATTTTTATTCGTTCACATGATGCGTCCTATTCTTGGAGTGCTATTTTTATTTTGCTTGCTGTTTAAATAAAATACTCAGATCAAAAATATTTATTGAGAGAGAGAGAAAGTCCTCACATACCTACTTAATTGTTTGACTACTCATTGATCTTCACTTATATGTCTTGGAGTAGTTTTGTCATTTACTCTCGTGCCTCACTTATATCCTATGAGTAAATGGTTGAATGAATTGAATATCATAAATCTGCAATTATATATGTTTTATATGTTTATCCCATGGGGAGTAATCACTTCACATATAAGAAGTATAGGTGGTAAAATTTGTTGAAAGTTAGCAAACACCGCATTGGTCACTTGAACAATTCATGAAAGAATATTGAAGGAAGAGAGATTTCACATATAAATATACTATCTTGGACATCTTCTATGATTGTGAGCCCCATTAATTATTTTCAAACTAGAGCAAATTAGTTGAAGTTGGACAAGGAAGACAACGTAATGAGTTATGCTTGGGTATATTTGTATAGAAGTTATATTGTTACGGATCATCCAACATGGGGTGCTTGCTTAGGATCTTTTACTAGCCAAAAATGTCTACTAAGTAGAGATACTACTTGTGTATCCAAAACCCTTAAACCCAGTTTCTTGCCATGAGTGTCCACCATATCTACCTATGGATTGAATAAGATCCTTCAAGTAAGTTGCCATCGGTGCAAAAATCAATAAAACAATTGCTCCTAAATATGTATGCTATTTTATTGTAAGGGAAAATAAGCATTGTACGAACTTGTGATGGTAAAGAAATAAAACGACGGACTTCATAATAAAGGTTGCTATCACAAAGGGCAATACAACATGATGTTCCTTTACATTAAGGGTTTGCACATCCAAAAAAAGCGCATGACAACCTATGCTTCCCTCTACGAAGGGCTTATCTTTTACTTTCATGTATTTACTTTTATGCAAGAGTTCTCAATTATTCTTTAGTTGGCAAGCATCATGTGGTGGGGAAAGATCCAAGCATATATGGCCATTAAAATATATTTGATCATGAATTATTATTGTTGACAATTATCTATATGATAAATAGGTTGGGATGCGAAACTTTAAGCCCCTATCTTTCTCTATGTTCGACGGATGCCATTTGCTCTAAAAATGTGCTTTGAGTGTTAGCAATCATGGAAGACTATATGATAGCTGAGTATCTGGAATTTGCTAAATCAAAGCTCTTACATAGACCCTTCCTGAAAATAAGATGAATTGCAATTGTTTTGTGACCGAAAGCATAGTTTGTTAGTTTTCAAGAAACTTTATGGTCTATACTTTAACATTTGAATGGCTTGTTACTTCATGATGAGAAGTTTTATGAGATGAGCTACTGTTTATGATATATAATGATGCTAGAAAAAGTTTTTGGAACTATCATTGATCAAATTTATGCACTATGCTAGCATTCACACTTCATAAATTATTTCTTTTATCATTTACCTACTCGAGGGCGAGCAGGAATTAAGATTGGGGATGCTGATATGTCTCCAACGTATCTATAATTTATGAAGTATTCATGCCATTTTACAATAATTCCATATGATTTAGGTATGATTTTATTAGAACTAAATCGGACTGATGTTGTTTTCAGCACAATACCATGGTGTCGTTTTTTTGTGCAGAAATAAAAGTTCTCGGAATGGGCTAAAAATTTACGAACAATATTTTTGGAAAATATAAAAAGTACTGGAGCAAAAAGATACCAGAGAGGAGTCTTGAGGCAGCCACAAGCCTAGGGTGCGCCCCCTAGGGCGCGTCCCCTAGGCTTGTGGGCCTCTCGGGAGTCCCCTTGACGTGAGACCGACGGAAAAAATTCCTAGAAATACCAAAATCCCCAGAAAGAAACCTAGATCAGGAATTCTGCCGCCGCAAGCCTCTGTAGCCACGAAAAACCAATCGGGAGTCCGTACCGGCACTGTGTCGAAGGGGGAAACCATCACCGGAGGCCATCTTTATCATCCCGGCGGTCTCCATGACGAGGAGGGAGTAGTTCACCCTCGGGGCTGAGGGTATGTACCAGCAGCTATGTGTTTGATCTCTCTATCTCTTGTTCTTGATATGATATGATCCTGATGTACCGCGGGCTGTATTAATATAGATGAATCATATGGAGTTTCGCCCACTCTATCTTCCTGTGATGAATTGGGTTTACCCTTTGAAGTTTTCTTATCGGATTGAGTCTTTAAAGGATTTGAGAACACTTGATGCATGTCTTGCGACGGGATATCCGTGATGGGATGTTCTATTGATCCACTTGATGTATGTTTTGGTGATCAACATGTAGGTTCCGTGACCTTGGGAATCTATGCATACGGGTTGGCACACCTTTTCATCTCGACTCTCCGATAGAAACTTTGGGGCACTCTTTGAAGTTATTTGTGTTGGATTAAACATGATGAATCTGAAATTGTGTGATGCATATCGTATAATCAAGCCCATGGGTACTCGTGGTGACAATGGAGTATCTAGGTGACATTAGGGTTTTGGTTGATGTGTATCTTAAGGTGTTATTTTAGTACGAACTCTGGGGCTGTTCGTGAAACTTATAGGGATAGCTCATAAGATTGATTGGAAAAGATAGATTTAAGGTGGTTTCATACCCTACAATAATTTCTTCATTTGTTCTCCGCTATTATGAATTTGGAGTGAACTCTTTGTCGCATGTGACGGATTTACATATGATTCAACTATGTCAGTATTGTTGAGAGAACTTGCACTAGTGAAAGTATGAACCCTAGGCCTTGTTTTCAAGCATTGCAATACCGTGTTTGGTCACTTTTGTTACTTGCTACCTTGCTGTTTTTATATTTTCCAATTACAAAAACTTATATCTACCATCCTTATTGCACTTGTATCACTATCTCTTCGTCGAACTAGTGCACCTATACAGTTTGCCATTGTGTTGGGTGTGTTGGGGACACAAGAGATTTCTTGTATTTGATTGCAGGATTGTTTGAGAGAGACCACCTTCATCCTACACCTCCCACGGATTGTTAAACCTTAGGTTATCCACTTGAGGAAAAATTTCTACTGTCGTACAAAACTCTGCGCTTGGAGGCCCAACAAAGTCTACAAGAATAAAGTTGCGTAGTAGACATCACTCTTTTTTAATTCCGACCATAAACTGTCGGTCCCAAACTCCCTGTATGTTTTCTTGTACCACTCATGCAAGTTGTACATCATCGCCCACGTAATCACCAAGATTGGTACCGGGAAGTAGCGCCAGATGATTAGCGATATTGCTAGACACCTTGAGCGGGGGGCACGATTGCTTCTCTTGTTCGCTAAGCTGGGCAATTGTTTTCCCACTTCTTAGTTTTTTGTCTCTTGCAGCAATGGAAGTACTTCCCGGCCGCCGCGCTTTATCATATGTATTTGGAATACAACAGCCATAGTTGGATTGCATTGGAGGCGGTGGTGGTCGCTTCAGGGCATCCAGAGTGCGCTTCGCTTTCACTGGATCTACCGTTTCCTTCAGAGGTGGATGTTTTCATGCAGTGATTTCAGCGTCTTCCTTGTCAGTCCTCTCATATCGTAACTTTGGAAGAGGCTTGAGGATTGGATCAAATTTTTATCTCTTCCCTCTTATTGTACTGCAAGCCGTCGGAGCGGCGGCGTCTCTCTTCCGCCATTGCTGATGCGCCGGAGGAGGAGGAGGAGGGGGCGGAGTGCCCTGACGCGCCAGAGGAGGTAGAGGAGGAGGTAGAGTGCCCTGATGCGTCGGAGGAGGAGAAGGAGGAAGCAGAGTGCCCTGACGCGCCAGAGGAGGAGGAGAAGGAGGCAGAGTGGCCTGACGCACCGAGGAGGCTCAATCTGCCGGGGCGTCTAGTTTGGAAGGTTGATGTACTCCTTTATCCATAGACAGGTACTCCTCAAAGCATTTTCCAGAAGAATAATATCCTCTTCACCTGTAGGGTTGTCAAGCTCCAGCCCCTTAGATCCATCCATTATTTCATCCACCGTCACAACAGCATAGCCATGTGGAATCGGACCGCAATGGAAAGTTCCCTCGGCCCGAGGAGGTACAACAGAGTCGATCGTCGCCTTGAAGGTCAGGTTGTGGCATTTCGTCATTAGCTAGCAATGTTCAGCCTCCGTGATACTATCCACGGCTTAGCGAGGAGACGCAAAATCAGGCTGAACAAGCTTTGTGGAAGCCATGTTGCCTCTCCGCTGAGATGGTGGGGTAGCTTCTAGGGTAGTGTCAAAGGAAGGATCTTCCTCCCGCTGAGATGGTTGGCCGGTAGGTCGCTGGCTCTCAAGTTCCTCTAGTTTTGCTAATCTTGCACTGAACTTCTGCAATACGCTTGCTTCCTGTTTCCTCAGTCTCTCTCGACTTCTATAAAAACCGCTATCAGGAAACCCATGCACCCCACAGAACGGAGCCTGATGTGCCTCGTGTTTGTCCAGGGTGTTCAGTATTCCCGAGGGCCTCTGTCAGCTCATCCTTATCTCCGTCGGGAATGAATGTCCCTTCCCGTGCTTATTGATTGCTGCCTGAAGCTTCCGTAAGGGTATTGCAAGTTCCTCATTCCTCCAAACACACTCCCCTGTATCTAGGTCCAAAGTTCCTCCAACCCTGAAGAACCAAGTCCTTGCACAATCTGGCCAATGCAATGTCATTGGTTCAACCGATTTAGCAAGCAGATCTTGCTTAGATTTGTCCCACAATGGACGGACTTTGTAGCCACCTCACCCCGTGTGATGGTGATATTTCTTCCTCGCATCATTTTTCTTGTTTGTTAGTGACATTTTCTTACCCTTCTCCGATTTCCTGTAGGCCACAAATTCGGGCCATTGATCTCTTATCTTCTCATATCGACCGACGAATTCTGGAGTATCGTCTTTCTCGACAAACTTTGTGTTCAACTCTTTCTTCGAGTTCCTGAATAGTTCTACCATCTTCTTAAGAGCAAAAGCCTTGACCTTTCGCTCTATAACTGGGTTATTCAGACCCTGCTCTCCTGTTAGGCTGAAATTTATCATCAGCTAGGTCCAAAGATCGTCTTTCTATCCATCCCGGACATAAGAAACTTCAGGGTCCTTATTATTGTTATTCCATTGTTGGGTGCTGATCGAGAAGTAGCCCCTAACAACAACTCCACATTGATTTACAAATGCGTCCTTGGTCCGCTTGGGAGCAATCCATTGGCAATCTTTTGCGACTTCTGTGACCATGAACCTTTCATCCTGGTGCAACCTTTTCTTCGGGCCTCGTCTCCTTACCTCGCCGAACTTTGCAACAGTTGAGGCTCCCTCCTCCGTTCGGTCACCAGAGTCGGGATCATGATCTCCTTAATCTGCCATTCGGTCACCGAAGCCGTCCTGATCTCCTTCATTCTCCATTGTTGGATCATCGGAGTCTTCATCCTCTCCTTCCTGACCATCGGTGTCATTGAGATACGAAAAGGGATCACCTCCCTCACGGATTATATCCCCGAACAACTGCTCTTTTTCTAAGTCTCTATGATCCATAGTTTCTACAAATTTTACAACATGGCAATATACAAACATGATATATGCAAATCAATACAAGGCAATGCAACAATACGATCATATAATATCACTAATACATCATCGAATAGTATCACTAATACATCATCGAATATTATCACTAATACATCACGAATATTATTATATAATATCACTAATACAGATCTAATTGACGTCTCGTGGCGCAGGCGGTGGACACCCAATGAGAAGGAACTATGACAGGATCATAGCTCGGGTGAGATCACTGAAAAACTTTCCAGGTATTGGAGAACCTAGCGTCCAACGTAGCCATGTAGCGTGAAACGTGCTCGTCCTCCCCCCTGACACGGCGACGTACCCCCTCCGCGGGGTCCGGCTCCCTCTCTACCAACATTGGTCCACGCGACTACCACCAAAGGACCTCCAGGTCGACGATGGGAACCTGATTTCTCACCAAACTGGGCGTCCCCGAATGCACCAGCTCCCAGTGCCAGCCCAGCGGAGCCCAGTCCCGGACATGGCGCCTCTCAAGTAAGTGGTTGCCATCGAGTCGACGACGAGGATACTGGATGGGCATTGTCGACTCAACGTTTAGGCTATGCAACTAAATATTTAAACATCTAATTAAACATCATATCATGTCACCGACGATCATCGAGGACTGCTCGATATCGTTGGGGAATCTCCCTGTTCTAATTAAAGAACATATCACGTCACCGACGATCGTCAGGGACTCCTCGATACCTTCAGCACAGATAGTCGGCCACGACCCTTTCCAAAGATTACCTGTAAATCATTGGCCATATCAAGTATGTGATCACTAGTACGGAGGCCGGGCTTCTTCCGGTGGTATGCCTCACCTTTGAAATGCTTTCCTTTCTTTCGACATTGATGGTTGGTTGAAAGAAATCGACGATGCCCCAGGTACACATTCTTCATGCATTTGTCCAAATATATACTTTTTGTGTCATCTAAATAGTGCATGCATGCGTGGTATCCCTTGTTTGTCTATCCTGAAAGGTTACTGAGAACAGGACAATCGTTGATGGTTACAAACAATAACACATATAGGTCAAATTCCTCCCATTCATTCTCATCTCACACACGTACACCTTTTTTATTCCATGGTTGTAAAATTTCATCAACTAATGGCCTTAGGTACACATCAATGTCATTGCCGGGTTTCTTAGGGCCTTGGATGAGCACTAACATCATAATGAATTTCCTCTTCATGCACAACCAAGGAGGAAGGTTATACATGCACAAAGTCATAGGCCATGTGCTATGCTTGCTGTTCTGCTCCACAAAAGGATTAATGCCATCTGCACTTAAACCAAACCATACGTTCCTTGGGTCACCTGTAAAGTCCCCCCACTTTCTCTATCTTTCTCCACTTCGACCCATCAGCGGGTGCTCTCAACTTCCCATCTTTCTTACGATCTTCCTTGCGCCATCGCATCAACTTGGGATGCTCTTTCTTTCTGAACAAACATTTCAACCGTGGTATTATAGGAGCATACCACATCACCTTGGCAGGAACCCTCTTCCCGGTGCGCTGGCCCTCAACATCACCAGGGTCATCTCGTCCGATCTTATACCGCAATGCACCGCATATCGGGCATGCGTTGAAATCCTCATATGCACCGCAAGAGAGGATGCAGTCATTAGGGCATACATGTATCTTCTGCACCTCCAATCCTAGAGGGCATACAACCTTCTTTGATTCGTACGTACTGTCGGGCAATTCGTTATCCTTTGGAAGGTTCTTCTTCATTTTTTAGTAGCGAACCAAATCCCTTGTCATATACACCATTGTTTGCCTTCCATTGCAACAATTCGAGTGAGGTGCCGAGCTCTGTGTTGTCATATTCGCAATTTGGGTACAACCCTTTTTTGTGATCCTCTAACATGCAATAGAACTTCAACTTTTCCCTTTCACTTTTGCATTCTCTGTGTGCATCAACAATGACCCGGCGAAGATCATCATCGGGCACATCGTCTAGTTCCTCTTGATCTTCAGCTTACCCCATTGCAGCATCACCGTATTCAGGGGGCGGATAGTTGTCATCATCCTCTTCTTCTTCGTTGTCTTCCATTGTAACCCCTATTTCTCCGTGCTTGGTCCAAACATTATAGTATGGCATGAAACCCTTCTCAAGCAGGTGGACGTGAAGGGTATTCGAGTTAGAGAAATCCTTCGTATTCCCACAAATAGTACATGGACAATGCATAAAACCATTCAGCATGTTTGCTGCAGGCAGTTCGAGAAAATTATGCAGGCCCTTAATGTACTCGGAGGTGCGTCGGTCAGTGTACATCCATTGCTGGTTCATCTGCGTGCATTATATAATTAAGTATATCAAAAAACCATTACAAAACATCATGAATAGAGAAGTGACCAAATTAATAGAAGTTCATCATCACATTAAAACCTAAGTACATTAGTGATCAAATGTTATTACTGAAAAAATAAATACATAAAGTTCACACATAGTTCTCATTAAGCAACGTATAGCCCTATAGAGCATCTAATTAAAACATACATTGAAACTATGTAAAATGTTTAAATGCAACAACAAATGCGATCATAACCACAACTAAGGTACCAATTGATCCAACGGCATAATGATACCAAGCCTCAGTATGAATGGCATATTTTCTAATCTTTCTAATCTTCAAGTAGATTGCATCCATCTTGATCTTGTGATCACCGACGACATCGGCAACATACAACTCCAATTCCATCTTCTCCTCCTCAATTTTTTTTCAATTTTTTCTTCAAGTAATTATTTTATTTTTCAATTAAATTTAACCTCTCGACAAGAGGGTCGGTTCGAATTTCGGGTTCACATACCTCCTAGATAAAAACATCTATGTCACGTTGGTCTGCATAATTTTCATAAACACTAAATGAAACAAATAGTTATAGAACATAATATACCACATCCAAATCAAAGACAGGACGAGGGCCGACGGGGGCGGATACCAAAATCATGGCACTATATAATAACAAACAATAATAAAAGTATGAAAATTATACAAGTATCTATCTAAATCATACAAGTACGAATTTTTGTTCTTTTACAAAGAAGATAAGAACAAGAGGCTCACCACAATGGTGTCGGTGACGAGATCGACACCGGCGATCGACGACGGTGAGGACGGGGACAAGACAGGACGGACCGCCAAACGTAGACAAATCCTGAGGAAAATGGAGCTTGAAGGTCGATCTTGGAGAGGAGAAAGCTTAAGTGTGGCTCGAGCATTTCATCGAACATCTCATGTGCATAGGAGGTGAGAGCTGGAGCACCACACACCTACACACGCTGGCGGCCAAAAAACAAAGTGAGCGGGCAGGGGCGGGGCGGGGGTATATATAGGATTATATCTTTAGTCCAGGTTGGTGGCTAGAACCGGGACAGATGACTGACCTTTGGTCTCGGTTCCAGCTACCAGCCGTGACTAAAGGTGATGGGCCAGAAGCGAGGCCCATTGCTCTCCATTCGTGTCTGGAACCGGGACCAAAAGTGTCAGACGAACCGGAACCAATGGCCCCCGAGGCCTGGCCGGCACCCTGGCCTCACGAACTGGGACTAATGCACCCTTTGCTCCCAGTTCATAAGTGAACCGGGATTAATGCTTTTATCCCTGCCTCAACCATAGCCCTATCTTCTACTAGTGGATGTTGTCGCCATGTCATTGAGGAAGAGGTTGCTGAGATCGGGGAAGAAGTGGTTGTTGAGGAAATCATTGATGCCAGGAGTTGTGCGAGTGCGCTCCACAAAAACATGATCGACCCTCTCCTATGTAGGATCATGAGAAGTGGGGTTCGGGAGGCCTGTTTTCCCTTCTCACGGTGCACCCCAGAAGGAGGGATGGAGAAGTCTTGGATGCGACGCAATAGTCTGGAACGATGCGAAACCATATGTTGTGACAGTGGCTAGGGTTGGGAGGCACCAGACGTATATATGCGCGTCCGGATGGAGAGACGTGGACTGGACCCACATCCCAGTCGGTTATAGTCCACGATCTGATGTCTCAAATCATAGCGTGTCTATTATGGACTCTCTGTCCCTGATCGGCAAAAATAAGCGAGTAGGTATGAGCTCGGCTCGGCTTAATCCTGCAACCTGCAGCGCGTTGTGACGAGACGTGGCGTGGCGAGGCGGGCAACGGAGGAGGACTGTGCGATGACCTCTTCTCTTCTCATGCTCGTACAAGTGCTAGAAGAGCTCACCTTATAAGGTGGTCTAGCTCTCTCCCAACTAGTAGTATGGGACTAAACTTTAGTCCCACTCAGACCGCGCACACAACCAAGGGAATGGGCCAAGAGAATTTTAGAATTTAGTTGGGCTTTGGGCCAAAGGCCTACTAGCAAAATCAAACAGTTTCTAGCGTACTTTCACCTGAATGGTAGTCTTTTGCTGCTCCTTACCAACCTGAGAAATGCCCATTGTAAAGTCAGTTGCCCACTGGGCAAATTTTCCCACAGAACGTTTTTGTTCTACATGCCTCGTTGCATTATGTTGAGACCAAAAAGACTACGGGCCACATAACATCATACATGATGTGTGATGACCGCCCTTACTTCGCTGGATCATATCAAGTGGCCATGATTTCAGATAAAGGTTGGGCAATTTAATTCGTGCTCGCGCCTTCATTTGTTTCCAAAATGTGCAAGCCCATGGGCAGATAAACAGTTAGTAGTGCATAGTTTCTTTGACCCCACGGTCCTTGTAGAATTGTATTTCCTCAATATGTGCACTAGTACAGAACATGCCTATAGTTCCGGGCCGGATGGACCTTTAGTACCGGTTCCCCAACCGGTACTAACGGGTCGGGACTAAAGGTCCAGACCTTTAGTACCGGTTGGACCACGGACCGGTACTAAAGGCCCTGCATGTGCCTGCCTGCGTGGACTGATGGTGGAAGACCTTTAGTACCGGTTGGTGATACCAACCGGTATTAAGTCTTCTGTTTTTTTGGTTTAGCTTTTAATTAGGTTTTAATTTTCCTCTCTATTTTTTGTGTTTTCCATTCATTTCAAATTTATTTTATGGTGCTACATACTGTAAGCAGTACGCAAGTTCATGCATATATATATGTAATATAATATACAATATCACATATACAGTATATATATACAAATGGAATTACACACCCATATAAATTCGGGACTTATAATTAACTTAAGGCCCAAAACCCGACCGCGACTAGCTAGCTAGTGCTCCGGATGAAATCTCAGTTCTCTACTACTGATTTGCTGGCATTATTGAGGCGGCGGTAAGGAATAGTGCTCTCTATTTACATCAATGACATGTTGAAGAAGAAATGCCGCAAATTCCTCTTGAAGTGCTACAAAGCGTTTCTCGGGTGAGAGCTTCGACATCATCTGCCAAACCTGGAGTTGTCTTTCACATTCTCCTCTTCGACGTATACGACTTTCAATCTGGATGCGAATATTCTCGCAGAGGAAATATCCACATAAATTTGTCCCCTTTGGCTGCTTCGAGCACTTTGCAAAAGAATAGAATTGAATAAGATAATTAATAATCGAGCATGATAATGGTATTGAAAATACAATTAGTGAGATGCGCGGATCTAGTAGTACAAGAGATCTTTTGTGTCCTTGGCATAATGTTTTACCACATGACCATTAACGGTACTTGGGTCAATGAACCCAATGTCATCGATTCCCTCTTGTTTCAATTCCCACATCTTCAATATGCATAATAGCATAGAAAAGAACATATATAGTGAGGATAAGCCAATGAATGATATCTTAGCTAGAGACTTAAATTACTAAAGATATAAATCACTTACAGACAATAGCAACTGATGAGTGTTTTGTCGATAGAGTCCATGTGGTATAACTGGAAAAGTTCTGAGAATTCAAGACATATGTCACATGCATTGACGTAAAGCTCTTTCCTTACTTTGACCATGACCGGCGTCTCCCCTCGCTTTGCTTCACGCATGTACCAATCATGCAACCATCGCATCGCAGTTGGTAGTTCCTTGTGCTGCTTTGGTGTGACAAGTTGTTTTCCGACGGCATATTGCATTGCGTGTACCCGCGGATTTCCTCGGTGCCAAGGATTTGGTCAAGAGTGAGACCTGGAGCCTTTGGTACTTCAAGGTCGATTGGGTTGCCTTGCACGTCGACTGGTTGGATCGGTTGCTTGCTTGGATTGGTACTCACCTTGAGCGGAGAGATCAATTGCTTGGATTGTTCTCCGAGTTGGGGAACTGTTTTCCCGCTAGTTGAGGTCGTACTTCCTGACTTCTTCCTTGGGCTGGTCCGACTTCTTTGCTCACTTGCCTTCTGAATTTGTCGCTCATAGTCTATCGGCATACGCTCGACATATGCCGGGGGTCGATCAATAAAGTGTTCCATAAAGTGCTCTTGGACTTTCTTGGGTATTACCTCCTTTGGCGGCACGGTCTTCTTCGCAAAAAAGGCTTTCACTTGGAGATCGCATTCAATTTTATTTTCCTCTGGTGTCATGTCATAAGGTAGCTTCCTTTTGGCCAGAGGCTCGGGTTTCTTTGCTTTCTTCCGAAGAGGACTGTTGGTGGCCTTCCTCTTTTGGGAGCCCTGCTGGCGGGACCACTGCTGGGCTGGAGTCGGCTCACGCGGCGGAGATTGATATCGATGATGATATGGACTCGCGTCGTGCTCCGTCTCGAGGTTGGGAGGACTGCTCATGGCGAGGTGGGGAGGACTACTAGCGAGGTGGGACGCCTCTCGAGGTGGGGACGACTGTGAGGGAGCTCAAGGTGGGGAGGACTGCTGGCGAGGTGACTGCTGGCGAGGTGGGGAGGACTGCTGGCGAGGTGGGGAGGACTGCGGGCGCTGCGATGCCTCTGGCTGGGATCCCTCGCGCTGGACATCGATACTCGGAGGAGCCGGTGGCCTTAGCAGCGAGTGTGGAAAGATGATGCAGTCCTTACTCCATAAAATGAGACCACGGCCGGCTTCTGCCAATGTGGACTCCCCCTCACCTCGAGGGATGTCAAGTAATAGTTCATCATATCCTGGCTCTATTGCGTCCACCGCGACACGAGCATACCCAGCTGGAATTGGATTGCAATGCTAGAAAACATCAGGTGTATTTGGTAAAGTATAGCCCGTCGCGACCCTCACGGGTATGTTCTTCATATTCTGGATTAGCTCACAAGATGTCTTCTCTGTGATATCATCCACGGGGGTGTGACCCAGTGGTGCCCCCATGGAACCCACGCTGCTGTTAGACATTGTAGATGGGACGGGTTCTTCCCCTGCCTCCTGCTGCAGAGTTTCCCTTTGCTGGGTCAGTACCTGTATCTGCAGCTGCTGCTGCTCGTACTTCTGTTCCAACTTCGAAAGTCGGTCTGCTTCCACCTTCTTTTTTCTCGAATGGCTTTTATAAATGTAATGCCATCCCGCAAACCCCTCGTACCACGGAACAACGCCCATGCCTCGTGTTCGTCCTCCGTCTTTGGCATTCCCGAGGGCACGTGTAAGCTCGTCGTTCTCTCTATCAGGGTGAAACCGTCCTTCTTGGGCATCTTTTATTGCTTGAATCAACTCATCTGATGCATGCTTCAGACTGGCTAGTGCAATAATCTTTCCTGTGGCTGGGTCCAACTTTCCCTCATGCGCAAAAAACCAATTCCTGCACCTCTTGGGCTAGTTGAAGGTTAATGGAGTGATCCCTTCAGCAAGCATCTTATTCTCTAATGCATCCCACTTAGGAACGACTAACTTGTATCCACCTGTCCCTAGTTTATGGTGATACTTTTTTTTCTCAGCATTTATCTTATTCTTTGCCGACTTCTCCATAGCAACTATCGATGTCCTGTACTCGATAAATGCATCCTAGTGATCCCTTACCTTCTCGTATATTCCTTTGAATTCGGGCGCCTTCTTGCCTTTAGCGTTGTAGTCGGTCCATAATCTTTTCTTCCAAGTCTGGAACGCGCCGGCCATCTTATGGAGAGCAAACCCCTTGACTTTGTTCCTTTGATGCTCCGAGAGAGAATCCGGTAGAGTGAAATGCTCCATGAGCTCTCGCCAAAGGGCATCTTTAATTCGTGTATCGACATAATTCACTCCTGGTTTTGGTTACTTTGGCTGAATCCATTCATGCATTGTGACCGGGACTCCATCCCTAACGACCACTCTGCATTGATGCACAAATGTCTTGGCATTGGCTTCAGGGTGAGTCGGTTCGCCATTATGTTTGAAAGCGTCAAGATTGAGCTTTACGTTGCCGTCCAATATTTTGGCAGTGCCTCGTACATTTTTACTAGATTGGCTCGATCCGGAGGGCTGATAATTAAAATAGGAAAGATTTGTTAATATATATATATACAAATCAATTAATACACATGTAATGATCACCAGAGGCTAATGGATGTGTATATACCTTGCCGAACATTGTTGGTTGTTCTGGATTTTGGAACATAAGTTGTTCTTCCTCGGTCTCACATCCATCACCGTGATTGTTCAGATATTGTGAGCCATAATCATGATCCTGTGATTCACCTCGAAGGTCCGCTGGGTTTTCGGAGGAGCGTATCATGTCGAAGATGTCCTCTTCATGAGCTCTATCGTTATTGTCCATAGCTTAATAACTCGTCCATAATAATATAGATAAAACAAATTAGTATTTAAATTAGCATGCATTCAAGAAGCAAAATATCTGATAGTTAATTAATAATGCATCATCGAATACATATATAGTATAGTTCTTAGGAAAGGTCTCATCTACATAATCTTGGATAATTTTCAATACATCGGCTAATCTCCATCGATCTAGCTAATACATCATAATAATACATCATAATAGTAGCTGGCGGATATCGAGGCAGGCGGTGGACACCCAAAGAGAAGGAACCATCACAGGAACATAGCTCCAGTGAGATCCCTGAAGAATCTGCTAGGTATTGTCTGACCTGGCCTCTAAAGCTGTCATGTAGCGTCGGACGTGCTCGTTCTCCTTGCTAACATGGTACTGTACCACCTCCGTGGGGGACTCAAGCCTCTCGATCGTCTGTGGCCCATGCAGCCGCCACCACAGAACCTCCGGGTCAACGACGGGCTGGTTCCTCACCAAGCTGCGCCGCCCGGAAGGCAGCACCTCCCAGTACCAGCCCGGCAGAGCCCAGTCCTTGACAGGGCCCCTCGGCTCAAGCAAGTGACCTCCTCCGGCGACTTGACGACGAGGATGCGGGATCGGCATCGTCGACGTCGAGAAGAAACACTTAATTACGAAAAAATTAAATAAAACTTAGCAAAATTAACACTTAACAAAATTAACACTTAGCAAAATTAACACTTAGCATCTAGCAAAATCAAGAATTACGGCACGCTTTGGATCCTAATGCGTGTGTGACTATCGGTCTGTGGAGACTTTCCTTAAATAACTCTCACATATCTCATGGTGTGTTGATGCGCACTCTCTCACATTGATACGGTGGTGTATATATGTTGGTGGACACTCTCTCGTAGTAATAGGTTCGACCGGCGGTGATGGACGCTTCCCCTCTCCTCTTCTTCCACAATATATCGATGAGTATATTGCAAAGAAGAGGGGAAAGAGGAAGCACCCCCACGACAACAGTCGGGATTCCTCCATCAAGAACACACATGAAACCCTAAACTAAATTAGGATCAATGACAGACCGAAAGTCACACACGCATTATAATCCAAACTAAATTAAACCTAAAACGAAACTAAACATAAACTAAATTAAACCTAAACTAAACATAAACTAACACATATCCTAATAACCTGACAACCTAACTAACTAACTAACTAAATAGGGGTGTTGTGTCGTGGTCGGGGGCGGGTGTGGGGGGTGTCGTGTCGGGGTGTCGGTGTTCGACGTCGAGGGACCCTAGATACACTAGCATCTACACACTACTCCGGCGATCATCAGGGCGATCGTCGGGGAGAGGGGTCGGCCGAGAGATCTCACCTAGCCTCCTGACCCGGAGGTGGCGGCGGCGACGGGCTCGGGGCGGCGGCAACGGGATCACGGAGCGGCGGCCGGAGTGAGAGGGCCAGCGACGACGGGACCGGCGACGAGGGGCGGCGTTCGGGTAGGCAGGGCGACCGCGGCGAGGGCGACGGCAGCGGTGGTGAGGGCGATGGCGGCGAAGGGCGGCGTCCGGGTAGGCGAGGGCGACCGCGGCGAGGGCGACGACGGCGGTGGTGAGGGCGACGGCGGCGAGGGGAGGCGTCCGGGTAGGCGAGGGCGACCGCGGCAAGGGTGACGGTGGTGAGGGCAACCGCGGCGGTGGTGAGGGCAACGGCGGCGCGACCGTCGGCGGCGAGGGCGACGGCGGTGGTGGAGCGACGGCGGCGGTGGTGAGGGCGACGGCAATGGCGCGGTGGTGGTGCGACGGTGGCGAGGGCGACGGCGGCAAGAGCGACGGCAATGACAAATTTGGCAGCCTGACGGCGCAAGGTCAGCTCTCCCGGTGCGTTGCTCGGCCCGGGACGACGAAGTCCTCCTTTTATACCAGACAGACCTTTAGTACCGGTGTGTGGCACGCACCGGTACTAAAGGGTCTTTACTACCGGTGCTAGCCACGCATCGGTACTAAAGGTCCTACCAACAGAGCGCGGGGGCGGTGGACCTTTAGTACCGGCGTGTGGTTCGCACCGGTACTCAAGACCCTTTAGTACGGGTGCTAGCCACGCACCGGTAGTAAAGGTCCTGCCAAAAGAGCGAGGGGCGGTGGACCTTTAGTACCCGTGCGTGGCTAGCACCGGTACTAAAAGTGTTTTTTAATTAAATATTAGTTATTATTTTCACAAAAACCCCATAAACTTTAGAAAATCATAGAAAAAAACGTAGGACTCCAATGGAAATAAATAATATATGAAAAAATATCAGAAAAATATAAAGAATCTATTTATGGCATTTCCATGCATGTTTGAACAACTTCAACTGTTGTACAAGATAATTTGATTAAATATGGCATTTGAAATATTCATATCTCGAGTTTGAAAACAGTACAAATGAACTCTGAAAAGGTTGTAACTTGGCATGACATCATAATTTCACCCACATAGCAACTTCTAGAGAGTTCAGAGGGTTACGGGAAAAACTGGATGCACTTCGTGTACAAATTGGACAATCTCATAAGAAGTATGAGGTTTTCGGACAAAAACTCATCTATTACAAAGGGCATTCATTTTTAATAACTTATTTTAACTCCATACTTTTTGTGTGTTCAATATGCACCAATCAAAGGCACATCATCAATTTTCAACCCTTTCCGACTTCATTTGATATTTTTCATGCATTTAATGATTTATTTTGAGCTAAATGACCCTGAATTTGAAAAGCAGTACAAATGAACTCTGAAAATGTTGTAACTTGGCATGACATCATAATATCACCCACATAGCAACTTCTAAAGAGTTGAGAGGGCTACGGCAAAAACTGGATGCACTTCGTGTACAAATTGGACAATCTCATAAGAAGTATGAGGGTTTCGGATGAGAACTCATCTATTACAAAGGGATTTCATTTTTAATAACTTATTTTAACTCCATAATTTTTGTGTGTTCAATATGCACCATTCAAAGGCACATCATCAATTTTCAACCCTTTCTGACTTCATTTAATATTTTTCATGCATTTAATGATTTATTTTGAGCTAAATGACCTTGAATTTGAAAATCAGTACAAATGAACTCTGAAAAGGTTGTAACTTGGAATGACATCATAATTTTACCCACATAGCAACTTCTAGAGAGTTGAGAGGGTTACGACAAAAACTGGGTGCACTTCGTGTACAAATTGGACAATCTCATAAGAAGTATGAGGGTTTCAGACGAAAACTCATCTATTACAAAGGGATTTCATTTTTAATAACTTAGTTTAACTCCATAATTTTTGTGTGTTCAATATGCACCATTCAAAGGCACATCATCAATTTTCAACCCTTTCTGACTTCATTTGATATTTTTCATGCATTTAATGATTTATTTCGATCTAAATGATCCTAAATTTGAAAGGGAGTACAAATGAACTCTGAGAAGGTTGTAACTTGGCATGACATCATAATTTCACCCACATAGCTACTTCTAGAGCGTTGAGAGGGTTACGGCAAAAACTGGATGCACTTCGTGTACAAATTGGACAATCTCATAAGAAGTATGAGGGTTTCGGACGAAAACTCATCTATTACAAAGGGATTTCATTTTTAATAACTTATTTTAACTCCATACTTTTTGTGTGTTCAATATGCACCATTCAAAGGCACATAATTAATTTTCAACCATTTCTGACTTCATTTGATATTTTTCATGCATTTAATGATTTATTTTGAGCTAAATGACCTTGAATTCGAAAAGCTGTACATATGAACTCTGAAAAGGTTGTGACTTGGCATGACATCATAATTTCACCCACGTAGCAAGTTCTAGAGAGTTGAGAGGGTTACGGCAAAAACTGGATGTACTTCGTGTACAAATTGGACAATCTCATATGAAGTATGAGGTTTTGGAACGAAAACTCATCTATTACAAAGGTATTTCATTTTTAATAACTTATTTTAACTCCAGAATTTTTCTGTGTTCAATATGCACCATTGAAAGGCACATCATCAATTTTCAACCCTTTCTGACTTCATTTGATATTTTTCATGCATTTAATGATTTATTTTGATCTAAATGACCCTGAATTTGAAAAGCAGTACAAATGAACTCTCAGAACATTGTAACTTGGAATGACATCATAATTTCACCCACATAGCTACTTCTAGAGAGTTGAGAGGGTTACGGCAAAAACTAGATGCACTTCGTGTACAAATTGGACAATCTCATAAGAAGTATGAGGGTTTCGGTCGAAAACTCATCTATTACAAAGGGATTTCACTTTTAATAACTTATTTTAACTCCATACTTTTTGTGTGTTCAATGTGCACCATTCAAAGGCACATCATTAATTTTCAACCGTTTCTGACTTCATTTGAAATTTTTCATGCATTTAATGATTTATTTTGAGCTAAGTGCCCTTGAATTTGAAAAGCTGTACATATGAACTCTGAAAAGGTTGTGACTTGGCATGACATCATAATTTCACCCACATAGCAACTTCTAGAGAGTTGAGAGGGTTACGGCAAATTTGGATGCACTTCGTGTACAAATTGGACAATCTCATAAGAAGTATGAGGTTTTCGAATGAAAACTCATCTATTACAAAGGGATTTCATTTTTAATAACTTATTTTAACTCCAGAATTTTTGTGTGTTCAATATGCACCATTCAAAGGCACATCATCAATTTTCAACCCTTTCTGACTTCATTTGATATTTTTCATGCATTTAATGATTTATTTTGATCTAAATGACCCTGAATTTGAAAAGCAGTCCAAATGAACTCTGAGAAGGTTGTAACTTGGCATGACATCATAATTTCACCCACATAGCTACTTCTAGAGAGTTGAGAGGGTTACGGCAAAAACTGGATGCACTTCGTGTACAAATTGGACAATCTCATAAGTATGAGGGTTTCGGACGAAAACTAATCTATTACAAAGGGATTTCATTTTTAATAACTTATTTTAACTCCATACTTTTTGTGTGTTCAATATGCACCATTCAGAGGCACATCATCAATTTTCAACCGTTTCTGACTTCATTTGATATTTTTCATGCATTTAATGATTTATTTTGAGCTAAATGACCTTGAATTTCAAAAGCAGTACATATGAACTCTGAAAAGATTGTGACTTGGCATGACATCATAATTTCACCCACATAGCATCTTCTAGAGAGTTGAGAGGGTTACGGCAAAAACTGGATGCACTTCGTGTACTAATTGGACAATCTCATAAGAAGTATGAGGTTTTCGAACGAAAACTCATCTATTACAAAGGTATTTCATTTTTAATAACTTATTTTAACTCCAGAATTTTTGTGTGTTCAATATGCACCATTCAAAGGCACATCATCAATTTTCAACCCTTTCTGACTTCATTCGATATTTTCCATGCATTAAATGATTTATTTTGATCTAAATGACCCTGAATTTGAAAAGCAGTACAAATGAACTCTGAAAAGGTTGTAACTTGGCATGACATCATAATTTCACCCACATAGCTACTTCTAGAGAGTTGAGAGGGTTACGGCAAAAACTGGATGCACTTCGTGTACAAATTGGACAATCTCATAAGAAGTATGAGGGTTTCGGACGAAAACTCATCTATTACAAAGGGATTTCATTTTTAATAACCTATTTTAACTCCATACTTTTTCTGTGTTCAATATGCATCATTCAAAGGCACATCATTAATTTTCAACTGTTTCTGACTTCATTTGATATTTTTCATGCATTTAATGATTTATTTTGAGCTAAATGACCTTGAATTTGAAAAGTTGTACATATGAACTCTGAAAAGGTTGTGACTTGGCATGACATCATAATTTCACCCACGTAGCAACTTCTAGATTGTTGACAGGGTTACGGCAAAAACTGGATGCACTTCGTGTACAAATTGGACAATCTCATAAGAAGTATGAGGTTTTCGAACGAAAACTCATCTATTACAAAGGTATTTCATTTTTAATAACTTATTCTAACTCCAGAATTTTTGTGTATTCAATATGCACCATTCAAAGGCACATCATCAATTTTCAACCCTTTCTAACTTCATTTGATATTTTTCATGCATTTAATGATTTATTTTGATCTAAATGACCCTGAATTTGAAAAGCAGAACAAATGAACTCTGAGAAGGTTGTAACTTGGCATGACATCATAATTTCACCCACATAGCTACTTCTAGAGAGTTGAGAGGGTTACGGCAAAAACTGGATGCACTTCGTGTACAAATTGGACAATCTCATAAGAAGTATGAGGGTTTCGGACGAAAACTCATCTATTACGAAGGGATTTCATTTTTAATAACTTATTTTAACTCCATACTTTTTGTGTGTACAATATGCACCATTAAAAGGCACATCATTAATTTTCAACCGTTTCTGACTTCATTTGATATTTTTCATGCAGTTAATGATTTATTTTGAGCTAAATGACCTTGAATTTGAAAAGCTGTACATATGAACTCTGAAAAGGTTGTAACTTGGCATGACATCATAATTTGACCCACATAGCTACTTCTAGAGAGTTGAGAGGGTTACGGCAAAAACTGGATGCACTTCATGTACAAATTGGACAATCTCATAAGAAGTATGAGGGTTTCGGACGAAAACTCATCTATTACAAAGTGATTTCATTTTTAATAACTTATTTTAACTCCATACTTTTTGTGTGTTCAATATGCACCATTCAAAGGCACATCATTAATTTTCAACCGTTTCTGACTTCATTTGATATTTTTCATGCATTTAATGATTTATTTTGAGCTAAATGACCTTGAATTTGAAAAGCTGTACATATGAACTCTGAAAAGGTTGTGACTTGGCATGACAGCATAATTTCCCCCACATAGCAACTTCTAGAGAGGTGAGAGGGTTACGGCAAAAATTGGATGCACTTCGTGTACAAATTGGACAATCTCATAAGAAGTATGAGGTTTTCGAACGAAAACTCATCTATTACCAAGGGATTTCATTTTTAATAACTTATTTTAACTCCATACTTTTTGTGTGTACAATATGCACCATTAAAAGGCACATCATTAATTTTCAACCGTTTCTGACTTCATTTGATATTTTTCATGCAGTTAATGATTTATTTTGAGCTAAATGACCTTGAATTTGAAAAGCTGTACATATGAACTCTGAAAAGGTTGTAACTTGGCATGACATCATAATTTGACCCACATAGCTACTTCTAGAGAGTTGAGAGGGTTACGGCAAAAACTGGATGCACTTCATGTACAAATTGGACAATCTCATAAGAAGTATGAGGGTTTCGGACGAATACTCATCTATTACAAAGTGATTTCATTTTTAATAACTTATTTTAACTCCATACTTTTTGTGTGTTCAATATGCACCATTCAAAGGCACATCATTAATTTTCAACCGTTTCTGACTTCATTTGCTATTTTTCATGCATTTAATGATTTATTTTGAGCTAAATGACCTTGAATTTGAAAAGCTGTACATATGAACTCTGAAAAGGTTGTGACTTGGCATGACATCATAATTTCCCCCACATAGCAACTTCTAGAGAGGTGAGAGGGTTACGGCAAAAATTGGATGCACTTCGTGTACAAATTGGACAATCTCATAAGAAGTATGAGGTTTTCGAACGAAAACTCATCTATTACCAAGGGATTTCATTTTTAATAACTTATTTTAACTCCAGAATTTTTGTGTGTTCAATATGCACCATTCAAAGGCACATCATCAATTTTCAACCCTTTCTGACTTCATTTGATATTTTTCATGCATTTAATGATTTATTTCGATCTAAATGATCCTAAATTTGAAAGGGAGTACAAATGAACTCTGAGAAGGTTGTAACTTGGCCTGACATCATAATTTCACCCACATAGCTACTTCTAGAGAGTTGAGAGGGTTACGGCAAAAACTGGATGCACTTCGTGTACAAATTGGATAATCTCATAAGTATGAGGGTTTCGGACGAAAACTAATCTATTACAAAGGGATTTCATTTTTAATAACTTATTTTAACTCCATACTTTTTGTGTGTTCAATATGCACCATTCAGAGGCACATCATCAATTTTCAACCATTTCTGACTTCATTTTATATTTTTCATGCATTTAATGATTTATTTTGAGCTAAATGACCTTGAATTTCAAAAGCAGTACATATGAACTCTGAAAAGATTGTGACTTGGCATGACATCATAATTTCACCCACATAGCATCTTCTAGAGAGTTGAGAGGGTTACGGCAAAAACTGGATGCACTTCGTGTACTAATTGGACAATCTCATAAGAAGTATGAGGGTTTCGAACGAAAACTCATCTATTACAAAGGGATTTCATTTTTAATAACTTATTTTAACTCCATACTTTTTGTGTGTTCAATATGCACCATTGAAAGGCACATCATCAATTTTCAACTGTTTCTGACTTCATTTGATATTTTTCATGCATTTAATGATTTATTTTGAGATAAATGACCCTGACTTTGAAAAGCAGTACAAATGAACTCTGAAAAGGTTGTAACCTGGCATGACATCATGATTTCACCCACCTAGAAACTACTAGAGAGTTGAGAGGGTTACGGCAAAAACTGGATGCACTTCGTGTACAAATTGGACAATCTCATAAGAAGTATGAGGGTTTCGGACGAAAACTCATCTATTACAAAGGGATTTTATTTTTAATAACTTATTTTAACTCCATACTTTTTGTGTATTCAATATGCACCATTCAATGGCACATCATCAATTTTCAACCTTTTTCACTTCATTTGATATTTTTCATGCATTTAATGATTTATTTTGAGCTAAATGACCATGAATTTGAAAAGCAGTACAAATGAACTCTGAAAAGGTTGTAACTTGGAATGACATCATAATTTCACCCACATAGCTACTTATAGAGAGTTGAGAGGGTTACGGCAACAACTGGATGCACTTCGTGTACAAATTGCACAATCTCATGAGAAGTATGAGGGTTTCGGACGAAAACTCATCTATTACAAAAGGATTTCATTTTTAATAACTTATTTGAACTCCATACTTTTTGTGTGTTCAATATGCACCATTCAAAGGTACATCATCAATTTTCAACCCTTTTTGACTTCATTTGATATTTTTCATGAATTTAATGATTTATTTTGAGCAAAATGACCCTGAATTTCAAAAGCAGTACAAATGACCTCCGAAAAGGTTGTAACTTGGCATGACATCATAATTTCACCCACATAGCAACTTCTAGAGAGTTGAGAGGGTTATGGCAAAAACTGGATGCACTTCACGTACAAATTGGACAATCTCATAACAAGTATGAGGATTTCGGACGGAAACTCATCTATTACAAAGGGATTTAGTTTTTAATAATTTATTTTAACTCCAAACTTTTTGTGTGTTCAATATGCACCATTCAAAGGCACATCATCAATTTCCAACCCTTTCTGACTTCATTTGATATTTTCACGCATTTAATGATTTATATTGAGCTAAATGACCCTGAATTTGAAAAGCGGTACAAATGAACTCTGAAAAGGTTGTAACTTGACATGACATCATAATTTCACCCACATAGAAACTACTAGAGAGTTGAGAGGGTTACAGCAAAAACTGGATGCTCTTCATGTACAAATTGGATAATCTCATAAGAAGGATGAGGGTTTCGGACGAAAACTCATCCATTACAAAGGGATTTCATTTTTAATAACTTATTTTAACTCCAGACTTTTTGGGTGTTCAATATGCACCATTCAAACGCACGTCATCAATTTTCGACCCTTTCTGACTTTATTTGATATTTTTCATGCATTTCATGATTTATTTTGAGCTAAATGACCCTGAATTTGAAAAGCAGTACAAATGAACTCTGAAAAGGTTGTAAATTGGCATGACATCATAATTTCACCTACATAGAAACTACTAGAGAGTTGAGAGGGTTACGGCAATGACTGGATGCACTTCGTGTACAAATTGGACAATCTCATAAGAAGTATGAGGGTTTCGGACAAAAACTCATCTATTACAAAGGGATTTCATTTTTAATAACTTATTTTAACTCCATACATTTTGTGTGTTCAATATGCACCATTCAAAGGCACATCATCAATTTTCAACCCTTTCTGACTTCATTTGATAATTTTCATGCATTTAATGATTTGTTTTGAGCTAAATGACCCTGAATTTGAAAAGCAGTACAAATGAACTCTGAAAAGGTTGTAACTTGGCATGACATCATAACTTCACCCACATAGAAACTACTAGAGAGTTGAGAGGGTTACAGCAAAAACTGGATGCACTTCGTGTACAAATTGGACAATCTCATAAGAAGTATGATTGTTTCGGACGAAAACTCATCTATTACAAAGGGATTTCATTTTTAATAACTTATTTTAACTCCGTACTTTTTGTGTGTTAAATATGCACCATTCAAAGGCACATCATCAATTTTCAACCGTTTCTGACTTCATTTGATGTTTTTTGATGCATTTAATGATTTATTTTGAGCTATATGACCTTGAATTTGAAAAGCAGTACATATGAACTCTAAAAAGGTTGTGACTTGGCATGACATCATAATTTCACCCACATAGCAACGTCTAGAGAGTTGATAGGGTTACGACAAAAACTGGATGCACTTCGTGTACAAATTGGACAATCTCATAAGAAGTATGAGGGTTTCGGATGAAAACTCATGTATTACAAAGGGATTTCATTTTTAATAAGTTATTTTAACTCCATACTTTTTGTGTGTTCAATATGCACCATTCAAAGGCACATCAGCAATTTTCAACCGTTTCTGACTTCATTTGATATTTTTCATGCTTTAATGATTTATTTTGAGCTAAATGACCCTGAATTTGAAAAGCAGTACAAATGAACTCTGAAAAGGTTGTAACTTGGCATGAAATCATAATTTTACCCACATAGAAACTACTAGAGAGTTGAGAGGGTTACGGCAAAAGCTGGATGCACTTCGTGTACAAATTGGACAATCTCATAAGAAGTATGAGGGTTTCGGACGAAAACTCATCTATTACAAAGGGATTTCATTTTGAATAACTTATTTTAACTCCATACTTTTTGTGTGTTCAATATGCACCATTCAAAGGCACTCGTCAATTTTCAACCCTTCCTGACTTCACATGATATTTTGCATGCATTTAATGATTTATTTTGAGCTAAATGACCCTGAATTTGAAAAGCAGTACAAATGAACTCTGAAAATGTTGTAACTTGGCATGACATCATAATTTCACCCACATAGCTACTTCTAGAGAGTTGAGAGGGTTACGGCAAAAACTGGATACTCTTCGTGTACGAATTGGACAATCTCCTAAGAAGTATCAGGGTTTCGGACGAAAACTCATCTATTACAAAGGGCTTTCATTTTTAATAACTTATTTTAACTCCATACTTTTTGTGTGTTCCATATGCACTATTCAAAGGTACATCATCAATTTCAACCGTTTCTGACTTCATTTGATATTTTTCATGCATTTAATGATTTATTTTGAGCTAAATGACCCTGAATTTGAAAAAGCGGTACAAATGAACTCTGAAAAGGTTGTAACTTGGCATGACATCATAATATCACCCGCATAGCAACTTCTAGAGAGTTGAGAGGGTTACGGCAAAAACTGGATGCACTTCGTGTACAAACTATTACAAAGATATACCATGCTAGCTAGGAAATGCATGCATGTCCTTCACATAATATATAGAAAGTGATGATGGTGAAGCCGGTAACATCCCAGAGTGGGATCTCGTGGTGTATTACTTTTTCTGCTTGTTTGTCCCTTTCTTATGACTGCGCCGTAACCATGGATAATCTTCATCATTTAACAGGATGCTTGGGTCAGTCTTCACTCTGAAGGGAGGGATTTCATGAAACTTTTCATAATCTTCGGACATGTCTGTCTTGTCCTCCACTCCCACAATGTTTCTTTTCCCTGAAAGAACTATGTGGCGCTTTGGCTCATCGTATGATGTATTCGCTTCCTTATATTTTTTTCTCCTCGGTTTGCTAGAAATGTCCTTCACATAGAAAACTTGAGCCACATCATTGTCTTGGACGAATGAGTCATCTGTGTATCCAAGATTGTTGAGATCCACTGTTGTCAATCCGTACTGCGGGGCTACCTGTACCCCGCCTCCAGTATATGTGACCCATTTGCATCGAAACAAAGGGACCTTAAGATCAGGTCCATAGTCAAGTTCCCATATCTCCTCTATGTAACCATAATATGTGTCTTCAAAGTTGGTTGCATCATAGCAGACACCACTGTTTAGGTTAGTGCTCTTCTTATCTTGGGAGATCGTGTAAAATGTATTCCCATTTATCTCGTACCCTTTGGAAGTCGTTACAGTCGAACTTGGTGTCTTGGCCAACCAGTACAGTTCATCTAGAACATCATTGTCATTGATGAGCTTTGTTTGCAACCAACTGGCAAAAGTCTCCATGTGTTTACGTTCAATCCAAGGGTCAGACTGCTCCGGGTTCTTGGACCGTACAATATCCTTGTGTTCCTCCATATATGGAGTCACCAAGCTGGAATTTTGTAGAACCGTGTAGTGTGCTTGAGTGAAAGAATGCCTGTCCATATTTATTGCTTCTTTCTTTCCTAATGTTCCTTTTCCACCTAGCCTCCCCTCATGCCGTGATTCAGGAAGACCAATCGGCTTAATGTCAGGAAAAAAGTCAACACAAAACTCAATAACCTCCTCTGTTCCATATCCCTTGGCGATGCTTCCTTATGGCCTAGCATGGTTATGAACATATTTCTTTAAGACTCCCATGAACCTCTCGAAGGGGAACATAGTGTGTAGAAATACAGGACCTAGAATGTTAATCTCTTCAACTAGGTGCACTAGAACGTGCGTCATAATATTGAAGAAGGATGGAGGGAACACCAACTCGAAACTGACAAGACATTGGACCAGGTCATTCTGTAACCTTGGTAGGATTTCTGGATCGATTACCTTCCAAGAAATTGCGTTGAGGAATGTGCATAGCTTCACAATGGCTAATCGAACATTTTCCGATAGAAGCCCCCAAAGTGCAACTAGAAGTAATTGCGTCATAATCACGTGGCAGTCATGAGACTGTAGATTTTGAAAATTTTTCTCTGCCATATTTATTATTCCCTTTATATTCGACAAGAAGCCAGACGGGACATTGATAGTGAGCAGGCATTCAAAAAAGATTTCCTTCTCTTCTTTCATAAGAGCGTAGCTGGCAGGACCTTGATATTACTTTGGACGCATGCCGTCTTTTTCATTAATTCTTTGCTTGTCCTCCCGTGCCTCCGGTGTATCTTTTGTCTTTCCATACACGCCCAAGAAGCCTAGAAGGTTCACACAAAGATTCTTCATCACATGCATCACGTCGATTGCATTGCGGACCTCTAGGGCTTTCCAATATTCAAGTTCCCAAAATATAGATTTCTTCTTCCACATGGGTGCGTGTCCGTTGGCGTCATTCGGAACAGATTGTCTGCCAGGACCCTTTCCAAAGATTATGTGTAAATCCTTCACCATATCAAATATATATTCACCAGTACGAAAGCCAGGCTTCTTCCGGTTATCTGGCTCACCTTTGAAATGGTTGCCTGCCTTTCTTAAGATATGCTTGATCGGTAGAAATCGACGTTGTCCCAGGTACACATTCTTCTTGATATCCAAATATATACTTTCAGTATCATCTAAACAGTGCGTGCATGCATTGTATCCCTTGTTTGTATGACCTGAAAGGTTACTAAGAGCAGGCCAATCATTGATGGTTACAAACAACAACGCTCGTAGGTCAATTTCCTTCTGTGTGTGCGTATCCCACACACGCACACCTGGTTTTTTCCACAACTATAGAAGTTCATCAACTAGTGGCCTTAGGTAGACATCAATGTCGTTGCCTGGTTGCTTAGGGTCTTGAATGAGCACTGGCATCATAATGAACTTCCGCTTCATGCACAACCAAGGAGGAAGGTTGTAGATACATAGAGTCATGGGCCAGGTGCTGTGACTATAGCTCTGCTCGCCAAAAGGATTCATGTCGTCTGTACTAAGACCAAACCATAAGTTCGTTGCATCAGCTGCAAAGTCCTCAAACTCCCTCTCGATTTTCTCCACTGCGACCCATCAGCGGATGCTCTCAACATCCCGTCTTTCTTACGTTCTTCTTTGTGCCATCGCAACAACTTGGCATGCTCTTTGTTTTGGAACAAACGTTTCAACCGTGGTATTATAGGAGCATACCATTGTCTTCCATTATAACCCTTCTTTCTCCGTGCTTGGTCCAACAGCTATAGCCGGACATGAAACCAGACTTCAGCAGGTGGCAGTGAAGGGTTTTTGAGTTAGAGTAATTCCTATCATTATTACAGTCACGACATGGACAACACATGAATCGATTCTGCTTATTTGTCTAAGCCACACGAATAAAATCATGTAGGCCATTAAGAAACCCTGGACTTAGTCGGTCATCGTACATCCATTGCCGGCTCATGTTCACTACACAACATCGAAGTGACCAAATTAATACAACTTCAGCATCACATTACAACCAAAAGTAGAGCTAGTAGTGACCAAATGTTATAACTGCAAATAATGGATACTTATAGTTCATACATATACATATCATAAAACAACACCAACTATCTAAAACATGTGAATACAACAACAAATGCGATCATAATCGCAACTAAAGTAACAACTGAGCCAACAGCATAATGATACCAAGCCTCTTTATCAATGGCATATTTTCTATCTTTCTAAGCTTCAAGCGCATTACAACCATCTTGTTCTTGTGATCATCGACGATATCGGCAACATGCAACTCCAATCCCATCTTCTCATCTTCAGTTTTTTTCAATTTTTCTTTCAAATGATCAATTTCTTTTTCAGCTTGTGTTAATTTCTCGAGCAGAATTGCATAGTCGGTTGGAATTTCTGGTTCAACTACTTCCTATAGATAAAAATATCTACGTCAATTTGGTGGCATAATTAATTGTCATAGACATTAGACGATGTGTGAAATAGTTATAAAATATAATTAACGACATACCACATCTGAATCATAGACTGGACGAGGGCCGACGTGGGCGGATACCATAACCATTACACTATAGAATAACTAACAATAATACAAGTAAGTAAATCGTACATGCAGCTATCTAAATCATACAAGTAATTTTTTTTAAAGACTTTAAGAAGAACAAGAGGCTCACCAAGGTGGCCGGTGCCGCGACGAGACGGTGCGGACGATGGACGGTGGTTAGGACGGCCGGGGATGGGAAGGCACACCAAATAAACCACACCTACACATATGCAACCTAACAAGTTAATTTGAGCTTAAATTGGATATAAATCAAATAAACTCCCACAAATCACATATCACATATCTTTGAGCATACCACAAGCTCATCTAGCAAGAGATGAAGGAGCAAAGTTGCTAACCTTTATGAACACTTGGATAGATGGGGTGCCTTTAAATCTTGACAAATCCTTGGCAAAATGGAGGATGAGCTTCGAGCAAGAAGAAGAACATGGGAAGGCAAACCAAATAAACCATACCTACACATATGCAACCTAACAAGTTAATTTGAGCTCAAATTGGATATAAATCAAATAACCTCCCACAAATCACATATCACATATCTTTGAGCATACCACAAGCTAATCTAGCAAGAGATGAAGGAGCAAAGTTGCTAACCTTTATGAACACTTGGATAGATGGGGTGCCTTTAAATCTTGACAAATCCTTGGCAAAATGGAGGATGAGCTTTGAGCAAGAACAAGAACAGGGGAGAAAATAGAGCTCTTTCGATCGGCTGCGGACGGATGTATATGTAGGAAGTCTTTAGTACTGGCTGGTGTCACCAGCCGGTACTAAAGGTTGCTCTTTAGCACCGGCTGGTGACCCCAGCCGGTACTAAAGGTGCAAGCGGGGCTCATGTCTGACCAAAACCCTGCCACGCCCCCTTTAGTACCGGCTCGTGAGACGAACCGGTAATAAAGGTCCCTCACGAGCCGGTACTAAAGGTCGCCCTGCTCCTAGCCGTTGTAGCCAGCACGAATCGGGACTAATACCATCTTTAGTACTGGTTCGTGACCAGACTGGGACTAAAGCTCGGGACGAAAGGTCTGTTTTCTACTAGTGGTGGATCCCTAAGTTCAACACGACATGGAACAGAATTGTGAATGACTCTCCACCAGAATCATCTTACTTTGGAGGAACCTCCATTTGCCATAGGGTATTACAAGTCATGTTGTACCCATTATCCGAGAAAGAAGTATTAGTAATCCTCCCCTGGCTCTCTATAAGTAACTTATATGATGATCTTACAGAAAAATTCCCCTCTTATCTTGTTGCCATGCCCAAAAGTTCTCTCCTATACTAACTGGACTGCACAGGATATCTTCAGCATCAATCTCTACAAACTTAGCTCTGACACGATCCACCTCCCATGTTCTAGTGTTGTCATTCCAAATTTCACTCATACTAGTAATAGAAGCATGAGGTGGCCTAAAAAAACCTTATAAGAGTGTTTAGTAGGGAATTCTATTTGGAAAAGTGGCACATATTGCCGCGTGCACATCCATTCATTAGAAAATAAACCATATCATACCGATGGCATATCACAAGTTAGATACTGGTGGCATCGCTCCTAGTTGCCACGTTAGTAGTAATATTTTGCCATTTTTATTCTTTCGAATAGATTTTTCTGAATATTGGTGGCGTGCAAATTATCCAACACGTCAGTAATATTTGGTTAGTAAAGACGTGTGCATATTTGGCATGCCATTAGTAACTTATGCCGAGTATCACTCTTGGATATCATTTCCTAGTGGCGTGGATTTTAGACGCCATGCCATCAGTAACAATATAGTGGTGATGCATGAAATATGCCAACGCCATATTTAAAAAAGTACTGGTGGCCTAGATTGAAAATGAGGCGCCACCAATTCAAGTTTTGGGTTTCCCTTTTTCCACTAGTGGGTACTGCCTTGGAGGATGACAATGTGGTTGTGGATAGTGTTTGCTGATTACGGCCAGCATCCCTCGTCCATTGCATCACCAGCTGTACCACAAGATCATCGATGGCGAGGAGAGCTTCTCCGTCGTTCCCTGCTATGGCGGTGTTTCACCCTAAAAGCTTCTTCTTATTTTTTCTAGGTGAAAACAAGTCTCATTGTAGAAGAGGGAGGTCGGGGCCCGTGCTAAGGTCTCCCAAGCTATAAGGGCGCGACCAGGGGGCACATTCTATTGCCTTGTGGCCAGCTGCTGGCCCCCCTCTGGTTTATTTTTGCTCCATCATTTTAGATATATTCCACAGAAATTCTACATGAAGTTTCAAGTCATTTGGAGTCCAGTGATTTTTCACCCTTTTTCTTGGTTTACACGTCTAGAATTCTAGTTCCTGGCAATTTGCCTCTTTGTGATGTACCTTGCAAATTCAGAGAGAAAAGGCATAAGAATTGTATGATAAAGTAGAACAATTGACAATAATATTATAAATATAGATAGGAAATCATGATGCAAAATGGACGTATCACTACTAGGAGAAAGCCTAGTAGTAGCGCTAGGAATACCCTCACTAGTAGTGCTGGTGCCAGCGCTACTACTAAGGCGCTACAGCTAAGTTGTAGTAGTAGCGCTGGTTGGTCCAGCCCTACTCCTAATTGTGGTTAGCAGTAGCGTTGCGCTGACCAGCGCTATTGATAACTATGTGTAGCGCTGTGTACGGGCAAGCGCTGCTGCTAGATGCCTTCCAGCGCTGCTGCTACTATTCCTGCTTTCACTGATTCATAGCCCTCTAGTATTTGTGATGTATTTTTCTAGGTGTAGGATCAAAAGTAGTGCTAGAGGGGGGGTGATTAGACTACTTCACCAATTAAAATTCTACTTTTTCCCAATTTTAAGTCTTGGCAGATTTTAGCATTCATTGCAAGTGACGTACACCCTACACATGATTGTCTAAGAGTATTGGAGCGGAAAGTAAAGACAAGCATGTAAGTAAAGGAAGGGTAGGAAGATCAAATTCAATTCGTGACACGATGATTTTCCCATGGTTATGATAGGTGATGCTATCGTACATCCACGTTTATGGAGTCTTCAAACCACAGAGGGTAATGGTCGAGAGAGTCCACGGACGGCTCTACCCACGGAGGGTTCCATGAAGAAGCAACATTAATTATACTATGATGGCCTACGTCCACAGAGGACTAGCCTAACTCGGGGTAGATCTTCACGAAGTAGGCGATCTCTTTGCCCTTACAAATTTCTTGTTCACTCCACAACATGAAGTAGGAGGCTCCCAAGTGACACCTAACCAATCTAGGAGGCACCATCCTCCGAAAGGTAATAGGCTCGATAATGTCGATGAACTCCTTTCTCTTGTGCTTCAAGATGATCGACTCCTCAACACACAATCACACTCTCACAAATTTGGCTTGGTAGAAGAGATTGATTGGGTGGAAAGCAACTTGGGGAGGATAGAGATCAAGATTCATATGGTAGGAATGGAATGCCATGATCTCAACACATGAGTAGGTGGCTCTCTCTCAGAAAATCAGTAGGTATGAGTGAGGAACTGTTCTGAGACCTTCTGTTGCGAGTGAGTGGTGATAGAGGGGTATATATAGGCATCTCCAAAAATCCAACCCTTACACCTAATAAGTCAGACTCGGTGACACCAATGTGTAAATCTCAGTGGTACCGAGTTGCCTCAAAGGTAGCAACTTTTTAATCTCGGTGAGACGAATACATAAAACTCGGTTGCACCGACAAGGTGACCAACGGTCAGATTGCCAAACTCGGTGACGCTGATTCAACAAACTCGGTGGGAGCGATTTTTTGAATTTGCGTAACACGAATTTGGCAACCCCAACTCGGTGCCACTGAAATGTTAAAGCACATTTGCTCCCTTGGTGGTTTTGGTAATTAATAACAACATATAAGTCATTGAACTAATATCTTCACCAAGTATATTTCAGGAAAAGTTCAATGATGGGAATGGCACATGGATTGTGTAACTATGACAAGATGCAAGGAAATAGGTTTTCCAAGCTTCAAGCAAGAGGACTCTACATTTTATATTCGTGAGAAATCACTTTGAGTCTATAGGAAAGCCAATACTATTAAAAGGGGGTAAAGTTTTGATGGTGAACAATATGCTCAAACGTGCACAAGTGACAGTCACCAAAACATCCACAAACTCTCCCACCAAAGTCTGTCCTAAGCCAAACATACCAAATCGGTGCAACGAACTTTACTATCCCTGTGCCACCGAGTTCCAAACCCTAGACAGACTCAGCCAAACCCTAACACTTCGGTGCAGCCGACACTACACTCGGTGCCACCGAGTTGGGTTGCCAACTTCCTGTTCCGCAAATTCTCATTTTTGGTCTAATCGAGAATGGTGAATCGGCTTCACCGGGTTTGGTAATTCTGACCGTTGGTCACCTTGTCGGTGCAACTGAGAGTTATATATCGATCGATCTGAGATTCAAAAGTTGCCACTTTTTGTCACTTCGGTACCACTGAGTTTTACACTTTGGTGTCACTGAGTCCGACTTATTGTGTGTAACGGTTGGATTTTTGGGGATGCCTATATATACCGCTTCAGCACCACCCACTCGAAAGAGAAGCACTTAGAAATAATCCATACCTATCCTACTTAGTTTTCTGGGAGAGAACCACCTACCCTTGTGTTAAGGTCAAGATCTTCCACTCCAACCATATGGATGTTTATTTCTAGCCTCCCCAAGTTGCTTTCCACCAGTCCCATCTCTTGTACCAAGCCAAACCTGTGGGAGAGAGATTGTGTGTTGAGGAGTCTATCATCTTGAAGCACAAGAGCAAGGAGTTCATCGTCATTACCGAGACTATTACCTTTTGGAGGTGGTGCCTCCTAGATTGGTTAGGTGTCGCTTGGGAAACACCTACTTCGTGTTGTGGAGTGAACCAAGAAGTTTGTAACGACAAGGAGATTGCCTACTTCGTGAAGATCTACCCATAGTGAGGCTAGTCCTTCATGTACGGAAGCCACATGGAATAGTCAAGGTTGCTTCTTCGTGGGACCCTCCATGGGTAGAGCCCTCCATGGACTCTCGAGATTGTTCCCTCCGTGGGTTGAAGACTCCATGAACGTGGACGTACGATAGCACCACCTATCGGAACCACGGGAAAAATCATCGTGTCATCACTTGTGTTTGCATTCCTAACCCTCTCTTTACTTATATGTGCAATGTCTTTATTTTCCGTTGCTACACTATTATACATGCATGTGTAGGGTGTTACTTGATATGCTACGAATGTTAAATCTTGCCAAGAACTAAAATTGGGAAAAAGGCCAAACTTTTATTTGGTAAAGTAGTCTAATCACCCCCCTCTAGACCTACTTTCAATCCTACAAGTGGTATCAGAGCTTTGGTCTCCATTGCATTGGTTTCACAACCTAGGAGAAGTATGGCATCTAGTGAGGGAAATTATCACCGTAGAGGTCCATACTTTGATGGCACTAATGTTGCTAATTGGAAGCATAAAAATAAAATGCATTTGCTTGGTCATAATCCTACCGTTTGGACTGTTGTTCTTGTTGGCTTGCAAGGTGAATTCTTTGCGGATGGAAAGGAACCGGATCTTGAAGCATCTGCGGATGAATTGAAGATATTGCAACTCAACGCTCAAGCATGTGACATAGTCTTCAACTGCCTATGTCCTGAAGAATTCAACAAAATCAGCCGTCTTGAACACGCAAAAGAGATATGGGATACTTTGGTTGATATGCACGAAGGAACTGAGTTCGTGACAGAATCCAAGTTAGATGTGCTTAAAGGTCAACTTGACAAGTTCAAGATGAAGGATGGTGAAGGAGTCACTGAAATGTACTCTAGGCTAGCTTTCATCACAAATGAGATTGCCATCTTAGGAAGCGAAGAAATGACTAACAAGGTCATCATCAAGAAGATACTTCGAGCTTTGGATGAGAGATATGACACTGTGTGCACATTGATCCAAATGATGCCCAGCTACAAATATCTCAAACCAACGGAAGTGATTGGTAGAATTGTTGCTCATGAGATGACACTAAAAGACAAGGAAGACCTTCATCACAAGTATAGCAGTGCTTACAAAGCCACAAGTGATGCTCCAGCTACCTCAAGCAACAACCTTCTCACAAATTAAGAGATAAGCCTCATGGTCAAGAAATTCAACAAGTTCTACAAGAATAGAAGCAAAGATCGCAGCTCCAACTCCAGATATGAAGAGAAGCGTTCGTTAAGTCGTGATCGAAACTGCTACAATTGTGGGAAGCCCAGACACTACTCCAATGAGTGCTCGGCTCCCTACAAGCAAAGAGAAGAGTCACCAAGAAGACGAAGCTCAAGAGATGAATCACCGCGAAGAGAGAGAAGGAGTACAGATGATCATTATGAATGAAGACCCTCAAGGAGAACTAGGTACTCGGAGAAGAAGGATAAGCACACAAAGAGCTACTCAAGAAGGAAGCATCGAGCTAATGTTGGTGAATGGGTTTCTGGCTCCGACTCCGACAACCACTCCGAGAGAAGCTATCACTCTAACTCTGACTATAGTCAAGATGATGGTGTTGCCGGAATTGCACTAGTGAAAACCAACTCCTATGATATATTGGATTCACCAAATGAAGGAGGTGGAAGTTAGTTCATGGCTAAAGGCCCCAAGGTATCACACCCCGAATATCTTGATTTCGATAGTGATGAAGATGATTTGCTTTATGACGATGACTTGCTATGTGAAAAAACTAGTGATGATAATCATAATAAAGTTAATATTACTCATGCTAGTCAAGATAAATCAATTGATGATAATAATATGACAATAGAAGAACTAACTAAAGAACTCAACACTCTTAAGTTAGCTCGTGAATCTATTCATGAAGATCATAGAGATCTTGTAAGAACTCATGAGAAGCTACGCTTCGAGAAGCTCAATTTGGAGCAAGAACATGAATTTCTTAAAGCTATCAATGACGATCTATGAAAGAATACTTCATCTTATATTGCGAAAAGACTACTCTTGTCTACATTCATGCCACAAGTCAAATCTAAGCAAACTAGTAGCAAAGGAAAGAAAGGTTCTTCATCTAGTAGCAACAATAAAAATGCTAAACTCAATGATGTTGCTCCTAGTAGTTCTATTGATATTACTAATGATGATTATCTTAGCCAAGTTACACTTGAGCAATAAAATGCTTTATTGAAAGTAATTATAGAGAAAGGTATCTACAAGAGTCTTGAAGGGTACAAACAATTTGATGAGATTGTACGCAAGCACGGAGGATACATGAAGAATTGTGGTGTTGGCTACTTCAACGCTAATGGAGTTGAGTGGGAAGAAGGTCAATATTCCAACCCCAACTTTGTTCCTCAAAAGGAGAAGTATGAAAATACTCTTCCCAGGGGAACAAACACTCAAGATGACCTTCCACCACAAGACACCAAGCTCAAGGGCAAGAACAAGCTCCAAGAGGACTTTGACTTTCATGAAGATCAATCGCAAGCTTTGGTGAAGTGGGTTCCCAAGGCTACTACAAGCTCAACTTCTAAAAGTGATACTTCAACACCAAGGATCCCCATCAACTTGATGTGGATTCCCAAGAAGAAGAACTAGAGAGTTCTTCAGGGGTGACTCCGTCAATGAAATTCACTCACATTCATTATTGGCAAGATCTATTTGCAATCAAAATCAACCCTATGCAATAGATCAAGGAGTCATACATTCCGTCAAAGGTAAGCAAGGGAAAAAGTGATCAACAAATCAATGGACATCATTCCACATGCTTTGCACTCCATGTCTATAGATATCCTTGTATTTGTCTCTTGTGTGTTGGGACTAACCCATGTAAGTGAGAAGAGTAAGGAAACAACAAGGATGCTCCCAACTTTTGGTGATCTTGATCAACTTTGAGCATCCACCACTACCTCACAAACATGAAGTCTTCATCGACAAAACCCAAGGTTAGTTTATCCCTCTTATGGGGGGATGTCACATCAAGGGAGAGCTTTACTCTAAGACTTGAGTCAAAGCATCTCTTACAATGTGACAACATTAAATGCTTTATGTGAAAATGGTAACCCCACTTGTGCTTAAACAATGAGTATGACCTATGATCAAGTACTCTTACTTGGCTCCTAAGTCAAATACACATATATAGATGACTTCGTCATCGCCCAAGTGCTTGTTAGATGCTAGAGTATTTGTGCATGTTTGCCATGATTTCATTTGCCATCTTATTGTGTGAGCATGTTGGTCTGCATTTACTTTCTCATTCGAGGATATCCAATTGTGGCAATTTGGTTTTTGATTTATCGTTTGTCAATTGGATATACAAGAATGCCTAGAACCACTTCTTTAGCTATGTATGCTTTCTCACCTCATACTCTATTCATGCTGCATCAAAAAATTTGAACAAGTGCTTTTCGATCCCTCTGTGTGTGAAGCACTCGGAGTTTCGTATCGACAAGGACTGACCATTAAAACCTCCCAAGTGCATCTTGGTGGAACCAACACCAAAATCTCGGTCTCATCGAATGCCTAGGGTTGATCTGGTTTTTCAATCTAGGTACCACCGATTCCATTTTCTCGGTTACACCGAGTGTCCCTGTCAGCTGACAGTCGAGGCACTCGGTGACACCGACAACTTAGAATTGGTGTCACCGACAGTGGCGGGTATATAAAGCTGGACCCCAACACTTTGAAATTTCTATCTCATATGTCGTGCTCCAAAACCCTAACCTGCCTCTCCAAGGACCCCTAGTCATCGCCCTTGTCTCCCCGCGCTCCTCCGTCGTTGGGAATCACCGTTGCCGATGAAATCTACTCCCTCGTCGCTGCCGTAGATGATCCGTGCCAAGCTAGGGTACAGATTCAGTCTCTAGTGCGCTCCCCATCCGATTCTTGCTCATTAGATACTTGTTAATCACCATCGTACCCTTTGCACATATATCCATTCACCTAAAACTCCAAAATCTCGCGTCAGATGGATTTTCTAGGGTTTTTTCGTCCGCCCGATAAATCTCGGTGGAACCAAAACGAAACTATTAGTCTCACCGATATGCTTTTCACTGAGGTTGAGAACTGACTCGATGGAACCGAGTAGCTCTTTTCGGTCCGACTGAAAAGGCTGTGAAGTTCCTGTTAAGGAGTTAGTTTGGCTTGGACCCACCGAAAATTTCTTTTCGGTTGCACCGATATCTATTTGACAGATTGCAAAACTGTTGAAAATTCATTTCTCAAATTTCAAAAACCAGCCTCATTTTGTGATGACTCATCTTCTTTTGCTCTCCTATACTCTATTCACAGGGTTAGTATGTCAGGGTCAGAAGACAGTCAGAATTTGCTAGATTAGGGAGTTCATATGAGTTCTGGAACAAGCCCATAAGTCAGTTCTTTCTCAGATCCAGGCACCCCCCAGCTCTCATGGGTTGCCCAAGGCTTCCACCAGAACCAGGAAGAAGCTCAACTCAGATGAAGAAGACTCAGATTTCATTCCTGAGGAAATTATTGCTAAGAATCAAGAAAAGCCTGCCAAGAAGTCAGCAACTGAAGCTACTTCATCTCGTAAAGTTGTCGGCAAGGTCTATGCTCCTCCTTCAACATGCAAAGCACATGAGACTACCAGAGCAACTATTTCAGTTGAGATCCCCAAGAACGCTGTGCCTAAGAAGGCAGGGGAGAAAAAGTCCAGGAATAGGATTGTTCGTGTTATGGGCAGGCCTACCTCTATGTTTGAGGATCCAGAGGAGGTTGCTAGTGCTACTGCTGAGGACGAGGAGGAAGATCATGCTGAGATAGTGCCTCCCAAGAAGAAAGCCAAGAAACTCATGGCTGATGCTATGCCAAAGACTGGCACCTCCAAGAGCACCAAGCCTGCATCCAAGAAGACTGCAGTGCAAAAGTCCAAGAGGACCACTAGAGACATTCCTGCTTCAGAGAAGAACAAAGGGACTACCTCTAGTGTGGAAGATGATGATGGCCTAACAACTTTGATGAAGTTAGACCACATCTTCTAGTGAACGATGCCAACCATTTGGTAGCTGAGGACATGAAGAAGCGGAAAGACTTAGGCTTGAGAGCCTGGAGAGCCATAGATCCATATGCTCAGAGGAGGAAGACCTCTATGAACTACATGTTCTATACCAGAGAGCAACAGGATTTCTATGAGACCGTTCTGCTTGACAAGAGCCCTGTTGTTAGCGACATGAGATATGTTGATGGAAGTTCATCAAAGACAATGTGAACTACTTCCCAAGTGTCCAAGATAACTTTCATTGCATTGGTTTGAATAAGTTAATTGGTACAGAACTTACATCATGGAATGAGGAGATGATGATGCAATTCTACTCCACCGCTCACTTCTATGAAGATGGTAGAATTGTATGGATGACTGAAGGTGCTAGGTACGAATCCACTGTTGAGGAATGGGCTGGTGTACTAGAAGTTCCTGAAACTCAGGAAGGAGATTTGGATGTATACTCTAAACCCAAGGCTAGTCACAATGGCATGAAAGACATGTATACTCCTATCCACGTTGACAAGGTGCAATCACACAAGCTAGGATCTATCTATTATCTGAAATCAGGCCTCCAGAATATGAACACTATACTCAGGCATACCTTGATGCCCAAGTCTGGAGATGACAAGATGATCCGAGGCTACTCCATTAATATGTTGATCCATGTTGATACGAATACCAGGATTAGAGTCATGGATATGATTGTTGAGACAATCAAGAGGGTTGCTGCTGACCAAAAGCGCTCATGCTGATATGCTCCCTACATCCAGTAGCTTATCATCTCACAGTTGGAGAAGTACATTTTTCCTCTTGATCGCCCACACCTTCCCCTGCAGCCAGATTTCGAGGATAACATTGTGGTGATGGACCAAGATCATCCCACATCTGCTACAGCACAAGCAGAGGCAGAAGCTGTTTGAGCTACTAGTGCTCAAGTCCCCAGATCCAGAAACGAGCAAATGGATCTTCTGGTCACAGCTGTCCAAGGCATGCAGAAGGATATCAAAGGGATTCTGGATAACCAGGACAACCTTGTGAGGATCTTCGAGACGAGGATCAAGGTGCTTGGAGATAAGGTGGACAAGTTGTTCAAGACAGTGACACAACTCTAGAAGGAAGCCGACTCCATGCACATTCCCCAGGTATCTTCTACCTCTTCTTCTTCTGATGATGATGATGATGTTGATCAGGAAGGATAAACTCTCAGGCTAGGCACCCAGTTCACCACTCAGATGAGACAGTGCCTGCTCCAGAGTCAAGGCCCTCTTCTTCAGCTCCAGCTACAGTCAGCACAACTCCTGCTCCATTAGCTCCTGTTCCACCAGTGTCCACTCCAGCTCCTTCGACGACATCTACAGAGATCTTCGTTGATGTCGTGCTCTCGACTCCTTCATCGACAACCGGAGGAGATCAGCCCAAGAACGCTTAGATATATACCTTTGAACTTTTTGGTAACTTTTTGCCAAGGGGGAGAAGTGTATATAGATCATTAGGCTTCGAGAGAGAGAGAGAGAGAGCATTTGGTGTTTTCTGCCTTTTCAAAAACAATTGCTTTTGGTTGCCGTGATACTCTTTTGTTTTGCTTGTGATACACGTTCAATGATGTTTGATCATACACTTTGATGTGTGATGATACTATTTCCTATCATCTTAAATGCTTATGTGATTATCATTCACCTTTGGTTGATTGTGTTCTGCTATGTTATTCATTCCAATTATTCTCGCACAACACCTAGTGGTATGTGACATGTGAGAAGTGACCCATGTACCTAATCGATTGTGCATTTCCATTCAAACGCAAATTTAAAATAATGCACAAATTTAGGGGGAGCTATTACTTATCACATACTTCTCAAAGCGACGACTATATTCATTGATTATATCTTTGTCAAAGCTTTGATCTATATGCTCAAACGTGCACAAGTGACAGTCAGGAAAACGTCCACATACTCTCCCATCAAAGTCTGTCCTAAGCCAAACATACCAAATCAGTGCAACCAACTTTACTATCCCAGTGCCACCGAGTTCCAAACCCTAGACATACTCGGCCAAAGCCTAACAGTTCGGTGCAGCCGACACTACACTCGGTGCCACCGAGTTGGGTTGCCAACTTCCTGTTACGCAAATTCTCATTTTTGGTCCAACTGAGAACGGTGAATCGGTGTCACCGAGTTTGGTAATTCTGACCGTTAGTCATCTTGTCAGTGCAACCAAGAGTTATATATCGGTCGATTCGAGATTCAAAAGTTTCCACTTTTTGTCACTTCGGTACCATCGAGTTTTACACTTCTGTGTCACCAAGTCTGACTTATTGTGTGTAACAGTTGGATGATTGGGGATGCCTAAATATACCCCTTCACTACCACTCACTCGAAAGAGAAGCAGTCAGAACTATTCCATACTATCCTAGTCAGTTTTCTGAGAGAGAACCACCTACCCTTGTGTTGACGTCAAGATCTTCCACTCCAACCATATGGATCTTGATTTCTAGCCTCCCCAAGTTGCTTTCCACCAGTACCATCTCTTCTACCAAGCCAAACATGTGAGAGAGAGATTGTGTGTTGAGGAGTCTATCATTGTGAAGCACAAGAGCAAGGAGTTCATCGTCATTATCGAGCCTATTACCTTTTGGAGGGTGGTGCCTCCTAGATTGGTTAGGTGTCGGTTGGGAGCCTCCTACTTCGTCTTGTGGAGTGAACCAAGAAGTTTGTAAGGGCAAGGAGATTGCCTACTTCGTGAAGATATACCCATAGTGAGGCTAGTCCTTCGTGGATGGAAGCCGCATGGAATAGTCAAGGTTGCTTCTTCGTGGAACCCTCCGTGGGTAGAGCCCTCTGTGGACTCTCGCGACCGTTACCCTTCGTGGGTTGAAGACTCCATGAACGTGGACATACGATAGCACCATGGGAAAATCATCGTGTCATCACTTGTGTTTGCATTGCTAAACCTCTTTTTACTTATATGTGCAATGTCTTTATTTTTCACTACTATACTCTTAGACATGCATGTGTACGGTGTTACTTCATATGCTATGAATGTTAAAACTTGCCAAGAACTAAAATTGGGAAAAAGGCAAAACTTTTATTTGGTCAAGTAGTCTAATCGCCCCCCCTCTAGACCTACTTTCGATCCTACAAAAGGGAATCAGTTTGGACCGAAATGCTAGGGTTTGGCTGAGTATGTCTGAGGCTGAGAATCGGTGGCACCGAGTGGAAAGTGTTGGTTGCACCAAGTTTGGATTATTCGCTTTGGACAGACTTTTTTGGAAGAGCTTGTGGGTGTATGTGGTAACTATCACTTGTGCACGTATGGGCGTTTTGTTCACCAACAAAACCTTACCCCCTTTTAATAGTATGGCTTTCCTATGTACTCAAAGTGATTTCTCACAAAGTTAAAATGTAGAGTCCTCTTGCTTGAAGCTTTGCCAATCTATTTCCTTGCATCTTGGGGTATTCCACAATCCTTTTGTCAACCCATCATTGAACTTTTCCTGAAAAATGCTTAGTGGAAACATTAGTTCAATGACATATATGTTGTTATTAATTATCAAAACCACCAAGGGAGCAAATGTGCTTTCAACGGGGTCTATACAGTATTTTCATCAGATCACAATAAACATAGAATATTCTCATCAGATCATACATATATAGTAGTCTCGTCATACCATCATCATCATCATTCAACACAAATATCATCACATCACGAAAATAGCGATACAAAGTCATGTCATGTCTCGAATAAGTGCAACTACATGGTCATGGCACACACACAAGTTTCATCATCACTATATAAACCATGATGTAGAAGAGAAGAACGATCAGCATGAGCAAGACCACGACTATGTAGTACTTGAGGCACCGGCGGTTCCGCCCCCGCTCTTGCCGGAGCGTCCACTTCAAGTAACTACTTTATGGTTCGGCTCTGTTGTCGAACCCTCTGTGGCTAGCACCCAGGTACATGTCCACCTGGGACTGACCGTATGGCCAGTGGTGATAGACTCCTAGAACCCTCCCAACGAACACGGTGTAGCAATCCTTGGCCATATCTGATCTATGTACCTGCATCGTCAATTGATGAACTGAATGATAGTATGCAACATAATGTACTTAAGAAAACAAAGAGGCATAATTAACAAAATACAAGCAACCTATAGTAAACATAAATGATGAAGTTCCTAATACCCAAACTAGTTAACTAGAGTGGTCCACGCTAGTTTAGGACCACGATTTAATTACATCACATAGTTTCGTCTAGATGCTAGTGACACACATAATGTCAACGAAAATTAGTCCTCCATGTCGACGGTCTAATCTTCATAGTCAAAGAGGAAGCACCCGAGCTTCTTGAAAGGCTTCAGGTCCAGATGCTGAGCTATTAGTAGTGCTCGGACATCATCCCGCATGATTGGCCCATGGTAGAACATCCCTATTGGTTCACCTGCTGCATGATCACTTTGGCAAGTTCACACTGTACATGATAAAACTCAGCTCGGATTCGATGATCTGGTGTCCTTCCTATGCTTGTGGCCCATTTGAGAATCTCGGCATTGTTGGTAGTACCTGACATGCGAAGGTGTTGATTATCACTTCTGAACTCGAGCAAGTGATACATGAGGTAGAATCCATCAGCCTTACTTGTGTGTGGTTGCCGGATGCAGCAGAAGTTGGTCTTATGGCTGAAAACCAGCCCGTTCTTCCTGTACTTTTTTCACCTTGATATATCCACCAGACAGCCTGAAGGTAAACAGGGCACTATCGAGAAAACTCTTTATGCGTTGGTAATCCTTTTTCTTGATGTTCTTCGATGATTCCAAGTATATAGCATGGGAGTATTCTTGGTACATAACGATGAGGACGGTGCCCCCCCCCCCCCCGTTGCGCAAATTAAGTACACCTCAAATTAGCCTCCATGCTTGCAAAGGAATGATTAACACTTATGAAAGGATATGCGCGGATGACTTACATGGGATGATAAGGCAGGAGAATCGCTTCCTTGTCCTTATTAGTGACCATGAAGCCGCCGATGTACTTGCTCGCATAGTCACAGTACTCTTTGCATACATCCAAAAGCTCTCATGCATATGGTATGGGTCCGCGACGCAGATATATTTTATGTTCTCGATCCTAATTATGTATTTGAGATACAACGCATACATGCGGATGAACTGGAAATCTAGCTTGGTCATGTGGAACATGTCATAGATGTAGTCAAATCGCAGGATGAACTGATCCACAGGCCATCCCTCGACGTACAACTTCCTACCAGACACCTGAGCTGCGTAAAGTGGGTATCCTGGTTTTTCCAAGATGAGAAGGATTTTCTCGCTGGCTAGCACATCTTCAAGGAGTCTCCTTAGATCATTGTTCAGTATGTGCTCTAGCGCTTTCGCAGGGAGGATCGGGTCACCGGCGACATGGAGGCGCTTCGCACCTACGACAGGTATTCTGTCTACCACATGGGGCTTTATAGGCAGTTGGCTTCTTGAAGCAGCTCTGGCGCCTTTAGGACCTTTCTTGTCTTGTCTCCTCATTTGCTTCTTGGGGGGTGGCGGTAGTGAGCCGTCCGCCATAACTTCCCTAACCATCACCCCCAGAGGAGGCATCTAGATGCGTCTCCTGCGAGGATCGTATGAAGATGGACTTTTTCATTCTGCCTTAGGACGTTTTGGATCTGGCAAATCACGCAACATCAAGTCATCATCTCCATGCTCATTGCCCTAGTCTTCGTTGTCCTGAGCCATCAATCCTCAATCATCATAGGCGGTATTCAAATACTTGTCTGGGTCATCATCATCCTCCTTCATGTCATCATCATCATTTGCTTCTTCGAAAACGGGGGCGATGTCATATGGCACTAATGGAGGCTCTCCCTCGCGTCGTCCACTATCACCCGCCACGACAGGGGCAGGTAATTTGGTAGGTGGGGTGGTGTTCGTACCTTCTTGAGAAGTTGTCATTGGTGTCATATTGGGCGCCTCGACATGAAGAAGAGTCCTCGGACAAGGTAAGAACCAGCACTTGCATGCGCCAATCTGTTGAGGTGTGTCCTCATCATCGACTGGTACCGAAGGAGGCAAATCCTTGAAGACCGCTAATACACTAGCCACGTTAACCTTGAAGATGCCATCGGGCATCTCTCGGTTGTGGAACATGCGGTCCTTCGGCTTCACGATCATTGCCTTTCCCACGGCCACCTTCTGCCCCTTCATGTTGTACAGTAGGGTGCACAAGGTATCATTGGCCTGGGAAGACATGTCTATGATGTCAAACATTCGAAAGGCAACTCAAGCGGAAGAATATAGATATGCTCGTCAAGAGGGTATGACACGTAATTATTGTGAGGGCGTCGATCTCAGCCAAAGACGAAGCCCCGCCTAGTAGGCCAGAGACGGAGGATGGGCTGCTATCAACAGGAGTGGGACCAGGTACGAGAGCATGTGCGGTGGCGTGAGCAGGTGCTGGTGGTGCAATGTTCACCGAATTGCTCCCGACGTAGCTGGGAAGGGGAAAGTCCTCTGGCCCTTTATTTGTATTTTTCTTCTTCCAATCAAAAAATGCTAGAATAAAGTTGGTAAAGGAAGATGTGAAGTCAGTCGTGACGTTGGCTACCGTTGCACTGACCCTTTGATCGACTATCTATTCCAACTCTGCTTTAGTCTCAGCTATAGCCTTATTGACCGCAAGTGCGGCCTTCTCATCGATGTGTTGTTGACTAAGCAATGACCATCTCTGCCTTCTATCCTCCGGCTTCTCATGGTAGCACGTCTTCCACGGGGCGCCATCTCCGACGTTGTGCACACGTCCATACATCAGTGGTTTACCCTCCAAAACCTTTTTCATTATGTTGAGGACCCAGTTGAAAGGAGTGTCCCACTTGGGCCTCGCCGACGACTGTGACGACTCGTCACTTTCGGCTGCCTTTTGGTGCTGCTCTTTCTGAAAAAGGAACATGGATGGTTTACTAATAATGTTACAAAACTTGTAGTCGAATTGATTGGAAGCTAATATGATAATGTGGTAATATAACAATTACCAGAAGTCTCATGAACTCCCTCGTGTTCGGGTCCGTGTAAAAGATCTTCTTGACGTTGTCCCACTTGTACCAGGCACTGATCGAGTCATGCTCCAGCAGGTCCGTGAACTCCGCCAAGGAGTCTGGGATTCCATGACTTTCACATTCGGCGTCCTCCTTGGTTCATACATGCATGTTCCCCTCGTAACCACAGCTTCTGAGGCGGTGGGGAGGCGTGTTCCTGGCCTGGAGTGCGTTCATTTTATCTGACTTTTTCTTGGTTTCACCTTTAGTGCGAGTCTCCTTGAATTTTCCAATGTCCTCTTCTGTAAGTGTCGGATTGTCAGCATGAATCTTTGACCACGGTTCATTCTTATCAATCGATTTTTTCACCCGAACTTTCCAGGCAGACAAGTCGTTGGTGAACGTCACCATCGCCTTACTGTTTATCTTTGTCATGGCGGCGGCATCCCACGGTTCATTGCTTTCTGTGTGGCCGGGGAATAGGAACCTATTATGCAACTTCTTTTAGGATCATGTGCTCCATATGTGGTATCTTCTTCAACTTCTCGTCATTGATGTTGGTGGTTTCCCTGAGGATGCATCCTAGTTGATTGCCCCAGCACGAGCGCGCTTCCTCCGATGCCATTGGATCTAATTTCTTGGGGTGCATCTCCGTGACCAAAATTTGTCCAATTCCGAGCTCGTTTGGTTTTTGTGTCCTCTTCTACTTCGGTGCTTTACTGGCTATGACAGCATCATTGCCGGTCTTGGGGGTGGTGTCGGTGCCGGTGCTAGTGTCGGGGTTGGTACCATTGCCGCCACCATGCAACCCCCTCTAGTGTTCGTCTAGGTAATCGAAATAGTGATTTGCTGCCTCGATGGGGTCTTCTTCGAGGCGAGCAGAATCCCTGGCTGAGTCGTGGCTAGACATGTTTCCTATTCAACAATTGTAAATAAAAGATATAATGAAGAGAAAAAAGGGGCCTATATTTGGTCGGAATGTAGATTCATTCCCCTTCTAGTGAATCCCGGGCACTCCATATGTCCTAGTTTCTAGCACAAGTCATGCCAAAAATCTTGGAAATTTTCGGCATGACTTTTGCTAAAAGGTGGACAGATGGAGCGCATGAAATTTGCCGGAACGGAAATGAATCTACATTGCGGCAAAACACAGGCCACTCGGACATTTTTCGACACTCAACATATGTTGCAAAATCATATAACATCAATTAATGACATATAAGCATCATAGGAGCACATAGTGAAAAGACCTCACTAAACATTGCAAAATAGTGGTCTTTTCAAAAGCCAAAAACCTTTGCAAAATGACCTCGCTAAACATTTGCTACTATTTTTTTATTTATAGCTATTTTATATACCCTAAACTAAATTTCCCTAGCTAAATTTTTATAGCTATTTTTTGCTAATTTAGCTAAATTTGCTAAATTTTCTACTGCCATAAACTAAATTTGCTACTACCCTAAACAAATTTGCTACTGCCCTAATTAAACTAATTTTCTATTCCCTAAAAAATTCCTAAAAATTTGCTACTGCTCTAGGGTTCAGACAATCAACTCCTAGCTAGGGTTCTTATTAGCTAAGAGAGAGAGAGAGAGAGAGAGAGACCAGAGAGCAGAGAGGGAGAGAGGGGAGGGAAGGGGAGAGGAGGGGGAGAGGCTTATGGGGTGGCGTTGAGGTCGTGGGTGGGGGGGAGGGCGTCGATGGCAAGGTAGAGGGCAGGGGAGAGGGCGGCGGCGGCGATGTCGAGGGCAGGCCCACGTGGCGATGGTGAGGTCAAGGGTGGGCTCGAGCGTCGGTGCAGACAAGAAGGAGGTCGGAGCGGCGGGCAGGGGCGACAGTGGCGCGTGACATCAACGAGGAGGGGGAGAGGTGGGAGAGTGGGGGGATGGGAGTTGGAAAAATTTGAGCCCATTCGATGCGGTTAACTCAAAATAGTAGTAGTATTGGGTTAGGATCCAACGCTATTGCTAACTATTTCAATTTTTAGTTTTTTTAATTCTAAATTACACATAGTAGTAGCACCGTTTTAGGATCCAGCGCTATAACTACATTAGCTAGCGCTGGTTTCTAATCCAACGCTACTGATATGTTTTCTTTTCTATTTATTATTTTCCTTTTCTTTTCTGTTTACTTTCCTTTTTCTTTTGTATTGCTTTCTCCCTTTTGTTTTTGTTTTTTTGTATTGTTTTCTCCCTTTTTTATTTCTTTTGTATTGCTTTCTGCCTTTCGGTTAACGATGGTGTCTCCCTCCCAAACTGTGCGAGTATCACCGGAACCATGCATATGATGGTAACATATATATGAGTTGACCGATAATGGTTATTTAAGTGCATACACAAAATAGATACATATCTATAAATGATGGTTTCTCAGTTGTGCCGATGATGTTTCACATTGAGCTTCTTTCCTTTCTTGTTCGTTGCCGAATAATTGAGCCCCTCCTTGTGACTTTTTTGGAACCATGGAGTACGATATTTCTTAGGTAATGTAGTATTGATTCTTCTTTTCATGTATGCTTCATCGTCCTTGTCATCTTCCCTCATCGGGTTGATGTATCGGTCATAGTCTTCCCCGTTGGCGACTCCATCCATTCCGACGATGCTCCTTTTACCTCTCCTCACAACAACACGACTAGGATTGGTCGGGTCGGTTATGAAGAAGCATTGTGTCACGTGCTTAGCGTGTACACATGTCTCACTTTTGGTGATGACGTTAGCGTTCACGATTGCGCTCTTCGCGTTGGTTAAAGATATGGTAGTGAAATACCTGTTTTCTCTTACGACGTCCTTAGCCCATCTAACACGGAACATCGTCGCATCATTCCAGCATAGTCAAGCTCCAGATCTCTTCGACCCTTCCATAGAATCTTTTAGTTGTGTCGTTGGCATCGGTCACACATTCAATCGTCACCGCCGATCTCTGGTAATCATTGTCCATGTCTTTGGCCTCCGTGAAGAACGTGTACCCATTTATATCATATGACTGATAGGTCGCGAGTTTGGGCACGGGGCCATGTGCTAAGGCGTGTATGAGAAATCCGCCTGAAATGCACTCTTCTAGGGGATTTTCAAGAAGTTGCTCTTTGAACCAAAGCAAGAAAGTGGCGTTGTGCTCTACAGTAACTTCGTCTTCCGTCTTGAGCATCCCCTTATCACGGTACTTATTTGTGATGGTTTCTTTGTGCCGTGCCACATAATCATCTACCACATCTAGGTGTTGTAGCACTACTAAGTTAGACTTCTCAAAGTCGTTCCGTCGATCTGAGTAGTCCACGTGCAATTGCCTCCGGCCGTTCTTTTGACATTCTGCTCCGAGCCTCCCATCGTGCTTCTTGACGGGCAAACCAAAAACAGGGTCTCTGATGCCTATATAATTCTCACAAAAGGAGATGCACCCATGCGTCAGATACCCCTGGACGATGCTCCCATCGGGCCAGGACATGTTACGAATGAATCCTTTGATGACCCCATTCATCCTCTCGAATGGCATCATGATGTGCAGGAATGTTGACCCGAGGTCGATGATGTCGTCCACGATGTGGACACACAGATGCACCATGACGCCAAAGAATGCGGGCGGTAATTACATCTCAAGCTCACACAGTATGACAATGATCTCTTCCTGTAGCCTTCGGAGCTGCTCCACACTTATGGACTTTCGAGAGAAAACATGGAAGAAGTTGAAGAGACCAGTAAGCATGTCGTGGATGTGCTTGTCCATTATCCCTCTAATAGAAACCGCGAGTATCTGCGTCATCATCACGTGACAGTTATGAGACTTCATCCCCCTAAACCTTTTCTTCTTGGGGTCTAGAAATCTGATTATCTTCCCACATTAACCGAAACTGACACTCATTCCCATAAGGCACTTGATGAATTGATCGATCTTCTTCGCAATTAATGTGAAGCAATAAGAGGGGGCAATAATTCTCCTCCTTCTTGTTGACTTCTCTACCCCTTGCCCCCTCCACCCTCTTCGTCTCCGTCTCTGTCTCCTCCTCGACTTTTTACGGTGGAGATCTTTCCTGATCTTCAAATCTTCCAAGTCTTTCCTTTCCTTCGGCCCGTCCTTGGTCTTCTCCGACATGTTCATCATTGTGCCAAGCAAGCTCTCGAGGACATTCTTCATGATATGCATTTGATCAAGGCAATGAGGCGTGTCGTGATTCGGACAGTACTCCAAGTCCCAGAGAACAGACCTCATTTTCCATACCTTCAGTAGCGGCTCCGGTGCCTTTTCATATTTCCCGGCGCCGAGCACTATTTCGAGTTTTTCAACAACTCATTGATTTCAGCACCTCTCCTCTTATGTGGAGGTCCTTGATTCTCATCCAACCCATTGAATAGATCTCCATGCTTTCTCCACGGGTCATCCTTCTCCTTCTCGAGCCATCTACGATGCCCCATGTACACGATTTTCCTGGACCCGCCATCTTTTGTTGACGTGAGCTGCCGAGACGTTGTATCATCCATGCACCTCCTGCATCCGCAATATTTGTGGCACACATGGCCTGAGGTGTACCCGTAACCAAGATAGTCGTGCACCGTCGTCATCAGCACGGCTCTCATATAGAAATACTCTCCTTTGTTAGCGTCCCATGTCCATGCCAGTGTTTTCCATAGCGTGTCTAGCTCCTCTTTTAGAAGCCCCATATACAGGTTAATATTATTTCCTGGTTGTTCGGCTGTTGAATCAGAATGCTCATGTATATGTACTTTGTCTTCATGCACTTCCATGGGGGGAGGTTGCACATCCATACAAAGACGGGCCATGTGTTGTGGTTGGTGTTTTGATTTCCAAACGGATTCATGCCATCGGTACTCGCACCAAGCACGATGTTCCTTGGATCTTCTGCAGCAAACCCATATACGGTGTTAAATGCTCTCCACTGGCTACCATCTACGAGGTGTATCAGCTTCAGATCATCTCCATCGTCAAGCTTCTTCCTCTCCGCATGCCAGCGCATGAGCTATGCTTCCTTAGGATCTACGAAATGCCGCTGCAGACGGGGAGTGATCGGAAAGTACCATAAAACTTTCTGAGGAGCTTTCTTTCCTGCCTTCTTGTATTGAGAAGCATTGCACACTAGATAGCCGGTTTTTTCCACGTGCTCCCCCCGACAAATGATGCAATTGTTGATGCATGTGTGGTACCTAATGTGCAGCAAATCAAAAGGGATACGATTTTATTGGCCTCATCAACACTAGTAGGACACATGTTCCCCGCGGGAAGAACTGTATTATGTAGATACTTCAAATGCTCATCGAGGCTTTTGTCCGTCCATTTGTTTTTGGCCTTCGTCTTTAGAAGTTCGAGCGTGAAACTCAAGAGGATCACCTCGGGATCGCAACTGTCATATAATGGAGTCTTTGAGTCTACTTCAAGTTGTGCCAGCTTGGCCTCCTCTCTAGAAGCAACTCTCTCACTAGTCGTACTCTTGCGAAGGAGGTCTCGAAATTGTGGGTCCTGCACGACTTCACTTAGTAGTATCAAAGACTGCGGCGGGACTGCCGCCTCTTCTCCGCCATGTCCGAACTCTTCTTCGTCGTGTCCGGAGTCTTCTCCGCTGTCATCATTTAACTCTTCCCTGCCTCCATGTCCGGCACCATCATCTTCGTGTCGATCGGTCATCTCTTCGTCTAGCCCCACGTATTTATTCCCTGCCATGTGGATGCCTTCATCATCATCTTCTTCACTTACCCACCGAGTATAGCCATCCATGAAACCATTCATCAGTAGGTGCGCCTTCTACCTACCACGGTCAAAAGGGTCCAAAAGGACTCCTTCTTTGCATCTTGTACACGGACATCTAATCCTAGTCCGATTATTTGCATACATGTCCATCACCGCGGATTGCATCCATCGCTCCACCTTCATGACCGACTGCATGCACGGTATAACAAGAAAAATGGTCATAAACTAAACGCATGCATGCATCAAAGTCATATAAAAATTTGGCATGACCTTGCCTAAAAATAGGACATATCGAGTTTGCTCGAAATACACCGAAACGGAAATAAATCGACATTTTAGCAAAACATAAGCAACTCGGGGGCATGTCAGTTGCACAAATCTCTCCATACCCCGAACACACATATTCCCATTCACACACATATTCCCATTCTTCAAATTAACTACCTTTTACTCACCTATCTCCCGAGAGAGACCGATCGACCGGATGAGGCCTTTTGCTACCTAGAGATGAGCTAGCTAAATCTATATTTAATGGAATGGATCGAGAGCCAAACAAATGAGGTAGGGCGCATTTATGGATCTAGATAGAGATGAGAAGGCCATTTATGGAGGAGAGTTGTGGTGGAGGGGGGCATTAATGGGGAGAGAAGAGAGGTATAGGAGGAAGAGAGAAGAAGGGCAACAATGGTGAGGGGAGAGGGGATATGAGAAGGCCATTCATGGAGGAGAGTTACGGTGGAGGGGGCATTAATGGGGAGAGAAGAGAGGTGGGAGGAAGAGAGAAGAAGGGCAACAATGGTGAGGGGAGAGGGGAAAGGAGGGGGAGAGAGGGCAAAGGGGGGAGGGGGAGGGGGTGAAAAGGTGGCACCAGCTACGAATAGCAGTAGCGCTGTTTTTTAGAAAGCGCTACTGCTATGTTACTTAATAGTAGCGCTTTGCAGAATGAGCACTACTATTAAGTGGGGCCCATTAGCAGTAGCGGCTCCACGAAAAACAGCGCTACTACTAAAATCTCAGTAGTAGCGTTGTATTCTGGACAACGTTGCTAGTACCAACAGTGTTGGTGGGCTCGTCGGGCCCCTCTTACCAGTAGCGCTGTTTTTGTTTCTAGCGCTACTGCTAAGTCTTTACATGTAATTACCAGCAGCGCCTGTTACTTTCCAGTGCTACTGATAGTCTCCTGCCTATAAGGTTTCTCCTAGTAGTGTATCAACGAGTGTTACTGATGAAGCTAGCCTCGTCCTAGGAACGTCGGGGGCAATGGCCACCCTTGATCCATCAAGGCTCTCCAAGAAACATTTCGGCCCTTCATAGATAAGGGCTAGGTCCTCATCTTCATTAAAAAGGGGATACTCGGCTCGGTTGTGCGACTCTGGCTTGGGTACCAGCTTCTTATGGTGTCAACTCGATGCCTCCATCTATGTTCAAAACTAGTGGATGGTTGGTTAGAGTAATTATTAAATACTTCAGATGGACGAGGGAAGAAACTTACTATGTCTACGAGATTGTAGTAGGACAGCCCAGCCTGAAGTTGCCGCTTGGCAAAGTCCCCCCATCCCCTATATCACGAAATACTAAGGATCGAACTAAGAAAAATGATAATGATAAAAGTGGTGGTGATACGATAATGGTAAAAGTTGGTAGTAACATAATTTCTTTGAGCATTATCTAGAGTCTGACTAGCATAATGGATAATATTCAATTTCTTGTCTACTCTTTTCCCTAGAACAACACCAACAACATAATCACTAGAATCACACATAATTTCAAATGGTAAATTCCTATCGGGTGGTTGGACAATAGGTGCAAAAATGAAGGCTTTCTTAAGTATTTCAAAGTCTTCTACACAATCATACTAAAAAACAAATGGAATGTCTGTTTGAAGAACATTAGTTCATGGCCTAGAAATCTTTGAGGAATCTTTAATAAAACGCCTATAGAAACTAGCATAACCAAGGAAACTTCTTATACCCTTAACATCTTTAGGACATGGCATTCTTTCTATTCCATCAACTTTAGCTTTGTCTATCTCAACACCTCGTTCAGAAATTTTATGCCCAAGTTACCTTCATTCACCATAAAGTGGCACTTCTCCCAATTCAAGACAAGATTAGTTTCTGCACATATCTACAAAACTTGATCAATATTGCTTAAGAAATCATCAAAAGAAGTCCCGTAAATGGAAAAAATCATCCATGAAAACCTCAACAATATTTTCACAAAAGTCACAGAACATAGGTGTCATACATCTTTGAAAGGTAGCAGGTGCATTGAAGGAAAAAATGCATATGTCTATAAGAATCAATTTGAAATGGGCAAGTAAAAGTAGTTTTCTCTTGGTCCTCTTTTGGCAGATGTATTTCAGAAAATCCGGAATATCAATCAAGAAAGAAAAAATGCACGTGCTTAGATAAGCTTTCTCCATAGACTTTGGCCAGAAAACATGGATACTCGGTCCCCTTGATTTTACAGACTTCGACTGCCCTGGCCTCATACAACTTTTCAGAGAACATGCCACTACACATAAATACTTTCTCCATAGCTCGAAGTGTTCTTCGCATCTAAGGTGCATCTCGCAAAGGGCGACGTACCCCCGCGATATGTAAAATCGAGTTGGAGGTGAAGTGGTGAAGTTGCAAACTATATAACTCCAACAGGCTCCAAAGGAAGGGGTTGATGGGAAAGCCGCATAATAAGAAGGAAACGAAGAATACCCTTTTGTCCCTTTGAGGAGAAGGGTGATTCTCTGCTTGCACTTGCTCGCTCACGGATGTCAAGACGGAGCGGGTCGCTGTCAAATCTGAATTTGGCAAATATTCTTGCTTGGCCAAGCGCTCCAGTTGCAGGCACGAGACAACACAACTACCCAGTCATAGCTAACAGGACTGTGAGGGCGTCTCGAACAGCCAACGTCACTCGTCATGAAGAACTCTTGAAGGTGGACTTGGGAGGAGGGAAGCGCTTGTGTGATTTGCTTGAAAAAAGGAGTCGGGGTGCGTGGTAAATTCTCTAACCTGGCTTGCCAATAAAAAGGGGTAAAGGCCGACACTTTGACATTTCACCATAAAGCGGTCCAATTCCCCATAAGAGATGGTTATGAAGGTCAGTAACTAAACGCCACGTGCGACTGAGTCAGGCCTGTCGGGCAGAAGCGCTAACTTGGCTGAATACTTTCTCAAACCAAGCTAGAGGAATCAAGAGAACTTACATGGCTAGCCAAAGACTACGAGAACCAAAGTCCGGGAGCGGCGTCCTTGGCATCGTAGACCAGTTCAGAGGCTACTGACTACGTCCTGGAATAGGGGCCCTAACCTAGTTGGCCCAGGCTCCTCGTATTGGGATAATGGGCCCTCCTCCTTCTAAAGATGGACTCCGGATGTTGCATGATGGGGTGTGACTTGATTGGGTTTAACAAAGTCGTGTCATATACTCCAAGACTTATCATGTCCCCTCTTCGCCAAGATCCCGACCTTGTAACCCTAGATACCCTATATGGCATGTATATAAGAAAGAGGGTTTAGCCCGTATAGGGGACGTCAAAGCAATATCATTCACCTGTCCCTAGAGTTAGAACAAAACTGATGATATCAAGGTAGATCAACTCTGTACTTGATACTTCTCCATTGATATAAAGAAGAACAGGAAGTAGGGTATTACGTCCATCAAGAGGGCCCGAACCTGGGTAAACATCGTCCCCTTGTTCTTGTAACCATCCGTCCAAGATTCGAAGCTCGGGACCCCCTACCCGGAGGACTGTCGGTTTTCACATGGACACACATCATTGCAGCCCCATGAACAATTCACAAACGCGTTTGCAGCACTCCGAATACCCTCTCCACATCCTTCCTAGATGCTTCCTGCATTGTTGCGAAGTGCTTTTGTTTGTTTCCATGAGGTTCGAATATGGTCTTCACAAATTCAACCCACTGAGGATATATGCCATCGGCAAGATAGTATCCCATGGTATAGTCTCGGTCGTTGATGGTGTAGTTGCACGGAGGTGATTTCCCGTTTGAAAGTCTCTTCAACACGGGAGATCGTTGAAGCTCGTCGATGTCATTGTCAGAACCAGGCATTCCAAAGAAAGCATGCCAAATCCATAAGTCATGTGGTGCCACCTCTTCTAGTATGATGGTGCCCTCTCTGGTGTGACCCAAATATATTCCTCACAAACCTTTGGGGAAGTTCTTCCACTACCAATGCATGCAATCAATTGATCCGATCATTATTGGAAAACTCTCTGGCCTCTCCTAGCCAACAACTTCTTAGTGTCCTGCACATTTGGTTCTCTCAGATACTCTACTCCCAAAACCTCGACCACATCACGTGCAAACTTGACAGTAGTCTTTAGGCATGTGCTCTCCCCCATCCTGACAATCTCACCGACGACATCTGCCGCGATACCAAGTGCAAGAATTCTCACAGTAGCCGTGCACTTCTGCTTGGCAGATAATGAGACTTTACCACATCAATCCCTTGTGAGCTTGAAGTAGTGGTCGTGTGCCTCCACTACGTACACAATGCGCAAAACAATGGTTTTCGCATGCGGAAAAGACGGCGAAACCATGGATCATCACGGAAAGTTGTGTTCAGAGCAAAGTAATCCTTTTGTAGTAGCTTGGTTCCAAATACCCTATCCCGGTTGATCACTCTTCTCCCTTTAGTTGAGCCCTTGAAATTTAGAATATGCTCCATTTGCCGGTCCATTTCCTCTAGCATGGTCATGAGCATGATCATGTCCACTTCTTCTCTGAATCCGATGAATCAAAGAACTCATCTTGAATCATTTGATCAAGCTCTGTCGGTCCATACTCTTCACCGGACGAAGCATCAGAATCCATTGTTTCCCCTAAAAATTAGACAAAAAATCTGGTCAGACATTATGTCGAATGCATCCGACGCAAGGTAGAGCCAGAGAATTGACGGACATACCGCGGTGTCTTTCGGTCCGACGACGACGTCCTCAGTGGCGAGGATGGGACAGAAGACTCTTCGACGGAGCTGGTGGGGCAAAGTCTAGGAATTGCGGCGGAGGAAGCGCAGCAGCGAAGTTGCAAGATGGACGGCGCGAATTCTGCGACGTGGATTTAGTGCCATTTGTGGTGGGGTCAGGATGTGGGGTCCGACATGGCGGGTGTGCTCGGGCTCCTCATATTCTCTCCTTATTTTAGCTGGACATGAGGGGTGTCGGTCAGCCCGAGCGTTTGAGGCCCAAACCGCCGTCCTCATCCCCGTCACTGCCGTGCTCGTCCCCATCGCTGTCGTCCTCGTCCTTGTCGCCTTCCCGTCGCCGCCGTCCTCGTCGCCTCCCCATCACCGCCGTCCTTGTCCCCATCGCCTCCTCGTCACTGTCGTCCTCGTCGCCTCCCCGAGCCGCCATCCTCGTCCTCGTCACCACCGTCCTTGTCCCCATCGCCTTCCCGAGCCGCCGTCCTCGTCCCCGTCCCCGTCGCCTCCCGGAGCCACCATCCTCGTCCCGGTCGCCGCCGTCCTCGTCCCCGTCGCCGGCCTCCAGCCATCGCCCCCCGTGAGCCCCCTACTTCCCGTCACCGCGTATATGTGTGTATATGTTCATGTATATGATTTTTTCTGGGCATGTATATGTGTATATGTTCATGTATATGTTTTTTTGTCATTTATGTACATATGTTCATGTATATGTGTGTATATGTTCATGTATATGTTTTTTCATGTATATGTATATATGTTCATGTATGTGTGTGTATATGTTCATGTATATGTTCATGTATATGTTTTTTTCATGTATATGTATATATGTTCTTGTATATGAGTGTATATGTTCATGTAAAAAGTCTTCGTTGTTTTTTATATGTATGAAAATGTAGAGTGGAAACCAAAACAAACATATAAGAAAAAACAAAGGAAAAAATGAAGAAGGAAAAGAAAACCACCCGGCCCGGCCACCATCGCATTTTCATACAGTTTTTCCACCAAGTCCACGTCGCACCGAGCACCCGTGGCGAAGCAAGTCTTTTTTTTTGGAGGTAGTTTTTTTTATATGAAAATGTTGGCATCGGCTCTATCATCATGTTGGCATCGGCTCTATCTATCAACAAGGACACGGGAGCACCCCGGCCCCCTATCATCAAGTTGGCATCGGCTCCCCGAGAGCGTTCCAATGGATCCGGAATGTATGTCGTTGTTGATATACCCCCTCCCCGATAACTTCGACATGAGGGGGGTGATATACCCCTCCCCGATAACATTTTTTTTCTAAGTTACTAAGGTAAAATTTTCATCCCCCTCTCGATATACCGGGTGACCAACTCTCGAAGCCACCCAAACCCTAGAAAAAAAGCGTTGTCGATATACCCCCTCCCCGATAACATTTTTTTCTAAGTTACTAAGGTAAAATGTTCATATGGACCATTTTCTGCACATCTAGAATGGCGCCATTTTGTTAAATCCCTAAAAGGTTAAGGAATCCCGGCCCTCTCGCCCTACCCGAAAAACTCTCGGGGACACCCAAATTTACCAAGTTAAATGAAGAAAACTCTCGTACATAGATTTATCAAGGATGCCCCCATTATGGACGTGCACAAGTTGATCCAATTTTTTTCTGATCTCATCTATATATATATATATATATATTCTTCTATATGTCACGTTGTCTGTCAAAGTATTGACGAAATCCATGGCTTCATCATTAGCCGGAAGTAACATGCGTATGATGCTACGAAGCTCTTCAAAGTTGTTTTGAAACGGAGTCCCAGATGCGCCTGTTACTTCAGGCTAATGATGAAGCCTTTGTTTTCATGAATCCTTTGACACTAGACAACGTGACATATAGAAGGGTAGATGAGATCACGAAAAATATGGACCATTTTCTGCACATTCAGAATGGCGCCATTTTGTTAATTAAATCCCTTAAAGGTTAACAGAATCCCTTGTTTGAAATTCATGAGAGAGGCGGTCCGGACATCTGACATTCATGAGAGAAGCGGTCCGGACGTCGGACATTCATGTTTGTATATTAATTGCCATGTTGTAATATTTGCAGAAACTATGGATCCAAGAGATGAAGAACAAGAACAGTTGTTGGGGGACATAATCCACGACGGACGTGATATCTTGTCATTTCTCAACGACACCGATGGTCTGGAAGGAGAGGATTATGATGGCTCCGGTGATCAAACAATGGAGGAGGAAGGACATGATCATGATGGCTCTGGTGACCGAATGCCGGAGGAAGAAGGAGACCATGATGATGACTCCGGTGACCAATCGGAAGAGGGAGCTGTTGCAAAGTGCGGCGAGGTATATATATTAATTAAGCCTGTGTTGACTAGCTAATTGATGCATTAATTGTTTTGGTATGTACATATATTAATTAACTCTTCTTTCTTCTTTTATAGCCCTTCGGATCGAGCCAAACTTCGGTAGCGAGATGAGGCCCGAAGAAGAGGTTGCGCAAGGATGAAAAGTTCACGATCACAGCACTCACGAACGATGGCCATCCGATTGAACCCAAGCGGACCAAGAACACATTTTCTGTTCAGTGTGGAGCTATTGTTAGGGACAACATCCCAATCAGCATCAAGCAATGGAATAAGCCTAAGGACGGCGCCCCTGAAGGTGATTATGTCACCGATAGACAGAAAGATGATCTTTGGACCGTGTTGAAGGCAAATTTCACCCTACCGCCAGAGGAGGATCCGAATAAGCCAGTTATAGAGCCGCTGGTCAAGGCGTGTGCTCTTAAGATGATGGCAGATCTATTCAGGAGGTGGAAGAATGAGTTGAAATCAAAGTTTGTCGACAAAGGGAAGACTCCAAAATTCATCGGCCGATTTGAGAAGATAAGAGATTAATGGCCCGCATTTGTGGACTACAAGACATCGGAGAAGAGTAAGAAAATGTCAGAGACAAACAAGGTCAATGCTGCAAAGAAGCAGTATCACCATCACATGGGGTCAGGTGGCTACCTCAGAGCCCGTCCGTTGTGGGACAAAGCTGAGAATGACCTGATTGCTAAAGGGGTCGTACCACAGACATTCAACTGGCCAGACCGTTCAAGGACTTGGTTCTTCGAGGTTGGGGGAACTTTGGACCCTGAAACAGGGAAGTGTCGTTGGAAGGACGAGCAACTTGCAATACCCATGAACAAGCTTCAGAAGTATATCACCGCAGCGCAGGAAGGGACGTTCATTTCCTGACAAAGAGAAGGACGAGCTGACTGAGGCCCTAGGGAATGCTGAGCACCTTGGATGAACACAAGGCACACCAGGCTTCGATTCGTGGAAGGTTGGGTTTCCTGACGTAGGAGGTTACAGAAGCTAGGAGACAAAGAGGAAAGCGGAGCTGAGTGAAATTCAGAAGCTCAATGCAAGACTACAAAAGCTAGAGGAAGCTAAGAACCAGCGAGCTGCCAGCCAACCATCTCAGCGGCATGAAGCTACCCCAGAAGCTACCCCGCCATCTCAGTGGAGAAGCAGCATCGCTTCCATGGAGCCCGTTCAGCCTGACTTCACGTCTCCAAGCTACCCCGTGGATACTATCACGAAGGCTCAACATTGCGAGCTTATGATGAAATGCCGGAGCCTCACTTTCAAGGTGGCTGTCGGCTCTGTTGCACCTCCTCAACCCAACAGAACTTTTCACTGCCGTCCGATTCAACATGGCTATGCTGTTGTGATGGTGGATGAAGTAATGAAGGAATTTGAGGAGCTCGAGCTTGACCACTCTACAGGTGAAGGAGAGAATACGCTGGTTCGTGCCCTGACGAGTACATGTCTATGCCAGAAGGAGTACATCAAGCTTCCAAACAGGACGCCTTCGCCTCTTCCTTCTCCTCAGGCGAATCAGGGCACTCCGCCTCCTCCTCCTCCTCCGACGAGTGATCAGGGCACACCGCTTCCTTCTCCAGCTCCTCCGACGCGTGAGGGCACTCCGCCTACTCTGGCACGTCGGCTCAATACGCCTCCTCCTCAGCCTCGTCGGTAGCGGCGGAAGACAGACGCCGCCGCTCCGGCTCCTCCGGCGCCTAGTAAGCAACGACGGAAGGGAGCCACCGCCGCTCCGGCGGCTAGCAGTACAAGCATAGGCAGGAGGGGATACAGATACGGTCCATCTCTCAAGCCTCTGGAAAAGTTACCATATGAAAGGACCGAGTCTGAAAACGAGGAGATATGTCTGGCCGAATTGAGGGCCCATTTTGCAAAGAAAACTCCATCTTCGAAGGAGAAGATAGATCCGGTGAAAGCGATGCGTACTATCGATGCCCTGAAGCGACCACCATCGCCTCCGCCGGATTACAACCTTGACCGCTGTATGAAAAAGACATATCAAGATGCGCAGCGGTCGGGAAGTACTTCCAGTGATGCAAAGTTAGCAAAACGAAGAAGTGGGAAAAATTCCCCAGCTCGGCGAACAGGCGAACCAATCGTGCCCCCCTCTCAAGGTGTCTAGCGATATCGTCGCTCATCATCCGGGATGGTGCCCGGTACCAAGCCTGGTGATTACCTGAGCGATGATGTACAGTATAAGCCGTTCGGGGTGGATGAATTCCGTTACCGGCATGGGTGGCCTCTTGTCAAACCTGATCATCCTTCTCTAACAACGATGATGCGAAAATTCCATGAATGGTACATGAAGACCTGCCGCGAGTTTGGGAAGGATTCTTTGATACTATCAGTTAAAGAGGAGCACGACCTCATTGGAATGGAACTGTTGAATGTTGAATTTGAGGAGATATTCCAGATATACAATCAAAAGGCTCTCGACAAAACAATCATGACTTGCTACTTTCTGTAAGTACTACTTCTGTAATTAAGTCTCTCCATGTATATAGCTCAGCTCATTCATTGCATGTATATATAAGTATCCTCACTATATTATGCAGATTGAAGATCGCCGAATGTAGAAAAGCACAAATCTATTACATTGGGTTCATTAACCCAAATGTCATACATGAGTATACGGTTCAAATGAATGCCACAGAAACCGAGGAGAACTTGCTACAATCATTGCGTAAAAATCAAAACAAAGGACAATACTCTTTCCTTACAATTTCAAGTGAGTGTTACTGTCTTGTGCATATTTGGTTTTCCTTATTACTCGAGGTTTATAGTAATGTAATTGATGAGTTATGCATGCGTGTGCAGTTTCCACTTTATTCTGCGAGAGATTAAGCTTGAGCGGGGAGTAGTAATCGTCTTAGACTCAAAACGAAAAGATCCCCAGGATTATGCGGACATGACTGAAATGCTCAGAAGTAAGTTCAATCGATCATTATCGCATCATATCGGCAACTTTGTTCATTTCCTGATATCAAGTAATTATTTCTTTTGTCTGGCAGGGTTTAGAAAGAGTTCACAGCAATTGTTTCGGCACTGCCGGGGGAGCTGCGATTTACACACCCGAAAGTAAGTCCTACTAGCTAGTTCCGCGCATCTCCCATTGATTCTAGTTTCATCAATACCATTTATCATGCTTGGTTATTAGTTTGATTGAACTCTATTTCTCGTAAAGTGCTTGTGGCAGGAAACCGAGAATGATTTTTGTGGCTACTACGTTTGCGAGTTCATCTACAATGCGACGACCCCTAAGTGGGGCTACTCTGAAAATAATTTCAAGTGCATAAGCAATAATATTCACAATTTTATCTTATTACCATATATATGTATTGACCCCCTTCTTCAAATTAGATGTGGTAGATGCGGGATGAACTCCTACCACATGATCGCATACGAGCAATTCAAGAAGAATTGGTGGGATTTTTTCTTGACCACGTCATAAATAAAACTAGAGAATACCATCTCGAATTGGACATTAAATGCTAGGGATTGTAACAGATCTTATATTGTATATATGTAGCTAGTAGCCGTTGGAAATATGCCCTAGAGGCAATAGATAAAGTGTTTATTATTATATTTCCTTGTTCATGATAATCGTTTATTATCCATGCTATAATTGTATTGATTGGAAACACATTACATGTGTGGGTAAATAGACAACACTTTGTCCCTAGTATGCCTCCAGTGAACTAGCTCGTTAATCAAAGATGGTCAAGGTTTCCTAGACATTGACGTGTGATGTCATTTGAGAACGGGATCACATCATTAGAAGAATGATGTGATGGACAAGACCCAAACTACAAACGTAGCATATGATCGTGTCAGTTTATTGCTACTGTTTTCTGCATGTCAAGTATATGTTCCTATGACCATGAGATCATGTAACTCACGGACACCGGAGGAGTGCCTTGTGTGTATCAAATGTCGCAACCTAACTGGGTGACTATAAAGGTGCTCTACAGGTATCTTCGAGGGTGTCAGTTGAGTTGGCTTGGATCAAGACTGGGATTTGTTACTCCGTGTGACAGAGAGGTATCTGAGGGCCCACTCGGTAATACAACATCAGAATAAGCCTTGCAAGCAATGTGACTAAATGTTAGTCACGGGATCTTGTATTATGGAACAAGTAAAGAGACTTGCCGGTAACGAGGTTGAACTAGGTATGGAGATATCGACGATCGAATCTCGGGCAAGTAACACACCGAAGAACAAAGGGAACATCATACCAAATTAACTGAATCCTTGACATAGAGGTTCGACCGATGAAGATCTTCGTAGAATATATAGGAACCAATATGGGCATCCAGGTCCCGCTATTGTTTATTGACCGTAGAGATGTCTTGGTCATGTCTACATAGTTCTCGAACCCGCAGGGTCTGCACACTAAAGGTTTGGTGACGTTATGGTAGTATAGAGTTATGTAAGGTGGTGAACGAAGGTTGTTTGGAGTCCTGGGTGAGATCCCGGACGTCACGAGGAGCTCCGGAATGGTCCGCAGTGAAATATTGATATATATAGGAAGTCCCATTTTGGTCGCCGGAAAAGTTTCGGGCTAATTGGTAATGTACCGGGAGTGCCGGTAGTGTACCAGGAGACCACCGGAAGGGGTATTTCGACCAAAGAGGGTTCATGGGCTGTGGGAGAGTAAATACCATCCCTTTGTGGGCTGGTGGAAGTCCCACACAAGGCCCATGCGGTTGGGAGAAAAAGCCCAAAGGGAAAAAGGTGGAAAAGGGCGAAAAAAAGGAGGAATCCTAGTCCTACTAGGATTGGAGGAGGAGTCCTCCTCTCCCCCCCCCCCCACTTCGGCCAAATCAAAGGAGGCTTGGCCCTTGCACCAAGACTCTCCTCCCTCCCTTCTATATATACTAGAGGATTTTAGGGTTTTGTCACAGAATTTTAGCCACATGCTACCCGTTCCTCTAGTGCATAGTTTCTCCTCTAAATCGGATTTCTGCAGTGCTTAGGCTAAGCCCCACCAGAATAGCTGCCAGCAAACTCTTCTTCCTCTTGCTGGATAAAGACGGCGCAGATCGTCATCAAGCTGCACATGTGCTGAATGCGGAGGTACCGTCCGTTCGGCACTAGATCGGAAGGACCGTGATCAAGTTCGCGGGACGGATCGTGATCAAGTTCATGGGATGGATCATGATTGGATCGCGGGACGGATCATGATTGGATCGCGGGACGCTCAGTGATTTGGATCGCGAAGATGTTCGACTACATCAACCGCGTTTCTTAACGCTTCCTGCTTAGCGATCTACAAGGGTATGTAGATCCACTCTCCCTCTCATAGATGCTCATCACCATGGATAGGTCTTGCGTGAACGTAGGAAATTTTTTGTTTCCCATGCAACGTTCCCCAACAGTGGCATCATGAGCTAGATCTATTTGTAGATGAGATCTTGAGTAGAACACAAAGAGTTTATGGGCGTTGATGCTTAGATTGCTTCCTCCCTTGGTCGTGTTTTGATTCAGCGGTATTGTGAGATGAAGCAGCCCGGACAACATTACTCGTACGCTTACGAGAGACCAGTTCCCTCAAACGCAACTTGTTGCATAGATGGCTTGCGGGTGCCAGTTTCTCTCACTTTAGTTGGATCGGATTCGACAAAGGCGGTCCTTGAGAAGGTTGCAAAGTAACTAGTGTATCACCGTTGTGGTTTTTGTGTAGGTGAGAATTGTTCTTGCTAGATACCCATAGCAGCCACGTAAAACATGCAAACAACAATTAGAGGATGTCTAACTTGTTTTTGCAGGGTATGTTGTGATGTGATATGGCCAATTACATGATGTGATATATGTGATGTATGATTTGATCATGTGATGTATAGAATATCACGACTTGCATGTCGTTGAGTACGACAACCGGTAGGAGCCATAGGGATGTCTTTAATTTTTGTATGACCTGCATGTCAATCATTATGTGACAACCCAAGTGTTGTCACTACCTTATTGGGCACGTAATCCCTATGTATGATCCTTGTGACATGAGCTATGTTTGGAATTGAACCTTGTCATTCATGTGTTGGTGGCATTCATGCATCATTTCATCCATCTTCATCATGCATCATTCTCATTTCATTCTTTGTGCCATGTTCGTTCTTGTGCTTGCTTTGATGTATGGTAGTGAGTGTGTTGTATGTGGTGCTTGTATGTGGTAGAGTATGTGTGCAAACCCTCTTTCTTCCCCCTCTCTTTTCCCTATGCAAGTTTCCTCCCAAAAACCCCTTCTTCCTATTTAATTTTTTATCATCAGTTTCAAGTTGTTTTTTAAAAAACCCTTTAAAATTGTTCATGGGTTAGCCAGGGTTATTTGATAAATATTGGAAGTGATCTTGGGTTATTTGCATATGTTTGGTTTTGGAAAACTAGTCAAAACAGGGGCTGTTTTATTATTATATTAATAAAAGGTCTTGTTTATAAAATCAACCTAATATTTTATTTAATAGGAGCATTTTGTCTTCTTCTCAAAAGTGTTTTTGTTTTGGGCTAAAACCTTTTTTTTAAATGGCAGGGGAAATATTAGAGTTGACTGTTTATTTAAAAAGGAAAAACCCTTGGTTGTGTCTGAGAGAGAGAGGCAGGTGGGCCGAGGCCTAGCCCAGGGGCACAGTAACGGCCACCTGCCCCGTCTCCCACCTCCGTCAGTCGGGTTCAGAGAGAAACAGAGCGGTGTCGCTGTCGCTTTTCGTCGCGTCTCCGTCAGCCTGAGGCCTTTTAAGCCTCCCCTCGGCGTCCGTGCCCCCATGCTAGGGTTCCCTCTTCCTTCTCCCTCGCTGCCGCCGCCATCTCCTTCTTCTTCCTCCTCATTCTTCCCCTGTTTCTCTTCCTCTTCATCGGGTTCAGAGAGAGGTAGGTTCATAGGAGAGAGCTCGCCGTCGCGTCGTCGCCTCCGGTGGGGCTCGTCGCCGTCGGAGATGACCACCGCGTTCCTGGTGGACCCGCCGTCCCATTCCCGAAGCTAGGAGAGCCCTGGAGGCCCTCGTCTGCCTCCTCGTCGCCGGAGCAGAGCCGATCTTCTTCCCCTCCGTCGCCGACGCGTCCCCGAGCGGCTCCATCCCCTTCTTCCCCTCCGTCGAGCTTGTCTCGCGTCGTTCGAGCCCAAGGTGAGCCGCCGGACCCCGTAGGTCTTCTCCTCCGCGCGTAGCTCGTTTCGGTCGCTGTCGTCGCATGGTCACCGCCGGTAGTTTATAGAGTTCCTGTCACTCGCCACAGTCCCCCTCTTCGCAAGAGGAGATGAGGGATGGGTTCCCCGTTGGTTCCGCTGTCGATTCCGCGTGGTAGCGTCGTCGGTATGGCCCTGTAGCGCGTAGGATCTCCGGAGCTGCGCCACCGCGTTGCTCGGTGCCGTGCTCTGTTGTTTCTTCAGCTTCATAAAAGTTTCGGCTAGCGTGTGTGTATTAGAGCAGAGTGCTTCCTCCTCTGTTAACCGTCGCGCCCGTAGCCCAGTGGCCTGGTTCGATGGGCTGTCCAGGGAGGTCCTGGGTTCGATTCCATCTCCCCCCCCCCATTTTTTTGTTTTTCTATTTCTTTTCCCTTTTGCTTTCTTTTGCAAACAAAAACCAGCTTTTGTGTGTGTGTAAATTTTTTGTGTGGTGGAAGAGTATGTGTGCATGTGTTGCACCCACACATGAGTGTGTGTGTATGTGAGTGTGTATGCACTATGTGATATGCACCCATACTTGTGTGTGTATGTATGTTTTGCTTGTATGAGTGTGTGTGTGTTTGTATGGTGCTAGAAATTGCATGAGTGTGTATGTGCCATGCACAAACCCATATGTGAGTATTAGGGGTTGAGTCCAACATAGTGTGGTGCTATGTGGGTGTATGTGTGTGTTTCACACACACATACATGTGTAGGTGTGTTAGTGAGTGTGTGGTGTAGGGTATGTGGGGTACCATGTAGAGTGTGCTTGGCACATGGGGTGTGCCATGTGTTATATGTGAGTGTGAGTGGTGTGTGTATGTTCTACATACACTCACCCATGTGCATTGTAGCTCCATGTGTAGGTTTTAACCTATGTGGTCAAATGAGCATGGTTTCTACTCTAGCTAGTTCCATTCTTGTTTTGATGCTAGCCTATGTTATCATGTTCCTAACATGTTAATTAATCACTTCTAACATGTATCTATGAAGCACATGTCAATTTGGAACATTTCCATTAAGTTTCATAAGTGACATAAGTCACCCATGCCTAGGTGGGTCAAATTTCGACCCCCCTTTGCTCCCTTTTGTTCCATGCAAGCATATAGGTCTGAGTAATGATTTTGGGGTGTTTTCAACCCCTCTATGCATCTGTGAAGTCAGATTTGACTTTGGGGCAACTTGACAAAACTGCCTTTTATGTTGTGATGCCCTTTTGTCTTTTCCATATGATTTAATCTATGCATGCTTTCAAGACCTTGCCAACATGAATTTGTTAGTCAATGTTGTTGGGAATGTCCCAGTATTTTTTTTATTCATGCCAGATCCCTAGTTAAGTGGGAACCATGCTGTTTATCAAGCTACTTTCTGTTTCTGCCAACCTGCTCTAAAATGGCCAAGACTGGAAAATCTGTTGTTATTGTTTTGCCATGTTAAGTGGGGTGTAGCAAGTGATGTGTTGTGAATTTGACCATGTTCAGTGTCAGTTATTTGTAGTAGATATTGTCATCTACCATCCTGTCATTTTTCATGCCATTCGGAGACTCCTAGCATATTTAACCAGTGATGTTAACTTGTTACTTTATTAACCCAGATTCCAGAAAAGCTGGAATTTTCACCAAGTCCCTAAAAAACTGTTTCATCATGCCTACTTGACAGCTCCATGCATAGTGAGGTGTAGCTCTTTTGCTGATTGCATAGTTGGATGAATTGGTGTGTTTGTGGTCTAGTTTATGTACATGTCTTGTTTGTGGCTGTAGAGTTCCTGTAGCAATAGTTGTGAGCTTTTCAAATTGCTATGTTGCTGTTTTGTGGCAGATTGAGTGCTATGTTGTTTTGGGTGTTGTGGGAGCTATACTCCATAGAATTGGGTGATTCTTGAGTCTATTGTGATTGGTTTTTCATCACCTATGCAGTGGCTACCTTGGAATGCCAAGAATTAGCCCAGGTATTTGGTGGTATGGAGTTTTGCCTTCGTACCTTGTCGTGAGCGTATCTCGAGAACCGTAGCTCCGTTTCTCACGATCTTTATATGCATTTCCATCGATTTTTCATGATGCATACATATTTGCCATGTTCATGCATGTATAAATAACTTAACATGAGGTTCTGTCCAGATTCATTAATCTACCACCTTTGCATGTGAAACTTGACTAGAGTGAGATTGCCATGTTAAATTCTTCATTAAAATGATCATGCATTATCTTGGTTGTGCATTGCACCTTGGTTGGTTATTTATTTTCTGTTTCTCTTGGTTAGACGCGAGTGTCGAATCTGAGTTCGAGGAACCTGGAGAGTACCACTACGAGTATCCCGCTACTTGTTCCGCTGAATAACCAACAGGCAAGATGATCGTACCCGGATCCCAATACTATCTCTGCTTGCTAGTTTCTCGTTCTTATCATTACAATTGCGCTACCTACCACTTGATATCAGCCCCTATGTTGTCATGTCAGCCTCTAACCTCCACATCCCAGCAAACCGTTGATTGGCTAAGTTACCGCTGCTCAGCCCCCTTATAGCGTCCTTAGTTGCAGGTTGTTCCATGTGATAACATGGTTTGGATATCACCATAAATTCTGTTATTTAAATTAATGCACATATATATCTGGTATTGGTGGAAGGCTTGGCCTTTCGCTAAGTGATTTGTTCCACTCGTGCCGCCATTAGTTCCTTGTTACCGGTGTTATGTTTTCCATATTTTGCGCTCCTAACACGCTTGGGGTTGTTATGGGGACCCCCTTGTTTATTCGGTGGAGATTAAAACTTGTCTGGCAAGACCCAACATTGGTACTACATTTGCTTAACAACTTAACTAATTGCATAGGGTCTTGCAAACCCATGGATAATTTAATCAACCCCGGGCCAGTGCTCCGCATGAGTGTTGGTCCAACCCAGAGCAGCTTATTAACGCCGCCCGGGGCAACTCGGTGATTGGTGTGGTAATCATCGCTCATCCGTCATGTCCCGAGACTGAGATACGCGGCTCTTATCGGGTTGTCGACACGTCGGGTGGTCTTGTTGGATTTGTTTTACCTTTATCGAATGTCTTGCGTGAGGAGTCTGACTTTCTTCGGGTTTACTCGAGGTGTTGGCCTCCTTTGGAATTGTCTATGATGATCGCGAGAACCGCGTTCGAGGCTAGTCCCATGGAGTGTGGTTATTTGTGATGGACTAGTTGGAGCACCCCTCCAGGGTTAAATCTTTCGGAAAGCCGTGCCCGCGGTTATGTGGCAACTTAGATATTTGTTTAACACCCGGTTATAGAAAACTTGAAGTAAACTCTAATTAAAATACCCAACTGTGTGAGTAGCCATGATCGTCTCTGCTCGTGAACATGAACCGAGAGAGAACAGGGTGGGGTTATGATCGACGTAAGTAAGTGTTCAGGATTTCTTAGAGATCAGTCTAGATTCGAGCGTTCTTCGTAGGCCACTCATATTTATTTCATGTTGCGTAAGCTAGCCACCATAAAATGCTTAGTGCTGCTGCAAACTAAACATCACCCTTCTTTCCTAAAGCTTAGATAGTCTTGGTACCCGGGCACATGACAGCTAAGTCCTCTGTGACTCACAGTTTACTACAACAATCCAAGTGCAGGTTCAGATGAGATCGTGCAGGATGATCTTACTCAGCTCCAGTGGGAGTATGACGAGGAAAGAGGCAGGATGTATGTGACGTATCCGGATGAGTAGAGGTCATGGTCGTGATCGTTGGGATAGCTTGCTAGTATCATTTACAACTTCGTTTATCGTTTGGTTTCATCCATAGTCGGACCCTGTGTTCAACTTGATGCTATGATTTGAGTGACATTGTAGGTTAGCATGTGGCGAGTGTAAGCCAACTTGTATACTCTTCTCATTCAGTACTGTATGTTGTAATGATAGTATTCTTGCTAACGGCAAGATGCGCCTCTATCCCTTGTGAGGCCCTCGTGCCTTAACGGATAGGCGCGCATCTTGGGCGTGACAAGTTGGTATCAGAGCCATACGACCATAGGAGCCTTTGCTTGTTCGAACTTGGCCGAGTTGTGTCTAGTAAAACTATTTTGAGTCTAGTTATATCAGAGAGTAGGATTCTTTTTACTCCTCTTCTATGCTCTGGTGAGGTTTCTGACTTAGGAATTTTAATTCTACTCCTCTCCTCGCTCAAAATTTTTTAGGATCACGCGGGTATTTTGGAATCTATATGATGGTAATGTGACAGGATTATGTCTTGGTGCCTCCTGTCTGACTTGATTTCTTCTAGGGAGTTGAGCTCCGAGGAATGTTGACACATCGTTATCATTCAGCTTCCTTGATATCTCAGGACGGAGAATGTTCGAAATTGCTTCAATACTTATCATGGTGAGATAAGGTCGGAGTCACCTAGTACTAGGGAGGCATCCGGGGTACCAGCATGGTTTAGTATCGTTGTGAGTTCGAGGATTCGTGATTAGATGAGTTTGCGAAATGTCTTGAATTATGGTGTGGAAGGTTGCGGATGCAGTTGCAACTGATTGCCTAGGGCAGGTTCCTGATTTCGCAACCCGAATCGCATAAACAAGAAAGTTTTCGGAAGTTCATAGGTGGGAAATCTTGTAGTCATCTAGGATCATCCTCTCCAGATGTATTGGGCATGTACATTTGTTCCGAGCGCTTAGCTCAATACTTGTTGTGTTATTGCAAGTAGCTTATTATGTCTAATGATGTTATCATGATCCGAAGAAGCATTCTTACCAATTTTTCAGTAGGAAGGCTATGTGTGTTGTTCAATTCTTTCAAGCTCTTGATTCAGCTTATGTTTCATCTTATCAATGAGGCTAATGCGTTTTGTCCATCTTCAGGATGGCTCCACCAACTCGCAGCAATCCGGGTTGTGGTGAGGAGCAGACTGATGTTCCACCACCACCCCCGCCACCACCGCCTCCGCCTCCTCCTCCAGAAGCTTGGCAAGCTGTGATGGTCGCGACCAATGCAAACACCTAGATGTTGCTCTGGCTGTTGCAAGAAAGGGAGCAGGGTCAGGAAGGTTTTCAAGGCAATTTTCAGAATCAATTGCAGTTTGCGACTCTCAATCAGTTCCTTGCCAACCAGCCCAAGACTTTCACCTATTGTGAGCAGCCTCTAGATGCTGATGATTGGCTTCGTGATATGAGTAAGCATTTTGAGTGCAGCAATGTTAGGCCAGAGGACTTTGTCAGATTTGCTTCGTTCCAGCTAAAGGGTCAAGCAGCTGATTGGTGGCAACTGTACAAGGATTCCAGGGGCGATCGTGTTGTTACTTGGGACAATTTCCGTCGTGACTTCAGGGCTCATTACATTCCGACAAGCATTGTCGAGGAGATGCGTGAGAAGTTCAGGCACCTGAAGCAGGGAACCAAGTCAGTCTACCAGTACAACATTGAGCTCCAGAATCTAGCTCGTTATGCCAAGCAAGATCTTCCAGATGATAAGGCTATGATCTATCAGTTCAGAGGTGGCCTCAAGGACGAGCTTCTGCCAGGCCTTGTTCTTCAAGAGCCTTGTGAGTTTGATCAATTCTACAACATGGCTTTGAAGATTGAAGCAGCTCATCTCAAGTTGGAGAACTCCAAGAAGCGTTCAAGGGATTCATATTCTTCTTCTTCCGGCTCTCAGATGGTTCCTAAGCAGCAGAAGTATTGGGTGCCAAATCCTCTTCCGTTTCATCCTCCTCAGCAACAGAAGAAGTTTGGTGGTCGTGGTTCTTCCCACCCGCCCAACCCAGGTTTCCAGCAGAAGAATCAGGCGTCCAAGGCAGTTCTTGTTCCTCCTCCAGGCAATATTCGTCCGCTCTCTGAGGTGACTTGTCACAAGTGTGGTCAGAAGGGTCACTATGCCAACAAGTGCAACCAACGGCGTCTTCCGCCTCCTCCTCCTATCAAGCCTCTAGGCAATGCTATGGTGAAGCATAATCCCAAGTCAGTCAGAGTGAATATGGTGAATGCAACAGAACCAGAGTAGTCCAATGATGTGATTATGGGTAATCTTTCAGTTAATGATTTTCCTGCAAAAGTCTTATTTGATTCTGGTGCATCGCATTCATTCATATCCAAGCCTTTTGTCACTATGCATGAGTTTTCTGTGGAGCATTTAGCTAGTCCCTTTCGTGTGGTTTCTCCGGGGATGCGCACGAGTTCGCATATGATTGTTTTAGATGCTTCTATCAAGATGGGAAATTATTCTTTTCTGGCTTCACCAATTGTTCTCGGGAATTCTGATATTGATCTCATTCTAGGCATGGACTTCCTGGCTATGAATAAGGCTCATATTGATTGCAAAGCAAAAGAAGTCAAGCTGACTCATCCTTCAAAAAATGTGATTATTTTCGCAGCTCGCGATGACACAATCCGTCTCTTTGCTCTCAACGAGAAGGGTGAAATCTCGGCGATTTCTCAAATTCCGGTGGTTTCTGAGTATGAAGATGTCTTTCCAGAAGAATTTCCAGGAATGCCTCCACACCGGCCAGTTGAGTTCGTGATTGATCTCGAGCCCGGAACTGAACCGGTCTGCAAGCGCCCGTATAAACTTGGCCCCGAAGAGCTGAAAGAGTTGAAGAAGCAGCTAGATGAGCAAGAACGTCTGGGTCTGATCAGACCAAGTTCTTCTCCGTGGGGTTGTGGTGTTTTGTTTGTCAAAAAGAAGGATGGCACGGATCGTCTTTTTGTTGATTACCGGCCATTGAATAAGAAGATAATCAGAAACAAGTACCCACTTCCCAACATCAATGAGTTGTTTGAGCAACTGAAAGGTGCCAAAGTTTTCTCCAAGTTGGATCTTCGAATGGGTTATCACCAAATCCGCATTCGTGAAGATGACATTCCCAAGACCGCGTTCACGACGAGTTTTGGCTCATATGAGTACACCGTGATGTCGTTTGGTCTTGCGAATGCTCCTCCAACCTTCTCAAGGATGATGAATTTCATCTTCTCTCCTTTCAAGAATGAGTTTGTCTTGGTTTATCTTGATGATATTCTGGTGTTCTCGGAGACAGAAGAAGATCATGCAGAGCATCTCCACCTCGTGCTTGACAAGCTAAGGGAACATCGGTTCTATGCCATGTTTTCCAAGTGTGAGTTCTGGCTTAATGAAGTGGTGTACCTCGGGTATGTCATCTTTGCCGAGGGAATTAAAGTGCACCCTGAGAAAGTCGAGGCAATCTTGAAGTGGGAGCCTCCTCAGAACATCAAGCAGCTTTGGAGTTTCCTCGGGCTTGCTAGTTATTGTAGAAATTCGTGGAGAACTTCTCTCAAATTGCTAAGCCTCTGTCCAATCTCCTCCAGAAGAGTGTCAAGTATGTTTGGTCTCTTGAGTGTGATGCAGCTTTCAATACGCTCAAGCAGAGACTAAATTTAGCTCCAGTTCTTGTTCCTCCGGAGCAGTCCAAGCCTTTCCAAGTTTTCTGTGATGCTTCTCTCCAAGGCCTCGGTGGGGTTCTTATGCAAGACAAGAAGATTGTGGCCTACACCTCGCGTCAGTTGAAACCTGCCGAGAAGAACTACCCCACTCATGATCTTGAGTTGGCGGCAGTTGTTCATGCTCTTATGACTTGGAGGCATTTGTTGTTGGGTAGACCAGTTGAGCTGTACACTGATCACAAGAGCCTGAAGTACATTTTCACTCAACCCAATCTCAATCTTCGGCAATCTCGTTGGGTGGAAATGCTTGAAGACTTCAACCCAAGCATTGAGTATACTCCTGGGAAAGCAAATGTCATTGCAGACGCGCTCAGCCGTAAGGCGTACTGGAATAGTCTGATCTTGAAGCCTCTTCAACCCGAGCTTTGTGAAGCCTTCCGCAAGCTCAACCTTCAGATGATTCCGCAAGGATTTCTTGCCAATCTTCAAGTCTCACCGACTCTGGAAGATCGGGTTCGCCAAGCGCAGCTGCTAAACGCTATGGTGAAGAAAGTGAAGAAAGGTGTGGCCAAGAGCATTCCGAAGTATAAGTGCTTTCGTATTGATGACAAAGACACCTTGTTCTTTGAGGACCGTCTTCTGGTTCCAAAAGGCGATCTCAGAAAGGTTATCATGGACGAAGCACACAATTCTCTTCTATCCATCCATCCAGGCAGTTCCAAGATGTATCAGGATCTCAAGCAAACCTTCTGGTGGACTCGTATGAAACGTGAAATTGCTCAGTTTGTCAACGAGTGCGATGTTTGCCGCAGAGTGAAGGCGGAACATCAATGTCCAGTAGGTCTTCTTCAGCCTTTGCCTATCCCAGAGTGGAAATTTGATCATGTGGAGATGGATTTCGTAACGGGGTTCCCTAAGTCCAAGAGAGGCAACAATGCCATCTTTGTGGTTATCGACAAGTTGTCAAAAGTGGCTCATTTCCTGCCAGTCAAAGAGTCTATTTCGGCAGCTCAGCTTGCAGAGTTGTATACGTCAAGGATAGTCTCTTTGCATGGTATTCCTCAGCTCATCTCTTCTGACCGTGGAAGCCTCTTCACTTCCAAGTTTTGGGAGTCCTTCTAGACTGCTATGGGTACTAAGATCCGTTTCAGCATGGCATTCCATCTGCAGACAAGTGGTCAAGTTGAGAGGGTCAATCAGATTCTTGAAGATATGCTCAGAGCCTATGTGATATCGTTCGGCATGAAGTGGGAAGACTGCCTTCCATATGCTGAATTCTCATACAACAATAGCTTCCAAGCTAGTTCAGGTAAGGCCCCGTTTGAGATTCTCTACGGCAGAAAGTGTCGTACCCTGCTTAACAGGTCTGAAACCGGTGAGCGTCAGATATTGGGCAATGACATGATCACTGAAGCAGAAGAAATATGCCATGTCATTCGTGAGAACCTCAAAGCAGCTCAGTCCCGTCAGAAGAGCTATTATGATAGCAAGCATAGGGATGTTTTCTTCCAAGTGGATGATCTTGTCTATCTCAAAGTTTCCCCCATGAGAGGCACGCAGCGATTTGGAATCAAAGGGAAGCTAGCTCCTCGTTTCGTTGGTCCATTCAAAGTTGTTGACAAGAGAGGTGATCTTGCAAATCAACTTGAGCTTCCTCCAAATTTCGCGAATGTGCACGATGTCTTCCATGTTTCTCAGCTCCGGAAATGCTTCAAGACTCCAGAGCGAACCATTGACGTCCAAGACATCGATCTTCAAGCTGATCTTTCTTATCGTGAGCACCCAGTTGCAATTCATGAAGAAACTGAGTGTAAGACTCGCAACAAGTCTATCAAGTTCCTCAAGGTGAAGTGGTCTCATCATTCCGACAAAGAAGCTACATGGGAATGTGAGGACCTGCTCCGTTCCGAATTTCCAAACTTCTTTCATTCCTAGATCTCGGGTCGAGATCCTCTTGTAGTGTGGGAGAGTTGTGACAACCCAAGTGTTGTCCCTACCTTATTGGGCACGTAATCCCTATGTATGATCCTTGTGACATGAGCTATGTTTGGAATTGAACTTTGTCATTCATGTGTTGGTGGCATTCATGCATCATTTCATCCATCTTCATCATGCATCATTCTCATTTCATTCTTTGTGCCATGTTGGTTCTTGTGCTTGCTTTGATGTATGGTAGTGAGTGTGTTGTATGTGGTGCTTGTATGTGGTAGAGTATGTGTGCAAACCCTCTTTCTTCCCCCTCTCTTTTCCCTTTGCAAGTTTCCTCCCAAAAACCCCTTCTTCCTATTTAATTTTTTATCATCAGTTTCAAGTTGTTTTTTAAAACCCCTTTAAAAATGTTCATGGGTTAGCCAGGGTTATTTGATAAATATTGGAAGTGATCTTGGGTTATTTTCATATGTTTGGTTTTGGAAAACTAGTCAAAACAGGGGCTGTTTTACTATTATATTAATAAAAGGTCTTGTTTATAAAATCAACCTAATATTTTATTTAATAGGAGCATTTTGTCTTCTTCTCAAAAGTGTTTTTGTTTTGGGCTAAAACCTTCTTTTTAAATGGCAGGGGAAATATTAGTGTTGACTGTTTATTTAAAAAGGAAAAACCCTTGGTTGTGTGTGTGAGAGAGAGGCAGGTGGGCCGAGGCCTAGCCCAGGGGCACAGTAACGGCCACCTGCCCCGTCTCCCACCTTTGTCAGTCGGGTTCAGAGAGAGACAGAGCGGCGTCACCGTCACTTTCCGTTGCGTCTCTGTCAGCCTGAGGCCTTTTAAGCCTCCCCTCGGCGTCCGTGCCCCCACGCTAGGGTTCCCTCTTCCTTCTCCCTCGCCACCGCTGCCATCTCCTTCTTCTTCCTCCACCTTCTTCCCCTGTTTCTCTTCCTCTTCGTCGGGTTCAGAGAGAGGTAGGTTCAGAAGAGAGAGCTCGCCGTCGCGTCGTCGCCTCCGGTGGGGCTCGTCGCCGTCGGAGATGACCACCGCGTTCCTAGTTGACCCGCCGTCCCATTCCCGAAGCTAGGAGAGCCCTGGAGGCCCTCGTCTGCCTCCTCATCGCCGGAGCGGAGCCGATCTTCTTCCCCTCCGTCGCCGACGCGTCCCCGAGCGGCTCCATCCCCTTCTTCCCCTCCGTCGAGCTTGTCTCGAGTCGTTCGAGCCCAAGGTGAGCCGCCGGACCCCGTAGGTCTTCTCCTTCGCGCGTAGCTCGTTTCGGTCGCCGTCGTCGCATGGTCACCGCCGGTAGTTTATAGAGTTCCTGTCGCTCGCCACAGTCCCCCTCTTCGCAAGAGGAGATGAGGGATGGGTTCCCCGTTGGTTCCGCTGTCGATTCCGCGTGGTAGCGTCGTCGGTGTGGCCCTGTAGCGCGTAGGATCGCCGGAGCTGCGCCGCCGCGTTGCTCGGTGCCGTGCTCTGTTGTTTCTTCAGCTTCGTCAAAGTTTCGGCTAGCATGTGTGTATTAGAGCAGAGTGCTTCCTCCTCTGTTAACCGTCGCGCCCGTAGCCCAGTGGCCTGGTTCGATGGGCTGTCCAGGGAGGTCCTGGGTTCGATTCCATCTCCCCCCCCATTTTTTTTGTTTTTCTGTTTCTTTTCCCTTTTGCTTTCTTTTGCAAACAAAAACCAGCTTTTGTGTGTGTGTAAATATTTTGTGTGGTGGCAGAGTATGTGTGCATGTGTTGCACCCACACATGAGTGTGTGTGTATGTGAGTGTGTATGCACTATGTGCATATGCACCCATACTTGTGTGTGTATATATGTTTTGCTTGTATGAGTGTGTGTGTGTGTGTTTGTATGGTGCTATCTAGTGCATGAGTGTGTATGTGCCATGCACAAACCCATATGTGAGTATTAGGGGGTGAGTCCAACATAGTGTGGTGCTATGTGGGTGTATGTGTGTGTTTCACACACACATACATGTGTAGGTGTGTTAGTGAGTGTGTGGTGTAGGGTATGTGGGGCACCATGTAGAGTGTGCTTGGCACATGGGGTGTGCCATGTGTTATATGTGAGTGTGAGTGGTGTGTGTATGTTCTACATACACTCACCCATGTGCATTGTAGCTCCATGTGTAGGTTTTAACCTATGTGGTCAAATGAGCATGGTTTCTACTCTAGCTAGTTCCATTCTTGTTTTGATGCTAGCCTATGTTATGATGTTCCTAACATGTTAATTAATCACTTCTAACATGTATCTATGAAGCACATGTCAATTTGGAACATTTCCATTAAGTTTCATAAGTGACATAAGTCACCCATGCCAAGGTGGGTCAAATTTCGACCCCCCCCCCTTTGCTCCCTTTTGTTCCATGCAAGCATATAGGTCTGAGTAATGATTTTGGGGTGTTTTCAACCCCTCTATGCATCTATGAAGTCAGATTTGACTTTGGGGCAACTTGACAAAACTGCCTTTTATGTTTTGATGCCCTTTTGTCTTTTCCATGTGATTTAATCTATGCATGCTTTCAAGACCTTGCCAACATGAATTTGCTAGTCAAAGTTGCTGGGAATGTCCCAGTATTTTTGTTATTCATGCCAGCTCCCTAGTTAAGTGGGAACCATGCTGTTTATCAAGCTACTTTCTGTTTCTGCCAACCTGCTCTAAAATGGCTAAGACTGGAAAATCTGTTGTTATTGTTTTGCCATGTTAAGTGGGGTGTAGCAAGTGATGTGTTGTGAATTTGACCATGTTCAGTGTTAGTTATTTGTAGTAGATATTGTCATCAACCATCCTGTAAATTTTCATGCCATTTGGAGACTCCTAGCATATTAAACCAGTGATGATAACTTGTTACTTTATTAACCCAGATTCCAGAAAAGCTGGAATTTTCACTAAGTCCCTAAAAACCTGTTTCATCATGCCTACTCGACAGCCACATGCATAGTGAGATGTAGCTCTTTTGATGATTGCATAGTTGGATGAATTGGTGTGTTTGTGGTCTAGTTTATGTACATTTCTTGTTTGTGGCCGTAGAGTTCCTGTAGCAATAGTTGTGAGCTTTTCAAATTGCTATGTTGCTCTTTTGTCGCAGATTGAGTGCTATGTTGTTTTGGGTGTTGTGGGAGCTATACTCCATAGAATTGGGTGATTCTTGAGTCTATTGTGATTGATTTTTCATCACATATCCAGTGGCTACCTTGGAATGCCAAGAATTAGCCCAGGTATTTGGTGGTCTGGAGTTTTTGCCTTCGTACCTTGTCGTGAGCGTATCTCGAGAACCGTAGCTCCGTTTCTCGCGATCTTTATATGCGTTTCCATCGATTTTTCATGATGCATACATATTTTCCATGTTCATGCATGTCTAAATAAATTAACATGAGTTTCTTTCCAGATTCGTTAATCTACTACCTTTGCATGTGAAACTTGACTAGAGTGAGATTGCCATGTTAAATTCTTCATTAAAATGATCATGCATCATCTTGGTTGTGCGTTGCACCTTTTGGTTATTTATTTGATGTTTATCTTGGGTAGATGCGAGTGTCGAATCTGAGTTCGAGGAACCTGGAGAGTACCACTACGAGTATCCCGCTACTTGTTTCGCTGAATAACCAACAGGCAAGATGATCGTACCCGGATCCCAATACTATCTTTGCTTGCTAGTTTCTCGTTCTTATCGTTACAATTGTGCTACCTACCACTTGATATCAGCCCCCATGTTTCCATGTCAGCCTCTAACCTCCACATCCCAGCAAACCGTTGATTGGCTAAGTTACCGCTGCTCAGCCCCCTTATAGCGTTCTTAGTTGCAGGTTGTTCCATGTGATAACATGGTTTGGATATCACCATAAGTTCTGTTATTTAAATTAATGCACATATATATCTAGTATTTCTGGAAGGCTTGGCCTTTTGCTAAGTGATTTGTTCCTCTTGTGCCTCTATTAGTTCCTTGTTACCGGTGTTATGTTTTCCATATTTTGCGCTCCTAACACGCTTGGGGTTGTTATGGGGACCCCCTTGTTTATTCGGTGGAGATTAAAACTTGTCTGGCAAGACCCAACATTGGTACTACATTTGCTTAACAAATTAACTAATTGCATAGGGTCTTGCAAACCCATGGATAATTTAATCAACCCCGGGCCAGTGCTCCGCATGAGTGTTGGTCCAACCCAGAGCAGCTTATTAACGCCGCCCGGGGCAACTCGGTGATTGGCGTGGCAACCATCGCTCATCCGTCGTGTCCTGAGACTGAGATACGCGGCTCTTCTCGGGTTGTCGACACGTCGGGTGGTCTTGCTGGATTTGTTTTACCTTTATCAAATGTCTTGCGTCAGGAGTCTGACTTTCTACGGGTTTACTTGAGGTGTTGGCCTCGTTTGGAATTGTCTATGGTGATCGCGAGAACCGCGTTTGAGCCTATTCCCAGGGAGTGTGGTTATTTATGATGGAGTACTTGGAGCACCCCTGCAGGGTTAAATCTTTTGGAAAGCCGTGCCCGGGGTTGTGTGGCAACTTGGATATTTGTTTAACACCCGGTTATGGAAAACTTGAAGTAAACTCTAATTAAAATACCCAACTGTGTGAGTAGCCGTGATCGTCTCTGCCCGTGAACATGAACCGAGAGAGAACACGGTGGGGTTATGATCGACGTAAGTAAGTGTTCAGGATTTCTTAGAGATCAGTCTAGATTCGAGCGTTCTTCGTAGGCCACTCATATTTATTTCATGTTGTGTAAGCTAGCCACCATAAAATGCTTAGTGCTGCTGCAAACTAAACATCACCCTTCTTTCCTAAAGCGTAAATAGTCTTGGTACCCGGGCACATGACAGCTAAGTCCTCTGTGACTCACAGTTTACTACAACAATCCAAGTGCAGGTTCAGATGAGATCGTGCAGGATGATCTTACTCAGCTCCAGTGGGAGTATGACGAGGAAAGAGGCAGTATGTATGTGACGTATCTGGATGAGTAGAGGTCATGGTCGTGATCGTTGGGATAGCTTGCTAGTATCATTTACAACTTCGTTTATCGTTTGGTTTCATCCATAGTCGGACCCTGTGTTCAACTTGATGCTATGATTTGAGTGACATTGTAGCTTAGCATGTGGCGAGTGTAAGCCAACTTGTATACTCTTCTCATTCAGTACTGTATGTTGTAATGATACTATTCTTGCTAACGGCAAGATGCGCCTCTATCCCTTGTGAGGCCCTAGTGCCTTAACGGATAGGCGCGCATCTTGGGCATGACACATTAAGCGCTATGTAATGCTTTACTTTATAGCTAAACGGTAGCAATAGTAGTAGAAGCATGTTGGACGCAACAACCCCGATGACGACACGTTGATGGAGATCAAGATGATGGAGATCATGGTGTTGTGCCGGTGACGATGGAGATCATGTCAGTGCTTTCAAGATGGAGATCAAAAGCACAAGTTAATGGCCATATCATGTCACTTATGATTTGCATGTGATGTTAATCCTTTCATGCACCTTCTTTTGCTTAGGACAACGGTAGCATTATAAGGTGATCCCTCACTTAAATGTCAAGATGAATTGTGTTCTCCTCGAGTGTGCAGAGTTGCGAAAGTTCGTCGTGTTGAGACACCACGTGATGATCGGGTGTGATAAACTCTACGTGTAACATCCCAAATTTTCAATTTGGAATGTTTTGCAATTATTAGCTAATCATCTATGCATTATGATTGAAATGAATGTGGCAGTTATAATTCATTTTATTTATTTGACTTCTTTTCAATTTGGCATTTGAGTTTACTCAATTACCTGACAAAATACTTTGAAAATAAGTAGGAGAGGAGGTAACATCACACCCCAAAGGTCAGTAGAAAATGGTGCCAATCTATTGGAAAGTCAAGTTTGGTTTCATAATGTTTTTGTAAAGTTTTTAGTTTGACTCTAAAGTAATGTTCACGCTTCAGGATTTATCTTTCTCATCATTTTGGTATATAATACCCTATATATATATATATTTGCTCAGATCTAAAAAAAGGTTTGTTCAAAAAAAGAGAGAAAGAAACGCACACGCACGCACCTAGGCTGGGAGCCAGCCAGCCTGCTCGCTAGCAAGGTGGAGCCAGGCGCTCGCCCGAGCCGCCCCAGCGCCGGTCGACCCAGCACACGCACGCACGCTCGTTTCTCTCTCTCTCTCTCTCTCATGAACTGTCAGGTGGGGCCCGACCCGGGACATCTCCAGCCTCCCGCAACTCCAGCGCAGGATAGAGCTCACGCTCGTAGCTCTCGCAACCGCCGACGAAGCTCTTGGGATACTGCTTATACCGCAGCCCCGACCCTCCTAGCCGCGCCTATAAAAGGCCCTTGACCCTCTCTCTCCATTCAGCCAAACCGCTCCTCCTCTCGCCGCTCATAGCGGCCGCAGTCGCAGTTCGCATCTCGCCGGAGCCGAGTCAGTTCATCGGAAAACTGTGACGCCAGTGAGCCACCATGGCCTATTTTTTCAAGGGAATCGGATTCCCTCGCCATTGCACACCTCATTGACATCATCGTTGCCCCTAGGACGCACCGGAGATGCCGCCCGTCCGACCGTTGTCGCCGGAGTTCGTTGGAGACCGGAGCTCGCCCCGCTCCCTACGGTCGTTGCCGTCGGGGGCTGTCACCATCGACCGAAGGAGATCGCCGAGCTGCACCCGCCGGATGACCTCGCCCGCGCCGGCGATCGCCGGAGCCGCTGCCCCGTCATCGACGAGTTCTCTGCCGACGACGCACGAGCGTCTGTGTAAGCGCCGCTTCTCTGTAGATTAGTTTTAGTTTTTTTTCTTTTAGTTTTTTTTATTTCGACCGAACCGGTACGCGGTTAACCGCGTTTTAATATAAACCGTGCGGTTTAATTAAACCGAACGTCGGTTTTTCTTTTTAGTTTTAGCCGAACCATTAATTTGCTTAATTCGCGAACGTTCGTCACGTAGCAGCCACAGCGAACATAGTCAACCAATCAGGGCCATTCACTTCGCGCGCTAGTCGCGAACGTCCACACTTTAGAGTTTTCAGAAATTGTTCTACAGCAGTTTTCTTTCAGATTTTATTCAAATTTTCAAACGGCGTTAACTTTTTAACCGTAGGTCGAAACGAGATGAAACAAGCGGCTAAATTTTCGTCTCGAATTTCCCTAACCAGAAAACCCATAGTTGCAGATATTTGCAGGTTCAAATTTGACATTTTCTACAGATTTGAATTTAAATTTCATTAGGCCATATCTTTCAAACGGTATACCCGTTTGAAGTGATTCTTTTTGCACCACGTCACACGAACTAAATCCTTTGCCATGACATTTTGCCACTATATATTCTACACCATTATTTTCTGTTCACCATAATTTTATGAGGATGCCTTGTAGGAACACTAGTGCACATCACGAATTTTTAACACTAGTCACACTTTGAAAATTTTCATGGTAATGACTTGTGTTGGGTTTTTTTTATGGTTTTACAAATATTTTTTTGCATGTCTTTGAATTGTATGAATGCATGTTTATGTGTGTTTTATTTACTTTGTGATAGATTGTCTGGAGTGTGAAGAAGAGTACTACATTCGCTAGAACTTCACTCCCAGCACGAAGGCAAGTTACATTTTGATCATTTTGATAGGGAAAAACTAGCTTTATGCAAAACTAAACTGAGAGCTTTCCACCAGCCAAATTGCATGTACTATGTAGGGTCATTACACTTTATGATGTGACTTGCCAGTACATTCCATGTACTGACCTACACGGCTGCAACTTATCATGTTGCAGATTTATCCGACGACGAATAAGGTGCGATAGGTCGTTGTTCTGCACTCAGCTTGCTTGTGGAGTTGATGGACTCGTTACACTTTTTGCTTCCGCATGTTTTTGTTTACTTGGCCTTAGGCCACATTATTGTAACAAATACTCCTTGAGGATTCTCGATGTAATAAATGCGTGATTGAACTCTGTTGTAAATCCTCAAGTACTGTGTGTGTCAGCATACCGATCCAGGGATGACACTTAAGCACAGAGACTCCGATCCCTTGAGATTGGGTCGCTACAAGATGGTATCAGAGCACACGTTGACTGTAGGATGCGACCCTAGAAAATGGAAAGCCATAGGATAAAAACCCATATTTTCACAACACTTTTTATACCCCTGTTTTGGTCTCATACTTTTCCCTGCTTTACTACTAATTTCTCCTCTCTTTCAAACTGTAGATGTCGACCCCCATCGTTAAGTTTGCTCAGCCCGACCCAACCATGCCCTTTGAAAGACATCTCGTGGATATTGCAGGACATCTGCGCATTGCCGTTCCCAGCTTCATCGGTACCTTCACGGCCACTCTACCTGAGGAGATGTGCTGGAAGATTGACGTCCACATTCCAGGGCGAACTTTTGGAAATGCCATTGAGCCGATCGACTTCTACATAGAAGTAAGATCATGGGGCATTGGCAAAGGGATCGCTGCGCTCTTTGCACTTGGGCGCATCCGCCAGGACTACCGTGAGGATCTTAGGAAGACTAACTACGTCACGTACACGCGCCGCAACCCGGATGGAGATGTGGTGCACACCAGGGAGGACGACACCATCACCTCACACATTGAGGACCTGGAGGAGCTCATCACCAGGATGAAGGAAGAGATGGACGACTACCTCGTCACCACCCACAACCTGACTACCCGCAAGGTCGAGCTGGAAGAAGAGCTTGAGAATGCCCGCACAGAGCATGAGGCGGAGCTCAATGCGCTGCAGGATAAACTCGACGACTTGAAGCTCCAGTTGGAGGAAGCTGAGTAAGAACTTGATAACGTGGAGAATCTCCAAGAGGATCACTCGTATGGGGACTATGTCAGTCACGACAAAGACTATGAGGACGACGACAAGGAGATATTGTAGCGACCCGACCTGAAAGGTCAAGTCTCCGGTGTTTCCGTACCATCCCAAGATCATGCTGGTACACACACGGTACATCCATGTATATATCAAAGGGAAATCACACAGCATTATATTAATCGAAATCTCATATCGAGTCCTTTATTACAATAAAGTGGCTAAAAGCCAACTCATGAGAAATATCTAAATCTTGCGGAAGCGTCGAAGGTAGATGAGTCCATCTGACTCCAAGGGCATCTCACTGAGCATAGAACGTGTCCTCACTCCTGGTCGGAAAAGTACTCTGCAACATGATACGTTGCAGCCGTGTAGGTCAGCATATGGAATATGCCGGCAAAGTCACAGTAGAGGTGTGAAAATAATCAGCTAGTCTATATGCTTATATGGCAGGTGGGGTGGTAAGTTTTGCGTAAAGCCAATTTTTTTTCCTACATCAAGAAAAGGGGCTAAGCAAAACATTACTAAGTTGGTTGATTAATGAGATGGTTCCACCAACCAATTCTCATACCCAAAATTATTAAATACCCACATCATCATATTATTTGTGTTGAGAGTTCCGGAAGTTCCAATTCCTTTGGCTCAAGTCGTCCATAACCGTGGACACGGCTAATCGATTAGGTTTAAGTACTCTGCAGAGTTTTGCACACGTTCCCCACAAGATTTGGTCGCCTCCGTTTGATTTCTCGCACTTCAGGGTGTTTGAGAAACGGATGACCAAAACATGGTCTTCCAAAGGGTTTCCCTGCGACTACTGACGGTGCCCATCCTTTCCTACCGTTCTTCTACCTCTCGTAGCACCGCCTGTCCAGGGTCCCCACGATGTCCAACCAAGCCAGAGCCCATAATGACTTGTGGCTGTGCAGGTAAGCCTTGGGTCTTGAAGCACCCATCCATCCCTTTGTGCCTGGGTGGACCTTTCCGCGTGAATACTGGCCATCTCCAGCATCACCTAGGCTAACCACTGGTTTCTCCAGGGCGCCGTTCAACCATCATCCACCCAGAGGTATGTTGAAAACTTGGAGTATTGAAATCTTGATCATTATGTAGGTCTTGAAATTATTAACTCTCTCAACTCTCATGAATCACACAACCAACCCCGTCTACTAATAGCATAGCAAAAGGTAAAACAACGTTTCCCGGGGCCAATGTTGTCAAAGGGGTTGAGAGGGGTATCTACCACATGATACTACTACTATGTAACCAAGTTTCCAACTAACCTATCTTGCATGCAACTGGGGAGATGGTAGAACTAATGCATATAAAACATGGGTAGAACATGATCAAAGTGACTTGCCTGATTGATGATCTTCGTACGTGAGTGACTCTAAGTAACAAGCTTCGCACTCCGGATAATCTAACGAAACAAACAATGCACTCAAATAAGCATACAACCAAAATAAGTACTCATAACATTCAGCAAAGAAGTACTAAACAAACTATGCAAACAATGCACAAAAGTCTCTAGCAAGTAAAACACACAAAGTTTTGTTTTTCCAAAAGGTGAGGGATGAAAACACTACTGACAATAATAAAACTATTTTGAAATGACAAGACAATTGTTGTCAGCAAAGAAACAATAGCATATTTTATTAAAGTAAACAAAGTCAATTTAAGTTTGTTGGGAAAACCCTATTAAAGTTTATAAAAGTTTTGATAAACACTATATGAATCAACTATAGTTATATTAACAAAAGAATGTAAAACTAAACTTATAATTTTGTTAACAAAACATGTTCTTACAGAAACTAACTTACAAATAAATTTGTCTTAGGAAACAGAATTAATTATACAAAACTTATTTGAAAACAAAACTATTACTAGTTAGTTGTTTTAATCAAATTATGCCTATTTGAAAAGAAGTTGTGATTCCTATGTTAAATGAAATTAAACTAGGCAAATTTATATTTTTATTAACAGTAAGTGAAAACACTAAATGTTTACTAACAGAACCTAATAAACAAATAAAACCAAATTCTAAATCAAACTAATCAAAATTAAGTTTATAAAACTATATTATAATAATAAGCAGATTCTGTTTTTGGTTAAAACAGTAATTAAATAGATCATGAAAATCCTCAAACTATACATGAAGATAGTCCTAACTAATACCAAACAGTAGCAAAAAGAATCATGTCAAAATCTATTTTCAAACTCTAGTTATTCAGATTTGAAGATTTTGAGCAAATTTGATTACATTCAAATTTTATAGTTCAAATTTGAAATTTAAAAGTACAGGGTGAAACTACATGAAAAATGTGAGCTATTGCAAAAAGAATCAACTCAAAACACTAAATAGATTAAAAGATATAAGCAAAACAAAATTTGGAATACATTCTGTTAATTAAAACAAAACAGAAAATGAAAAAAAAATTTGCGTCGGTCAGGGGGCTACGTGGCGCGATCCGATTGGCTAAGGGGGCGTGCGGTAGGTGATTCCGAGCGGACGACCGATCGATAGAAGATAACGGTTCGGACTTAAGTCCGTTCTAATCTGGACCGTGGGATTTGGATCGGATGGTCGAGGGGGCTTACAGAGAGGTGGTTGCCGGCGTCGGGGTACTCCGGCGAGTCCGGTAGCGGCGACGGCGACGGCGAGGTGCTCCGGTGGTCGGGGAGGACGGGGGAGTGGTCCGGGCGACGGGGATGGTCCTCCGGAGGCGATTGGTGGCGACGGCGAGGCGAATGGTGGTCGGAGGTGGTGGCTACGGTCGACGGCGAGCTTCGGCTTGGGGTAGCTCCGGCGAGCAATTACCGGCGTCTCGGCGAGAGAGAGAAGGGGCTCGGGGGGGGAAATGGACGCGGGGTTGGTCCGGTTTATATAGAGGCGCTCGGGGTGCGAGGGAGTAAAGGGAGAGAGAGATCCGGCGAGGGGGAAAACTGCCGGCGACGGATCCGGCGAGCGCGGGGGAGGGAAGGTGATGAACGTTACGCGCAACGGTCGGACGGGGTGGGGTCCGCCTGTCGGTGAGAGAGAGACGTGTCCGTTACGCGCGGTCGGCCGATCGGTAGTAAATGCGCGTTTTAACTGTCGTGGGCCGGCCCGGTTTAAATGCAAAATCCGTTACCGTTTTTCTTTAATATTTTTACAGAGACATTCAAAAGCTTTTAAAGCATTCAACTCGTCTCCAAAAATAGGGGTATTATATATCAAAATTAACAGAATAATAAATGCTATTTAATGAACATTTTTATTCTGTCATTTGAAGACTTTAAAAAAATATTATTTTCAGAAATTGCCTAATTGTTTTTAAATCCTTTTTGCAAATATTTTCAAAATAACCCCTGGTTATTTTTGTTCAAATAATTCACCAATTTGACCCTGGTGTGGAGTGTCATGTTACTCCTCTCTTATTTTGAACATTTAACCAAAATTTCAAATAGGGAAAGCAACATAGGGAAAAAGTAGAAGGGGACTTTCTGAAAACCAGAAAAGGCATTTCAACTATTTCATACAATCAAGCAATGATGATAATAGATGCATAGCTATATTCATAACATTCCAAAATGGAAATTTTGGGATGTTACAAACCTACCCACCTTAAGATGAATCTCGCCCTCGAGATTCGGGTTGGCTAGAAAATAGGTGCGGATGGTCTCTACGAAGATCTTCTTCGCGTTCCCAGGTGGCTTCTTCCTCAGTGTGGTGACTCCACAGAACTTTACAGAACTTGATAATCTTGCTGCGGGTAACTCTGTTGGATGTCTCGAGGATCTTGACTGGTTTCTCCTCGTAAGTTAGATCATTTTCAAGTTGTATGGCCTCTAGGGGCACTGTATCTCTCAAAGGGATGTCGGCCATCTCAGCATGACATTTCTTCAGCTGGGACACATGGAACACATTATGAACTTCGGATAATCCTTCTGGCAATTCCAGTTTGTATGCAACTTCACCTCTACGTTCAAGAATTTTGTAGGGGCCTATGAATCTGGGTGCTAATTTTCCTTTAACACCAAACCTCTTGATTCCACGAAGCGGGGACACACGAAGATATGCTCGGTCTCCCACTTCATACGTCACTTCCTTGCGCTTGTTGTCAGCATAGCTCTTCTGTCGGGATTGAGCTATTTTGAGTCTGTCACGTATCAACTTGACTTTATCCTCTGAATCTCGAACAAGGTCGGGACCAAAAAGTTTTCGGTCTCCAACACCATCCCATGTCAGTGGTGTCCTGCACCTCCTTCCATATAGAGCTTCGAAAGGGGCCATCTTTAGACTGGTTTGATAACTGTTGTTGTATGAGAATTCTGCGTAAGGCAAGTTATCATCCCAACTAGATCCATAATCTAGCGCACAAGCTCTCAACATGTCTTCCAGTATCTGGTTGACTCTCTCAGTCTGTCCATCTGTCTGCGGATGAAAAGCTGTACTAAACTCTAGCCTTGTACCCAAAGTTTCATGTAACTGATGCCAAAACTTTGAGGTAAACTGTGTTCCTCTATCTGACACGATACTCCTCGGAACTCCATGCAGACATACGATCCTGGTCATATATATCTTGGCTAGCTTAGCACTGGTATAGGTGGTCTTTACCGGGATGAAGTGAGCCACCTTGGTCAAGCGATCTACCACTACCCAGATGGAATCATAACCTGAACGGGTCTTGGGCAATCCTGTGATGAAATCCATACCAAGCTTTTCCCATTTCCACTCGGGTATCGGCAAAGGTTGGAGTAACCCTGCTGGTTTCTGATGTTCTGCCTTTACTCGCTGACAAACATCACATATCGCAACATGCTCTGCAATATCTTTCTTCATACCTGTCCACCAATAACTTTCCTTTAAATCCAGATACATCTTGGTGTTGCCTGGGTGTATCGAGTAAGGTGAATCGTGGGCTTCCTGAAGTATCAACTTTCTGAGTTCTGGGTCATTGGGCACATAGATGCGGTTCTCAAACCACAAAGTTCCTTGTTCATCCTCACGAAAACCTTTAGCTTTACCATCTTTCATTCTTTTCTTAATCTCAGCTATTTCCTTGTCTGATTTCTGGGCTTCTCGAATTCTTTCGGTCAAGGTGGACTGAATTTCCAGTGTAGCAACATATCCTCTTGGAACTATCTCTAGCTTGAGCTCTCTGAGATCATCGACTAACTCTTGAGGTAATCCTCCAGCTGTGAGTGTGTTCATATAAGTTTTCCGACTCAAGGCATCGGCTACAACATTAGCCTTACCTGGATGGTAGTGTAATCTCATGTCATAGTCCTTGATTAACTCTAACCATCTCCTCTGTCTGAGGTTCAACTCTTTCTGCGTGAAGATATACTTCAGGCTCTTATGGTCGGTGTAAACATCACAACTATTTCCGATAAGGAAATGTCTCCAAGTCTTGAGTGCGTGCACTACGGCTGCTAATTCCAAGTCATGCGTGGCATAATTCAACTCATGAGGTCGTAGCTGTCTGGAAGCATAGGCTACAACTTTTCCATCCTGCATAAGTACTCCTCCAAGTCCTTGACGTGAGGCATCACAGTAAACTTGGAAATCCTTCCGAATATCGGGCAAGATCAACACTGGGGCTGTGACCAAACGTTCCTTCAACTCCTGGAAACTGGCTTCACATTCCACAGTCCAAACATACTTGGATTCTTTCTTCAACAACTCTGTCATGGGCTTGGCAACCTTGGAGAAATTCTCAATGAATCTTCGGTAATATCCGGCAAGTCCGAGGAAACTGCGGATCTCCTTAACTGAGGTGGGTGACTTCCACTCTGTGACGGCTTCAACCTTAGCGGGGTCTACGGCTATTCCTTCTCCGGAAATAACATGTCCAAGGAATCCGACTTCCGTCAACCAAAATTCACATTTGCTGAACTTGGCATATAACTGATGCTCTCTTAGCTTCTCCAGAACTAAACGCAAATGTTGCTTATGCTCTTCCTCGTTCTTGGAGAATATCAGAATGTCATCGATGAACACCACAACAAACTTGTCTAGGTATTCCATGAATACTTTGTTCATCAAATTCATGAAGTAGGCAGGAGCATTAGTCAATCCAAAAGACATGACCGTATACTCATACAAGCCATACCTCGTGGTGAAAGCTGTTTTGGGTATATCCTGTTCACGAATCTTCAACTGGTGATACCCTGATCGAAGATCGATCTTGGAGAATACTTTGGCTCCTACGAGCTGATCAAACAAATCATTAATCATCGGCAAAGGATACTTGTTCTTGATAGTCACCTCGTTCAAGGCACGATAATCGACTACCATTCTCAAGGTTTTATCCTTCTTCTCCACCAAAAGAACTGGGGCTCCCCAAGGTGAAGAACTTGGGCGAATATACCCCTTGTCCAATAACTCCTTGATTTGCTTCTTGATTTCCAACAGATCATTTGCGGGCATCCGATAGGGTCTCTTGGAAATTGGGGCTGTCCCTGGCTGTAGCTCTATTAGGAACTCAATCTCCCTATCTGGTGGCATTCCTGGTAATTCTTCCGGAAATACATCTGGAAAATCTTTTACCACAGGTACTTCCTCCTGAACAACTCCTGTGAGAGAATTTAACCGAGCACTCATACGTGTGCGTCGGGATACATACTTAATCCTCTTGTTCTCCGGGGTGGTGAGTGAAACAGACTTGCTAGGGCAATCAAGATTTCCTTCATACTTGGTCATCCAATCCATGCCTAGGATTACATCCAATCCGTGTGACTCTAAGACGATGAGGTCGGTGGGAAAAACATGGTTCCCTATATTGAGTTTCAGGGCATGGCATCCTATCCCTGCCATCATCATACCTCCTGGGGAACTGACCTGAATAGGCTGACTAAGGGTTTTGGTGGGCAAATTGTATTTTTCCACAACTACCCTTGATATGAATGAATGCGTTGCACCGGAATCAAAAAGTGCTGTAACAGGACGTGAATGCAAAAAAAACTTACCAACCACAGTCTCGGGTTGATCATAGACTTCTTCCACATCAAGGTGGTTCACTTGAGCACGAGGAAACGGATTGGGCTTCTTAACTGCTGCGTTGTCGTTGTTGTTGCCGTTTCCATTACCTTGCTTGCTCTGGGGACACTCATTAGCATAGTGTCCTGTCTTCTGACACTTGAAACAGGTGATGTGACTCAGATCCTTCTGAGCAGGAACATGACGGTGCTGGTTGTTGTTCCCATTCCCATTGTCACTTTTGAAGTTACCATGGTTGGAACGGTTGTTCCCATTTCCTCCATGATGGTGACCTCCATGGTTGTGCACAGCATGAGTGTGCTTTCCAAACTTACTGTTTCCTGATCCGGTATTCCCGGAGTACGGGGAGTAACGAGGCTTCTGATGAGCTCCAGAGTTGAACTTCCCCTGAGTGTACTTCCGCTTGCGGTTCTCAATCTGCTGCTGTTTACCTTCCAGAATAAGTGCCTTATCCACCAGCTCTTGATAGTTGTTGAAATTAGCCACTACCAGCTGTATGCTCAACTCATCATTGAGTCCTTCCAGAAACTTTTCTTGCTTGGCCGCATCATCGGCCACATCTCCTGGGGCATAACGTGACAATGTGTTGAAGTCGTCCACATATTGGGCCACGGAACGATTACCCTGGCGCAAGTTGCGAAACTCGCGCTTCTTTAGACTCATGGCTCCAGCTGAAACATGAGCTGTGCGGAAAGCAAGCTTGAATTGCTCCCAAGTCACATCTGCAATAGGATAAGAGGTGGTGTAATTCTCCCACCATGATGCTGCTGGTCCTTCCAGTTGATGTGCGGCAAATCGCACTTTCTCAGCGTCAGTGCATCCAGCGGTGACAAGTTCTCTCTCCATCTTGCGGAGCCAGTCATCTGCCACAATGGGCTCATTGCTGCTGGAGAAAGTTGGAGGGTTCAACCTCAGAAAACGGGTGAGATTGTCAGTCTGGGGTGGATGGTGGTTGTTGTTGTTCTGGTTGTTGGTCTGATTCTGAATCAATAGTTGCATCAGTGCATTCTGCTGCTGAAGGAGTTGAGTGAGTTCCGGCGGAAAAGTGAAATCGGTCTCACGTCGTGGAGGCATCTTGCTGTTTTCAGAGGGATGAGAATTAGAATAGAACAAGGGTCTAGAAGAAATTCACTACCCATATGCAATGCAACAAACATATCACACCAAACACTCATTCATTTATTCAATCAATGACAAGCATCGGAAATACAATCTCAGACAAACTAAACATCGACCTACGCTTTAACGACTAAAATAAAAGATACATGGAGGGCATAACTAATGTTTTTCCTCAGAAGTGCATAGTCGTAGGTCCTCCGGTGGTGCTTTCCTCATAGTCTTCATCGTCGCTGACGAAGGGTGCCATGTCTCCTTCGGGGTGAAGGTTTTCTCCCATGTCTAGATGCTCCTCCAGAGTTGAAATGCGTGCATTCTGCTCATCAATCCTCTCTAGGAAGTCCTTCACTTCATGCTCGTGTTCATAGTTGGCTTCTCGCAGATCAGCTTCAAGGTCCAGCTCACGATTCATCAGATTCTTGATAGTCTTCGTGTCAGCACGAACTCGAAGCTCCAGAGTCCTGATGTGAGTCTCCAAGGTCTGGATATAGGAGATAGTGGTGTCTGCAGTGGGATTGGTGATGATGTTGCCATGGGCATCCCTGCGGCAAACCATGCTGAGTCCTGGTGAAATGGTTCCACCTCTGTATTCCTGCTGAATACGTCCAAGGGCACGATGAATGGCCATGTCTCTTCCAAGTATCCAACTGGGTGCCACGAACTTGAGATCTATGGGTTCCTTCCGATTCCCAAAGGTCTTCCCTGGAATATGCACCTCGATCCTGTAGCGTCCATCTTGGGGAAATGACATGATAGGAATCCCAGTGATGCTCGGCAAAGCAATCCTTATGTCCTTGACGATCCTCATCAGCTCCTTACCAAAGGGCATCGTTGCGTCAGGCTGGCAAAACTCTGTGATCAACACTGGGATGAAGGTGGCCATCTATAAATTTTTGAAATAATCGGAGAGGAGTCAGAAACGAATAGATGAGAGTATAAGATATTTAAAGACAAAAAGAAACAATCCTAAGGCTTTCCAATCCTAGAGGTTACGTCCTACGGTCAGCGTGTGCTCTGATACCATTTCTGTAGCGACCCGACCTGAAAGGTCAAGTCTCCGGTGTTTCCGTACCATCCCAAGATCATGCTGGTACACACACGGTACATCCATGTATATATCAAAGGGAAATCACACAGCATTATATTAATCGAAATCTCATATCGAGTCCTTTATTACAATAAAGTGGCTAAAAGCCAACTCATGAGAAATATCTAAATCTTGCGGAAGCGTCGAAGGTAGATGAGTCCATCTGACTCCAAGGGCATCTCACTGAGCATAGAACGTGTCCTCACTCCTGGTCGGAAAAGTACTCTGCAACATGATACGTTGCAGCCGTGTAGGTCAGCATATGGAATATGCCGGCAAAGTCACAGTAGAGGTGTGAAAATAATCAGCTAGTCTATATGCTTATATGGCAGGTGGGGTGGTAAGTTTTGCGTAAAGCCAATTTTTTTTCCTACATCAAGAAAAGGGGCTAAGCAAAACATTACTAAGTTGGTTGATTAATGAGATGGTTCCACCAACCAATTCTCATACCCAAAATTATTAAATACCCACATCATCATATTATTTGTGTTGAGAGTTCCGGAAGTTCCAATTCCTTTGGCTCAAGTCGTCCATAACCGTGGACACGGCTAATCGATTAGGTTTAAGTACTCTGCAGAGTTTTGCACACGTTCCCCACAAGATTTGGTCGCCTCCGTTTGATTTCTCGCACTTCAGGGTGTTTGAGAAACGGATGACCAAAACATGGTCTTCCAAAGGGTTTCCCTGCGACTACTGACGGTGCCCATCCTTTCCTACCGTTCTTCTACCTCTCGTAGCACCGCCTGTCCAGGGTCCCCACGATGTCCAACCAAGCCAGAGCCCATAATGACTTGTGGCTGTGCAGGTAAGCCTTGGGTCTTGAAGCACCCATCCATCCCTTTGTGCCTGGGTGGACCTTTCCGCGTGAATACTGGCCATCTCCAGCATCACCTAGGCTAACCACTGGTTTCTCCAGGGCGCCGTTCAACCATCATCCACCCAGAGGTATGTTGAAAACTTGGAGTATTGAAATCTTGATCATTATGTAGGTCTTGAAATTATTAACTCTCTCAACTCTCATGAATCACACAACCAACCCCGTCTACTAATAGCATAGCAAAAGGTAAAACAACGTTTCCCGGGGCCAATGTTGTCAAAGGGGTTGAGAGGGGTATCTACCACATGATACTACTACTATGTAACCAAGTTTCCAACTAACCTATCTTGCATGCAACTGGGGAGATGGTAGAACTAATGCATATAAAACATGGGTAGAACATGATCAAAGTGACTTGCCTGATTGATGATCTTCGTACGTGAGTGACTCTAAGTAACAAGCTTCGCACTCCGGATAATCTAACGAAACAAACAATGCACTCAAATAAGCATACAACCAAAATAAGTACTCATAACATTCAGCAAAGAAGTACTAAACAAACTATGCAAACAATGCACAAAAGTCTCTAGCAAGTAAAACACACAAAGTTTTGTTTTTCCAAAAGGTGAGGGATGAAAACACTACTGACAATAATAAAACTATTTTGAAATGACAAGACAATTGTTGTCAGCAAAGAAACAATAGCATATTTTATTAAAGTAAACAAAGTCAATTTAAGTTTGTTGGGAAAACCCTATTAAAGTTTATAAAAGTTTTGATAAACACTATATGAATCAACTATAGTTATATTAACAAAAGAATGTAAAACTAAACTTATAATTTTGTTAACAAAACATGTTCTTACAGAAACTAACTTACAAATAAATTTGTCTTAGGAAACAGAATTAATTATACAAAACTTATTTGAAAACAAAACTATTACTAGTTAGTTGTTTTAATCAAATTATGCCTATTTGAAAAGAAGTTGTGATTCCTATGTTAAATGAAATTAAACTAGGCAAATTTATATTTTTATTAACAGTAAGTGAAAACACTAAATGTTTACTAACAGAACCTAATAAACAAATAAAACCAAATTCTAAATCAAACTAATCAAAATTAAGTTTATAAAACTATATTATAATAATAAGCAGATTCTGTTTTTGGTTAAAACAGTAATTAAATAGATCATGAAAATCCTCAAACTATACATGAAGATAGTCCTAACTAATACCAAACAGTAGCAAAAAGAATCATGTCAAAATCTATTTTCAAACTCTAGTTATTCAGATTTGAAGATTTTGAGCAAATTTGATTACATTCAAATTTTATAGTTCAAATTTGAAATTTAAAAGTACAGGGTGAAACTACATGAAAAATGTGAGCTATTGCAAAAAGAATCAACTCAAAACACTAAATAGATTAAAAGATATAAGCAAAACAAAATTTGGAATACATTCTGTTAATTAAAACAAAACAGAAAATGAAAAAAAAATTTGCGTCGGTCAGGGGGCTACGTGGCGCGATCCGATTGGCTAAGGGGGCGTGCGGTAGGTGATTCCGAGCGGACGACCGATCGATAGAAGATAACGGTTCGGACTTAAGTCCGTTCTAATCTGGACCGTGGGATTTGGATCGGATGGTCGAGGGGGCTTACAGAGAGGTGGTTGCCGGCGTCGGGGTACTCCGGCGAGTCCGGTAGCGGCGACGGCGACGGCGAGGTGCTCCGGTGGTCGGGGAGGACGGGGGAGTGGTCCGGGCGACGGGGATGGTCCTCCGGAGGCGATTGGTGGCGACGGCGAGGCGAATGGTGGTCGGAGGTGGTGGCTACGGTCGACGGCGAGCTTCGGCTTGGGGTAGCTCCGGCGAGCAATTACCGGCGTCTCGGCGAGAGAGAGAAGGGGCTCGGGGGGGGAAATGGACGCGGGGTTGGTCCGGTTTATATAGAGGCGCTCGGGGTGCGAGGGAGTAAAGGGAGAGAGAGATCCGGCGAGGGGGAAAACTGCCGGCGACGGATCCGGCGAGCGCGGGGGAGGGAAGGTGATGAACGTTACGCGCAACGGTCGGACGGGGTGGGGTCCGCCTGTCGGTGAGAGAGAGACGTGTCCGTTACGCGCGGTCGGCCGATCGGTAGTAAATGCGCGTTTTAACTGTCGTGGGCCGGCCCGGTTTAAATGCAAAATCCGTTACCGTTTTTCTTTAATATTTTTACAGAGACATTCAAAAGCTTTTAAAGCATTCAACTCGTCTCCAAAAATAGGGGTATTATATATCAAAATTAACAGAATAATAAATGCTATTTAATGAACATTTTTATTCTGTCATTTGAAGACTTTAAAAAAATATTATTTTCAGAAATTGCCTAATTGTTTTTAAATCCTTTTTGCAAATATTTTCAAAATAACCCCTGGTTATTTTTGTTCAAATAATTCACCAATTTGACCCTGGTGTGGAGTGTCATGTTACTCCTCTCTTATTTTGAACATTTAACCAAAATTTCAAATAGGGAAAGCAACATAGGGAAAAAGTAGAAGGGGACTTTCTGAAAACCAGAAAAGGCATTTCAACTATTTCATACAATCAAGCAATGATGATAATAGATGCATAGCTATATTCATAACATTCCAAAATGGAAATTTTGGGATGTTACAGATATAGAGTAATGACGTTGGAGACGACATCAACATGATAGATCTCTCTTCCGATGAGGAGTAGATTTAGACCACCATGAGAGGATTAGGATATCGTATTCGTTTAGTATTTAATTGATTTATTTGTGGGACCTTGTAAAATCTTGTGACATGGCTCACCTTAGATTGTTTCGTGTGAACTCTTTGATTGAATTGAATTGGTGTGATTTGGATTTTTATTGCCATCATTTGCATGGGTAGTGTTTCTCCCTTAGGCCTAATTCTATCTATACCCCATCTATGCTGACCCAACAGATGCGACCAAGGCGTGACCCTTCCGGGAGTCGCTCAGGGAATGATATCCCACCCGCCTTGGAACAATTGCTTCAGACCCAAAACCAGATGATACAGTTGATGATGCAGAATATGGCCCAGAACAACAACAACAACCCGCCTCCACCTCCACCTCCACCTCCACCACAAATTGACAGCCTTACCCGTTTTCTGAGGCTGAACCCTCCAATCTTCACAAGCAGCCCGAAGCCGATTGTCACAGATGACTAGCTTCGCAACATGGATAGGAAGCTAGCCACAGCAGGATGCACTGATCACGAGAAGGTGAGGTTTGCCTCTCACCAACTGGATGGACCAGCAGCTTTGTGGTGGGAGAACTACACCGCCACGTACCCCATGGAGAATGTGACTTGGGCTCAGTTCCAGCAAGCGTTCCACACTGCTCATGTTTCAGCGGGAACTATGGCTCTCAAGAAGAGGGAGTTCCGCAACTTATGCCAAGGAGGTCGCTCAATGTCTGAGTATGTTGATGACTTCAACAAGTTGTCCCATTACGCCCCAGGTGACATGGCAACCGATGCAGCCAAGCAAGAGAAGTTTCTGGAGGGACTGAATGATGAGCTGGGAATTCAGTTGATGGTAGCGACTTTTGATAACTATAAGGAGTTGGTGGACAAGGCGATCACTCTAGAGGGCAAGCATCAGCAGATGGAAAATCGCAAGAGGAAATATGGTCAAGGAAAGTTTTAGTCTGGAGCTCAGTAGAAGCCTCGCTCCACCCCTTTCTCAGGATATTCTGGTGTAGGACACGGTAAGTTTGGAGGGCACAACCATCATAACCATGGTGGTCATTCTCAACATGGAGGCAATGGACACAACCACAATGGCCATAAAAATGGCAATGGGAATGGAGGAAATGGCAATCACAATCACCCTACCCCTGCTACACCAGTGAGGAAGGATCTGACTCACATCACCTGCTTCAAATGCAAGAAGATAGGGCACTACTCTAATGAGTGTCCCGAGCTACAGAATGGGAATGGCAATGGAAGTTCTGGAGGCAAGAAGCCCAATCCTTTCACTAAGGGTCATGTGAATCATGTCAACGTGGAAGAAGTCTATGAACAACCGGATGCGATGATTGGTAAGTTCTTGCTTAATTCTTTTCCAGCACTCATTCTATTTGACATTGGTGCATCACATTCATTCATATCAAGGGGATTTCTGGATAAACATAAGTTGCCTACCGTAGCTCTTAAGTCACCTATTCTAGTGAGTTCCTCAGGAGTAGAGTCTATGACTAGTCAGGCATGTTTTCAGTTGCCTTTGAACATAGGGGGGCATGTTTTTCCCACAGATATGATCGTACTTGAGTCACAAGGGTTGGATCTAATCCTAATTATGGATTGGATGTCCAAGTATCAGAGAAGCATTGAGTGTGCCAGTAGGTCAATTCTTCTCACCACTCCAGAGAAGAAGAGGATCAAGTATGTATCCAGGCTTAAGCCTAAGAAGACACAAGTGAACTCTCTTACGGGAGTTGTCCAGGAGGAAGTACCAGTGGTGAAGGATTATCCCGATGTATTTCCAGAGGAGTTACCCGGTATGCCACCGGATCGGGACATTGAGTTTCTCATTGAGTTGCTGCTAGGCACCGAACCTATCTCCAAGAGGCCATACCGGATGCTCGCTAATGATCTAGCGGAAGTCAAGAAGCAGATTGAGGAGTTGCTAGAGAAGGGGTATATTCGCCCGAGTTCATCACCTTGGGGATCCCCAGTACTCTTAGTGGAGAAGAAGGATGGAACCTTGAGGATGTGTGTGGATTATCGCTCTTTGAATGAGGTGACCATCAAGAACAAGTATACGCTGCTGATGATCAATGACCTGTTCGACCAGCTAGAAGGAGCTAGTGTTTTCTCCAAGATTGACCTTCGATCGGGTTATCATCAGTTGAAGATCCGTGAGAAGGATATACCTAAGACAGCTTTTACCACGAGGTATGGGCTTTATGAGTATACAGTCATGTCTTTTGGTTTGACTAATGCCCCTGCCTATTTTATGAGCATGATGAACAAGGTATTCATGGAGTACTTGGATAAGTTTGTGGTGGTATTCATTGATGATATATTGGTTTTCTCCAAGAATGAGGAGGAGCATGCAGAACATCTGCGCTTAGTTCTGGAGAAGCTTAGAGAACACCAAATTTATGCCAAGTTCAGCAAGTGTGAGTTTTGGTTGAAGTAAGTCGGATTTCTCGGACATGTTGTGTCAGGAGAAGGAATTGCCGTGGACCCTTCCAAGGTAGAAGCAGTCACAGAATGGAAGACACCAACCTCAGTTAGCGAGATCCACGGTTTCCTTGGACTTGCAAGATATTATCAGAGGTTCATTGAGAATTTCTCCAAGATTGCAAAGCCCACGACGGAGTTGTTGAAGAAGGACACCAAGTATATTTGGACTAAGGAATGTGAAGCCAGTTTCCAAGAGTTGAAGAAGCATTTGGTCAAATCTCCAGTGTTAATTCTGTCGAACATACACAAGAATTTTCAGGTGTACTGCGACGCTTCACGCCAAGGACTTGGAGGCGTGCTTATGCAAGGAGGAAAGGTTGTAGCTTATGCTTCATGTCAGCTTCGACCTCATGAGTTGAACTATGCCACGCATGATCTGAAGTTAGCAGCAGTGGTGCATGCACTCAAGACCTAGAGATATTTCCTTATTGGGAATCAATGTGATGTTTACACTGATCACAAGAGTTTGAAGTATATATTCACAAAGAAAGAGTTGAACCTTAGGCAAAGGAGATGGTTGGAGCTCATCAAGGATTATGACATGAATTTGCATTATCATCTAGGAAAAGCCAACGTCATGGCAGATGCGTTGAGCCTTAAGAGCTATGTCAACACTCTTGTCGTAGGAGGATTACCTCAGGAGTTATGTAATGAACTTAGAGATCTCGAGTTGGAAATAGTTCCAAGAGGCTATGTTGCCGCACTCGAAGTACAATCCACCTTGTTGGGAAAGATCAGAGAAGCTCAGAAGTTGGATCAAGGTATTGCTGAGATAAATGAGAGGATTAGCAAAGGAAAGGCAGAAGGATTCCGTGAGGATGAGCATGGAACCATATGGTTTGAGCAGCGTATTTGTGTGCCCAATGATCTAGAGATCAGGAAGTTGATTCTTCAGGAGGCTCATGATTCTCCTTACTTGATACATCCGAGAAACACCAAGATGTATTTGGACTTGAAGGAAAGTTTTTGGTGGACCGGTATGAAGAGGGAAATTGCTGAGTATGTAGCAGTATGTGATGTATGTGAGAGGGTAAAGGCAGAGCATCACAAACCAGTAGGTTTGCTTTAGCCATTGCTGATACCTGATTGGAAATGGGATAAACTTGGCATGGACTTCATCACGGGATTACCCAGGATCCGTTCAGGTTATGATTCCATTTGGGTGATTGTTGATCGCTTGACCAAGGTTGCTCACTTCATTCCCGTGAAGACTATCTATACAAGTGCTAAGCTGGTGAAGATATATATGACCAGGATTGTATGTCTGCATGGAGTTCCGAGGACCATTGTATCAGATAGAGGAACACAGTTTACTTCAAAGTTTTGGCATCAGCTACACGAAACTTTGGGTACCAGGCTAGAGTTCAGTACAACCTTCCATCCACAGACAGATGGGTAGACAGAGAGGGTGAATCAGATTCTGGAGGACATGTTGAGAGCTTGTGCGCTAGACTATGGGTCTAGTTGGGATGATAACTTACCTTATACAGAGTTTTCATACAACAACAGCTATCAAGCCAGTTTGCAGATGGCCCCTTTTGAAGCATTGTATGGGAGGAAGTGCAGAACCCCGTTGATGTGGGATGGAGTTGGTGATCGCAAATTGTTTGGATCGGACTTGATTCGAGATTCTGAGGAGAAGGTCAAGTTGATCTGTGATAGACTCAAGATAGCTCAGTCTAGACAAAAGAGTTATGCCGATGCTAAACGCAAGGAAGTGATTTACGAAGTGGGAGATAGAGCATATCTGCGAGTGTCTCCACTTCGAGGTATTAAGAGGTTTGGAGTCAAAGGAAAGTTAGCACCACGATTCGTGGGGCCATACAGAGTTCTGGAACGCAGAGGGGAAGTTGCATACAAGTTGGAACTACGAGAGGATTTGTCAGGAGTTCATGATGTGTTTCATGTTTCCCAACTGAAGAAGTGTCATGCAGAGATGGCAGATATTCCTTTGAGAGACACAGTGCCTCTAGAAGCAATTCAGTTGGATAACGATCTAACTTATGAGGAGAAGCCTGTTAAGATTCTTGAGACTGCTGAGACGATCACTCGTACCAAGGTTATCAAGTTCTGCAAGGTTTAGTGGAGTCACCACACCGAGGAGGAAGCTACTTGGGAATGACAAGCAGATCTCAAGCGAGACCATCCACGCCTTTTTGCTAGCCAACCCGAATCTCAAGGACGAGATTCATCTTAAGGGGGGTAGGTTTGTAACATCCCAAATTTTCAATTTGGCATGTTTTGCAATTATTAGCTAATCATCTATGCATTATGATTGAAATGAACGTGGCAATTATATTTCATATTCTTTATTTGACTTCTTTTCAATTTGGCATTTGAGTTTACTCAATTACCTGACAAAATACTTTGAAAAAAAAAGTATGAGAGGGGGTAACATGACACCCCAAAGGTCACAAGAAAATGGTGCCAATCTATTGGAAAGTCAAATTTGGTTTCATAATGTTTTTGTAAAGTTTTTATTTTGACTCTAAAGTAATGTTCACGCTTTAGGATTTATCTTTCTGATCATTTTGGTATATAATACCCTATATATATATATGTATATATATATATTTGCTCAGATCTAAAAAAAGGTTTGTTCAAAAAAAAGAAAAAGAAACGCACTCGCACGCACCCGGGCTGGGAGCCAGCCAGCCTGCTCGCTAGCGAGGCGGAGCCAGGCGCTCGCCCGAGCCGCCCCAGCGCCGGTCGACCCAGCGCACGCATGCACGCTCGTCTCTCTCTCTCTGTGTCTCTCATAATCTCTCTCTCTCACGAACTGTTAGGTGGGGCCCGACCTGGGTCATCTCCAATCTCCCGCAACTCCAGCGCAGAATAGAGCTCACACTCGCAGCTCCCGCAACCGCCGGCGAAGCTCTTGGGATAATGCTTATCCCGCAGCCCCGACCCTCCTAGTTACGCCTATAAAAGGCCCTTGACCCCCTCTCTCCATTCAGCCAAACCGCTCCTCCTCCCGCCGCTCATAGCCGCTGCAGTCGCCGTTCGCATCTCGCCGGAGCCGAGTCAGTTCATAGGAAAACTGTGACGCCGGTGAGCCACCATGTTCTATTTTCTTCAAGGGAATCGGATTCCCTCACCATTGCACACCTCTTTGACATCCTCGTTGCCCCTAGGACGCACCGGAGATGCCGCCCGTCCGACCGTTGTCGCCAGAGTTCGCCGGAGACCGGAGCTCGCCCCGCTCCCTTCGGTCGTCGCCGTCGGGTGCCGTCACCACCGACCAAAGGAGATCGCCGAGCTGCACCCGCCGGACGACCTCGCCCGCGCCGGCGATCGCCGGAGCCGCTGCCCCCTCATCGACGAGTTCTCTGCCGACGACGCACGAGCGTCTGTGTAAGCGCCGTTTCTCTGTAGATTAATTTTAGTTTTTTGTTTCTTTTAGGTTTTTTTATTTAGACCTAACCGGTACGCAGTTAAGCGCGTTTTAATATAAATCGTGCGGTATAATTAAACCGAACGTTGGTTTTTGTTTTTAGTTTTAGCCGAACCAGCGATTTGCTTAATTCATGAACGTTCGTCGCGTAGCAGCCACAGCGAACATAGTCAACCAATCAGAGCCATTCACTACGCGCTCTAGTCGCGAACGTCCACACTTTAGAGTTTTCAGAAATTGTTCTATGGCAGTTTTTTTCAGATTTTATTCAAATTTTCAAACGGCCTTAGCTTTTTAACCGTAGGTCGAATCGAGATGAAACAAGCGGCTAAATTTTCGTCTCAAATAGCCCTAACCAGAAAACCAGTAGTTGCAGATTTTTGCAGGTTCAAATTTGACATTTTTTCAGATTTGAATTTACATTTCATTAGGCCATATCTTTCAAACGGTATACCCGTTTGAAGTGATTCTTTTTGCACCACGTCACACGAACTAAATCCTTTCCCATGACATTTTGCCACTATATATTCTACACCATTATTTTCTGCTCACCATAATTTTACTAGGATGCCTTGTAGGATCACTAGTGCATGTCACGAATTTTTAACACTAATCACACTTCGAAAAATTTCATGCTAATGACCTGTGTTGGGTTTTTATTTGGTTTTGCAAATATTTTGTTGCATGTTTTTGAATTGTATGAATGCATATTTATGTGTGTTTTGTTTACTTTGCGATAGATTGTCCGGAGTGTAAAGCAGAGTACTATCATTCACTAGAACTTCACTCCCAGCACGAAGGCAAGTTACAATTTGGTCATACATGTTTTACCTAAGTTTTATTTTTGCACTTAGTTCTTTGATGTAGGAGTGCATGATATGAGTTTATACTTGTTGGATTTACTATCACCCAGTAGTTCATTTGAGGTAGGTCTGAACCATACAAACTTTGTCGCCACCGTGTTATGTTACAATGCCTCGCCAAAGTAGACGTGGATTGGGGAGTGCTATCACTTTGAGATGTGAGTGACAAAGTAGTAACTAGGACCAACTTTAATGAACTACCTGGGTGGAAATTGGTTTGTATGGTGGCGAAGTACAGTGGGAGCATTCATGGGAATCCATGGGAGTGCACACTAGTGGTCCGTCCACCCAGGCTTAAAGGGATCAACCGTATTTTCATGTGTACAAGCTTCCGTGTGCAGCCGCAAGCCAATATGGGCTCTGGTTTAGTTGAGTAGGTGGTGTGATCTCTTCCGGGATAGGCTAGCATATGTAGATGATGTAGGTGTACTGGCCTATCCGTGGGTTAGGGGAAATGCTATCGAAAGACTATGTCTCGATCTTCTGATCAAGGATGTGGTCGAGTCTTGTGGGGAAAAGTGCACAACCTCTGCAAAGTTAAAATCTAATCGATTTGACGTGTCCCTGGTCATGGACAACTCCAGCTTTTAGTAGTGGAAATGTAGGGAGATCTCATCACTCTTAATTAACCAATTGGGTATAAAATTTTGGAATGATTGAGATGGGCATCATCTCAGACTTATGATATTTGTAGAAGTAGAGCAATCATTTCTGATAGGGAAAACTAGCTTTATGCAAAACTAAACTTAGAGCTTTCCACCAGCCAAATTGCATGTACTATGTAGGCTCATTACACTTTATGATGTGACTTGTCAGTACATTCCATGTACTGACCTACACGGCTGCAACTTATCATGTTGCATATTTATTCGACAACGAATAAGGTGTGATAGGTCGTTGTTCTGCACTCAGCTTGCTCGTGGAGTTGATGGACACGTTACACTTTTTGCTTCCGCATGTTTTTATTTACTTGGCCTTAGGCCACATTATTGCAACAAATACTCCTTGACGATTCTCGATGTAATAAATGTATGATTGAACTCTGTTGTAAATCCTCAAGTACTGTTTGTGTCAGCATACCGATCCAGGGATGACACTTAAGCACAGAGACTCCGATCCCTTCTAATCGGGTCACTACACTACGTTCACATACAACAGGTGCAAGCCAGTGTTGCACATGCAGAACACTCAGGTTAAACTTGACGAGCCTAGCATGTACAGACATGGCCTCGGAACACAAGAGACCGAAAGGTCGAACATGAGTCATATAGTAGATATGATCAACATGATGATGTTCACACTGAAGCCACCTCAACTCACGTGATGATCGGACTTGAGTTGGTGAATTTGGATCATGTGACACTCAGATGACCTGAGGGGTGTCAATTTGAGTGGGATCTTTAGTAATTTGATTAACTAAAACTCATTATCTTGATCAATAGTCTAAACAACCTTTGCATATTTATGTTGTAGGTCAATGGCTTGCGTAGTAGCACCCCTGAATTTTAATGCGTTCCTAGAGAAAGCTAAGTTGAAAGATGATGGAAGTAACTTTGTTGACTGGGCCCGTAATCTGAGGATTATCTTCAAGGCTTCCTAGAAATCATATGTCCTTGATACACCGCTTGGTGACCAACCAGAAGACATGACCTCCGAAGACGTTAAGAACGCTTAGGAGGCACGTTCTGGAGATTACTCAATAGTTCAGTGTGCAATACTGTATGGCTTAGAACCGGGACTTCAAAGACGTTTTGAACGTCATGGAGCATATGAGATGTTCCAGGAGTTGAAGTTTATCTTTACGAAGAATGCCCGGATCGAGAGGTATGAGACCTCTGACAAGTTCTATGCTTGCAAGATGGACGAGAACGGATCTATCAGTGAACATATACTCAGAATGTCTGGGTATGTGACTCGTCTAGCGGAGTTGGGAATTGCTCTTCCGCCAGAGGAGATCACTGACAGAGTTCTTCAATCACTGACACCTAGTTACAAGAGCTTTATGATGAACTATAACATGCACGGGATGAACAAGTCAGTCGCCGAGCTGTTTGCGATGCTGAAAGTCGCTGAGTCTGAAATCCAGAAAGAACATCAAGTGTTGATGGTCAATAAAACCACTAGTTTCAAGAAAAATGGCAAGGGCAAGGGCAAGAAGGGTAAAACCAAGAAGGATGGCAAAGCAGTTGCTACTCCTGTAAAGAAGCCCAAGCATGGACCTAAGCCAGAAACTGAGTGCTTTCATTGCAAGGGAACTGGTCACTGGAAGTGGAACTGCCCCAAGTACCTCGCTGACAAGAAGGCGGCCAACGACAAACAAGGTATATATCAGATACATGTTATTGATGTGTACCTTACTTGCTCTCTTTGTAGTGCCTGGGTATTTGATACCAGTTCGGTTGCTCACATTTGCAACTCAAAATAGGACCTACGGAATAGACGAAGGTTGGCAATGGATGAAGTGGCGATGCACGTGGGAAATGGTTGCAAGGTTGATGTGATTGCCGTCGGCACGCTCTCTCTTCAATTACCATTGGGATTAGTGATGAACCTGAATAATTGTTATTTAGTGCCTGCGTTAAGCATGAACATTATATCTGGATCTTGTTTATTGCGAGACGATTACTCATTTAAATCAATGAATAAAGGTTGTTCTATTTATATGAGTAATATATTTTATGGTCATGCACCCAATGTGAGGGGTTTATTCATATTGAATCTTGATAGTGATGACACACATGTTCATAACATTGATGCCAAAAGATGTAGAGTTAATAATGATAGTAACACTTTCTTGTGGCACTACCGTTTAGGTCATATTGTTGTAAACGCATGAGGAAGCTCCATGCTGATGGACTTTTGGAGTCACTTGATTTTGAGTCACTTGACACATGTGAACCATGCCTCATGGGCAAGATGACTAAAACGCCATTCTCTGGAACAATGGAACGGGCAAGTGACTTATTGGAAATCATACATATTGATGTGTGCGGTCCGATGAATGTTACGGCGCATGGTGGATATTGTTATTTTCTCACCTTCAATGATGACTTAAGTAGATATGGGTATATTTACTTAATGAAACACAAGTCTGAAACGCTTGAAAAGTTCAAGCAATTACAGAGTGAAGTTGAGAATCATTGTAACAAGAAGATTAAATTCCTGCGATCTGATCGAGGAGGTGAATATCTGAGTTATGAGTTTGGTAGTCACTTAAGACAATGTGGAATTGTCTCACAGTTGACACCGCCTAGAACACCACAGCGTAATGGTGTGTCCGAATGACGTAATCGGACCGTACTAGATATGGCGCGATCTATGATGTCTCTTGCTGATTTGCCACTATCGTTTTGGGGTTATGCATTAGAGACAGCTGCATTCACTTTAAATAGGGCACCATCAAAATCCGTTGAGACGACGCCATACGACCTATGGTTTGGCAAGAGGCCAAAGTTGTCGTTTCTTAAAGTTTGGGGACGTGATGCTTATGTCAGAAAGCTTCAACCTGAAAAGCTGGAACCCAAAGCAGAGAAATGCATCTTCATAGGATACCCGAAAGAGACAGTCGGGTATACCTTCTATCTTAGATCTGAAGGCAAAGTGTTTGTCGCTAAGAACGTAACATTTCTTAAGAAAGAGTTTCTCTCGAAAGAATTGAGTGGGAGGAAAATAGAGCTTGATGAGGTTATTGAACCTTTACTTCAACCAGAAAGTAGCTCAGCGCAGAAAGAAGTTTCTGTGGAACCTACGACAGTATAAGAGGAAGTTAATGATGATGATCATGAAGCTTCGGATCAAGCTACTATTGAACCTCGTAGATCGACAAGGGCGCATACTACTCCTGTGTGGTACGGCAACCCTGTCTTGGAGGTCATGTTGTTGGACAACAATGAACCTACTAGCTATGGAGGAGCAGTGATGGGCCCAGATTTCGAGAACTGATTAGAGGCCATGAAATCCGAGATGGGATCCATGTATGAAAACAAAGTACGGACTTTGGAAGTATTACCTGAAGGGCGAAAGGCCATTCAGAACAAATGGATCTTTAAGAAGAAGACAGACGCGGACGGTAATGTTACCGTCTACAAACCTCGACTTGTGGCAAAGGGTTTTTCACAAGTTCAAGGAGTTGACTACGATGAGACCTTCTCACCCGTAGCGATTCTTAAATCTGTCAGAATCATGTTGGCAATAGCTTCTTATTTCGAGTATGAAATTTGGCAGATGAATGTCAGAACAGCGTTCGTTAACGGTTTCCTTGAGGAAGAGTTGTATATGATGCAACCAGAAGGTTTTGTCGATCCAAAGAATGCTGGCAAAGTTTGCAAACTCCAGCGATCCATTTATGGACTGGTGCAAGCATCTCGGAGTTGGAATAAGCGCTTTCATGAGGTGATCAAAGCATTTGAGTTTATACAAGTTTATGAGGAAGCTTGTATTTACAAGAAAGTGAGTGGGAGCTCTATAGCGTTTCTAGTATTATATGTCGATGACATATTGCTAATTGGGAAGAATGTAGAAATGCTGGAAAGCGTGAAGGAATATTCGAACAAGAGTTTTTCAATGAAGCACCTAGGTGTTGGGAACGTTGCATGGGAAACAAAAAAATTCCTACGTTCACGCAAGACCTATCCATGGTGATGATCATCTACGAGAGGGAGAGTGGATCTACATACCCTTGTAGATCGCTAAGCGGGAAGCATTAAGAAACGCGGTTGGTGTAGTCAAACGTCTTCGCGATCCAAATCGCCGAGCGTCCCACGATCCAATCACAATCCGTCCCGCGATCAAATCACGATCCGTCCCACGAACTTGATCACGATCTGTCCCGCGAACTTGATCAAGTCCTTCCGATCTAGCGCCAAACGGACGGCACCTCCACGTTCAGCACACGTGCAGCTTGATGACGATCTCCGCTGTCTTGATCCAGAAAGAGGTAGTGGAGAGGAAGAAGAGTTCACCGGCAGCATGGCGGTGCTCCGGCGATGGTGGTGGAGCTATTCCGGCAGGGCTTCGCCTATGCACTGCAGAAATCCGATCTAGAGGAGAAACTATGCATTGGAGGAACGGGCAGCACATGGCTAAAATTCTGTGAAAAAACCCTAAAACCACCAATATATATAGGAGGAAGAGGGGAGGAGGCTTGTCCCAAGGTCCAAGCCACAAGGAGTCGGCCGAACCCCGTTGTGGAGGTGGAATCCACCTCCAATCCTAGTAGGACTAGGTTTCACCCAATTTTTGCATTTTTGCACCTTTTCTCTTTGGATTTTCTTCTCTAGCCACATGGGCCTTGTGTGGGGTTTTCCTCAGCCCACTAAGGGATGGTACTCACTCTCCCACAGCCCATGAAGCTTCTTGGGTCGAAATACCCCTCCCGGAGGTCTCCCGGTACACTACCAATGAGCCCGAAACTTTTCCGGCGACCAAAACAGGACTTCTTATATATGAATCTTTACCTCCGGACCATTCCGGAGCTCCTTGTGACGCACAGGATCTCATCCGGGACTCTGAACAACCTTTGGTCACCACCAAACAAAACTCTATACTAGCAAAACGTCAACAAACCTTAAGTGTGCAGACCCTGCGGGTTCGAGAACTATGTAGACATGACCGAAACACCTCTACGGTCAATAACCAATAGCGGGACCTGGATGCCCATATTGGTTCCTACATATTCTACGAAGATCTTTATCGGTCGAACCTCTATGAAAAGGATTCAGTTAATCCCGTATGATGTTCTCTTTGTTCTTCGGTATGTTACTTGCCCGAGATTCGATCGTCGGTATCTCCATACCTAGTTCAACCTTGTTATTGGCATGTCTCTTTACTCGTTCCGTAATACAAGATCACGTGACTAAAACTTGGATACATTGCTTGCAAGGATCATTGTGATGTTGTATTACCGAGTGGGCCCTGAGATACCTCTCCATCACATGGAGTAACAAATCCCATTCTTGATCCATGCCAACTCAACAGACACCCTCCGAGATATCTGTAGAGCACCTTTATAGTAACCCAGTTACGTTGCGACATTTGATACAGACAAGGCACTGCTCCAGTATCTGTGAATTGCATGATCTCATGGCCATAGGAACATATACTTGACATGTAGAAAACAGTAGCAATAAACTGACACGATCATATGCTACGTTTGTAGTTTGGGTCTTATCCATCACATCATTCTCCTAATAATGTGATCCCGTTATCAAATGAAATCACATCTCAATGGCCAGGAAACCTTGACCATCTTTGATCAACGAGCTAGTTCACTAGAGGCATACTAGGGACAGAGTGTTGTCTATTTACCCACACATGTAATGTGTTTGCGATCAATACAATTATAGCATTGACAATAAACGATTATCATGAACAAGGAAATATAATAATAAACACTTTATTTATTGCCTCTAGGGCATATTTCCAACAGTCTCCCACTTGCACTAGAGTCAATAATCTAGTTCACATCACTATGTGATTTACATTGTAATGAATCGAACACCCATGCAGTTCTGGTGTTGATCATGTTTAGCCCTTGGAAGAGGTTTAGTCAATGGGTCTGCAACATTTAGATCCGTGTGCACTTTGCAAATATTTATGTCCTTCTCCTTGATGTAATCGCGGATGGAGTTGAAGCGTCGCTTTATGTGTTTGGTCCTCTTGTGAAACCTTGGTTCCTTGGCCAGAGCAATGGCACCAGTGTTATCACAGAACAGGTCCATTGGATTCAGCGCACTGGGCACTACTCCAAGATCTGGCATGAACTGCTTCATCCAGACACCTTCCTTCGCCGCCTCCGAGGCTGCGATGTGCTCCGCTTCGCATGTAGAATCGGCTACTATGCTTTGCTTGGAACTGCACCAGCTTACCGCTCCCCCGTTGAGAATAAATACATATCCGGTTTGTGACTTAGAGTCATCCGGATCAGTGTCAAAGCTTGCATCGACGTAAGCCTTTACGACGAGCTCTTCATCACCTCCATAAACGAGAAACATTTCCTTAGTCCTATTCAGGTACTTCAGGATATTCTTGACCGCTGTCCACTGCTCCATTCCAGGATCACTTTGAAACCTTCTGGCCATACTTATGGCAAGGCTGACATCCGGTCTTGTGCACAGCATTGCATACATGATAGAGCCTATGGCTGAAGCATAGGGGATGACACTCATCTTTTCTCTATCTTCTGCAGTCACTGGGCATTGAGTCTTACTCAACTTCACACCTTGTAATCGTCTTCTTGGACTGATCCATCAGGCAAGAACCCCTTCTTGGACTGATCCATCTTGAACTTCTTCAAAACTTTATCAAGGTATGTGCTCTGTGAAAGTCCTATTAAGCGTCTCGATCTATCTCTATAGATCTTAATGCCTAATATGAAAGCAGCTTCTCCTAGGTCCTTCATTGAAAAACCCATGTTCAAATATTCCTTCACACTTTCCAGCATTTCTATATTGTTTCCAATTAGCAATATGTCATCCACATATAATACTAGAAACACTATAGAGCTCCCACTCACTTTCTTGTAAGTACAAGCTTCTCCATAAACTTGTATAAACTCAAACGCTTTGATCACCTCATCAAAATGTTTATTCCAACTCCGAGATGCTTGCACCAGCCCATAAATGGATCATTGGAGTTTGCAAACTTTGTCAGCGTTCTCTGGATCGACAAAACCTTCTGGTTGCATCATATACAACTCTTCCTCAAGGAAACCGTTGAGGAACGCTGTTTTGTATCCATCTGCCAAATTTCATAGTCGAAATAAACAGCTATTGCCAACACGATTCTGAAAGACTTAAGCATCGCTACGGGAGAGAAGGTCTCATTGTAGTCAACTCCTTGAACTTGTGAAAAACACTTTGCCACAAGTCAAGCTTTATAGACGGTGACATTACCGTCCGTGTCTGTCTTCTTCTTAAAGATCCATTTGTTCTGAATGGCCTTTCGCCCTTCAGGGTATACTTCCAAAGTCCATAGTTTGTTTTCATACATGGATCCCATCTCAAATTTCATGGCCTCTAACCATTTCTCGGAATCCGGGCCCATCACTACTCCTCCATAGCTCGTAGGTTCATTGTTGTTCAACAACATGACCTCCAAGACAGGGTTGCTATACCACTCAGGAGTAATACGTGGCCTTGTCGACCTACGAGGTTCGATAGTAGCTTGATCCGAAGCTTCCTGGTTATCATCATTAACTTCCTCTTCTACCATTGTAGGTTCCACAGAAACATCTTTCTGTGTTGTGCTACTTTCTGGTTGAAGTAAAGGTTCAGTAACCTCATCAAGCTCTATTTTCCTCCCACTCAATTCTTTCGAGAGAAACTCTTTCTCAAGAAATGTTCCGTTCTTAGCGACAAACACTTTCCCTTCGGATCTGAGATAAAAGGTATACCCGACTATCTCTTTCGGGTATCCTATGAAGACGCATTTCTCCGCTTTGGGTTCTAGCTTTTTAGGCTGAAGCTTTTTGACATAAGCATCACATCCCCAAACTTTAAGAAACGACAACTTTGGCCTCTTGCCAAACCATAGATCATATGGCGTCGTCTCAACAGATTTTGATGGTGCCCTATTTAAAGTGAATGCAGCTGTCTCTAATGCATAACCCCAAAACAATAGTGGCAAATCAGCAAGAGACATCATAGATCGTACCATATCTAATAAGGTTCGATTATGACGTTCGGACACACCATTACGCTATGGTGTTTCGGGTGATGTCAACTGTGAAACAATTCCACATTGTCTTAAGTGACTGCCAAACTCGTAACTCAGATATTCACCTCCTCGATCTGATCGCGGGAATTTAATCTTCTTGTTACGATGATTCTCAACTTCACTCTGAAATTGCTTGAACTTTTCAAACGTTTCAGACTTGTGTTTCATTAAGTGAATATACCCATATCTACTTAAGTCATCAGTGAAGGTGAGAAAATAATGATATCCACCACGCGCTGTAACATTCATCAGACCGCACACATCAGTATGTATGATTTCCAATAAATCACTTTCCCATTCCATTGTTCCACAGAACGGCGTTTTAGTCATCTTGCCCATGAGGCATGATTCACATGTGTCAAGTGATTCAAAATCAAGTGACTCCAAAAGTCCATCAGCATGGAGCTTCCTCATGCATTTTACACCAATATGACCTAAACGGCAGTGCCACAAGAAAGTGGTACTATGATTATCAACTCTACATCTTTTGGCATCAATGTTATGAACATGTGTGTCATCACTATCAAGATTCAATATGAATAAACCCCTCAAATTGGGTGCATGACCATAAAAGATATTACTCACATAAATAGAACAACCTTTATTCTCTGATTTAAATGAGTAACCGTCTCGCACTAAACAAGATCCAGATATAATGTTCATGCTTAACGCAGGCACTAAATAACAATTATTCAGTTTCATCACTAATCCCGATGGTAATTGAAGAGAGAGCGTGTCGATGGAGATCACATCAACCTTGGAACCATTTCCCACGCGCATCGTCACTTCATCCTTTGCCAGCCTTCGTCTATTCCGTAGGTCTTGCTTTGAGTTGCAAATGTGAGCAACCGAACCGGTATCAAATACCCAGGCACTACAACAAGAGCTAGTAAGGTACACATCAATAACAACTATATCATATATATACATTGTTTTGTTGGGGAACGTCGCATGGGAAACAAAAAATTTCCTACGCACACGCAAACCTATCCATGGTGATGAGCATCTACGAGAGGGAGAGTGGATCTACATACCCTTGTAGATCGCTAAGCGGGAAGCGTTAAGAAACGCGGTTGGTGTAGTCGAACATCTTCGCGATCCAAATCGCCGAGCGTCCCGCGATCCAATCACGAACCGTCCCGCGAACACATCATGATCCGTCCCGCGAACTCATCACGATCCGTCTCACGATCTTGATCACGATCTGTCCCACGAACTCATCACGATACGTTCCGTGATCACATCACGAACCGTCTCGCGATCTTGATCACGGTCCTTCCGATCTAGCGCCGAACAGACGGCACCTCCGCGTTCAGCACACGTGTAGCTTGATGACGATCTCCACCGTCTTGATCCAGCAAGAGGAGGTGGAGAGGAGAGAGAATTCACCGGCAGCGTGACGGCGCTCTGGTGATGGTGGTGGAGTGATTCCGGCAGGGCTTCGCCTAAGCGCTGCGGAAAACCGATCTAGAGGAGAAACTGTGCACCGGTGTAACGGGTAGCACGTGGCCGGAAATTCTGTCCAAAAACCACCCAATCCACTAGTATATATAGGAGGAGAGGAGAGGAGAGGCAGCCAAGGCCTTTGGGTCGGCCGAAATAGGAGGTGGGAAGCAATCCTACTTCACCTCCAATCCTAGTTGGAGTAGGATTGCCTCCTATTGGCTGATTTTCCACTTTTTGCTTTAGGACTTTCTCTCCTGCGCCATGGGCCTTTGTGGATGTTTTTCCAGCCCACTAAGGGCTGGTTATTATTCTCCCACAGCCCATGGACCTCTTGGGGTCGAAATACCCCTCCCGGAGGCCTCCCGGTACACTACTGGCACTCCCGGTACACTACCGGCACTCCCGGTACACTACCGATGAGCCCGAAACTTTTCCGGAAACCAAACTGGGACTTCCTATATATGAATCTTTACCTCCGGACCATTCCAGAGCTCCTCGTGACATCCGGGATCTCATCCGGGACTCCGAACAAACTTTGGTCACCATCATACATAACTCTACACTACCGAAACGTCACCGAACCTTAAGTGTGCAGACCCTGCGGGTTCGAGAACTATGTAGACATGACCGAGACACCTCTACGGTCAATAACCAATGGTGGGACCTGGACGTCCACATTGGTTCCTACATATTCTACGAAGATCTTTATCGGTCGAACCTCTATGTCAAGGATTCAGTTAATCCGGTACGATGTTCCCTTTGTTCTTCGGTATGTTACTTGCCCGAGATTCGATCGTCGGTATCTCCATACCTAGTTCAACCTCGTTACTGGCAAGTCTCTTTACTCGTTCCGTAATACAAGATCCCGCAACTAACAATTAGTCACATTGCTTGCAAGGCTCATTGTGATGTTGTATTACCGAGTGGGCCCTAAGATACCTCTCCGTCACACGGAGTAACAAATCCCAGTCTCGATCCATGCCAACTCAACAGACACCCTCGAAGATACCTGTAGAGCACCTTTATAGTCACCCAGTTACGTTGCGACGTTTGATACACACAAGGCACTCCTCCGATATCCGTGAGTTGCATGATCTCATGGTCATAGGAACATATACTTGACATGCAGAAAACAGTAGCAATAAACTGACACGATCATATGCCATGTTTGTAGTTTGGGTCTTGTCCACCACATCATTCTCCTAATGATGTGATCCCGTTATCAAATGACATCTCATGTCCATGGCTAGGAAACCTTAACCATCTTTTGATCAACGAGCTAGTCTACTAGAGGCATACTAGGGACATGGTTTTATCTATGTATCCACACATGCATTTAAGTCTCCGATCAATACAATTATAGCATGGATAATAAACGATTATCATGAACAAGGAAATATGATAATAACTAATTTATTATTGCCTCTAGGGCATATTTCCAACATGTTTGTCGTTGACCGCCTTCTTGTCAGCCAGGTACTTGGGGCAGTTCCGCTTCCAATGACCAGTTCCCTTGCAATGAAAGCACTCAGTTTCTGGCTTAGGTCCATGCTTAGGCTTCTTTACAAGAGTAGCAACTGCTTTGCCATCCTTCTTGGTTTCACCCTTCTTGCCCTTGACCTTGCCATTCTTCTTGAAACTAGTGGTTTTATTGACCATCAACACTTGATGTTCTTTCTGGATTTCAGAATCAGCGACTTTTAGCATCGCAAACAGCTCGGCGACTGACTTGTTCATCCCGTGCATGTTATAGTTCATCACAAAGCTCTTGTAACTAGGTCGCAGTGATTGAAGAACTCTGTCAGTGATTGCCTCTAGCGGAAGGGCAATTCCCAACTCCGCTAAACGAGTCGAATACCCAGACATTCTGAGTATATGTTCACTGATAGACCTGTTCTCCTCCATCTTACAAGCATAGAACTTACCGGAGGTCTCATACCTCTCGATTCGGGCCTTCTTCTGAAAGATAAACTTCAACTCCTGGAAAATCTCATATGCTCCATGACGTTCAAAACGTCTTTGAAGTCCCGGTTCTAAGCCAAACAATATTTCACACTGAACTATTGAGTAATCTCCAGTACGTGCCTCCCAAGCGTTCTTAACGTCTTCGGAGGTCATGTCTTCTGGTTGATCACCAAGCGGTGCATCAAGGACATATGATTTCTAGGAAGCCGTGAGGATAATCCTCAGATTACGGGCCCAGTCAACAAAGTTACTTCCATCATCTTTCAACTTAGCTTTCTCTAGGAACGCATTAAAATTCAGGGGTGCTACTGCGCGAGCCATTGATCTACAACATAAATATGCAAAGGTTGTTTAGACTATTGTTCAAGATAATGAGTTTAGTTAATCAAATTACTAAAGCTCCCACTCAAACTGACATCCCTTAGGTCATCTGAGTGTCACATGATCCAAATTCACCAACTCAAGTCCGGTCATCACGTGAGTTGAGGTGGTTTCAATGGTGAACATCATCATGCTGATCATATCTACTATATGACTCATGTTCGACCTTTCGGTCTCTTGTGTTCCGAGGCCATGTCTGTACATGCTAGGCTCGTCAAGTTTAACCCGAGTGTTCTGCATGTGCAACACTGGCTTGCACCCGTTGTATGTGAACGTAGAGTCTATCACACCCGATCTTCACGCGGTGTCTCAACACGACGAACTTTCATAACGGTGCACACTCGGGAAGAACACAATTCATCTTGAAATTTAAGTGAGGGATCACCTTATAAAGCTACTGTTGTCCTAAGAAAAACAAGGTGCATAAAAGGATTAACATCACATGCAAATCATAAGTGACATGATATGGCCATGAACTTTGTGCTTTTGATCTCCATCTTGAAAGCATCGGCATGATCTCCATCGTCACCGGCACAACACCATGATCTCCATCAATGTGTCGCCATCTGGGTTGTCACGCCCAACATGCTTCTACTACTATTCCTATCATTTAGTGATAAAGTAAAGCATTACATAGCGCTTAATGATTGACACGCAGGTCATACAATAATTAAAGACAACCCTATGGCTCCTGCCGGTTGCCGTACTCATCGACATGCAAGTCGTGATAATCTATACATCACATGATCATCTCATACATCACATATATCACATCATGTAATTGGCCATATCACAACACAACATACCCTGCAAAAACAAGTTAGACGTCCTCTAATTGTTGTTGCATGTTTTATGTGCCTGCTACGGGTATCTAGCAAGAACAATTCTCATCTACGCAAAAACCACAACGGTGATACACTAGTTGCTTTTCAACCTTCTCAAGGACCACCTTTGTCGAATCCGATCCAACTAAAGTGAGAGAAACTGGCACCCGCAAGCCATCTATGCAACAAGTTGCGGTCGAGGGAACCGGTCTCTCGTAAGCGTACGAGTAATGCTGGTCCGGGCCGCTTCATCTCACAATACCTCTGAACCAAAATCCGACCAAGGGAGGAAGCAATCTAAGCATCAACGCCCACAAACCTTTTGTGTTCTACTCGAGATCTCATCTACACATAGACCTAGCTCATGATGCCACTGTTGGGGAATGTTGCATGGGAAACAAACATTTTCCTACGTTCACGCAAGACCTATCCATGGTGATGATCATCTACGAGAGGGAGAGTGGATCTACATACCCTTGTAGATCGCTAAGCGGGAAGCGTTAAGAAACGCGGTTGGTGTAGTCGAACATCTTCGCGATCCAAATCGCCGAGCATCCCGCGATCCAATCATGATCCGTCCTGCGATCCAATCACGATCCGTCCCGCGAACTTGATCACGATCCGTCCCGCGAACTTGATCACGGTCCTTCCGATCTAGCGCCGAACGGACGGCACCTCCGCGGTCAGCACACGTGCAGCTTGATGATGATCTCCACCGTCTTGATCCAGCAAGAGGGAGCAGAGAGGAAGAAGAGTTCTCTAGCAGCGTGACGGCTCTCCGGCGATGGTGGTGGAGCTATTCCGGCAGGGCTTTGCCTAAGCACTGTAGAAATCCGATCTAGAGGAGAAACTATGCATTGGAGGAACGGGCAGCATGTGGCTAAAAATTCTGTGCAAAACCCCTAAAACCACCAGTATATATAGGAGGAAGAGAGGAGGAGGCTTGACCCAAGGTCCAAGCCACAAGGAGTCGGCCGAACCAGGTTGTGGATGTGGAATCCACCTCCAATCCTAGTAGGACTAGGATTCACCCAATTTTCGCCTTTTTCCACCTTTTCTCTTTGGATTTTCTTCTCTAGCCGCATGCGCCTTGTGTGGGGTTTTCCACCAGCCCACTAAGGGTTGGTATTAACTCTCCCACAGCCCATGAAGCCTCTTGGGTCGAAATACCCCTCCCGGAGGTCTCCCGGTACACTACCGGCACTCCCGGTACATTACCGATGAGCCCGAAACTTTTCTGGCGACCAAAACAGGACTTCCTATATATGAATCTTTACCTCCGGACCATTACGGAGCTCCTTCGGTCACCACCATACAAAACTCTATACTACCGAAACATCACCAAACCTTAAGTGTGCAGACCCTACGGGTTCGAGAACTATGTAGACATAACCGAGACACCTCTACGGTCAATAACCAATAGCGGGACCTAGATGCCCATATTGGTTCCTACATATTCTATGAAGATCTTTATCGGTCGAACCTCTATGTCAAGGATTCAGTTAATCCCGTATGATGTTCCCTTTGTTCTTCAGTATGTTACTTGCCTGAGATTCGATCATTGGTATCTCCATGCCCTAGAGGAAATACATAAAGTGTTTATTATTATATTTCCTTGTTCATGATAATGGTTTATTATCCATGCTATAATTGTATTGATTGGAAACACATTACATGTGTGGGTAAATAGACAACACTTTGTCCCTAGTATGCCTTTAGTGAACTAGCTCGTTAATCAAAGATGGTCAAGGTTTCCTAGCCATTGACATGTGATGTAATTTGATAACGGGATCACATAATTAGGAGAATGATGTGATGGACAAGACCCAAACTACAAACGTAGCATATGATCGTGTCAGTTTATTGCTACTGTTTTCTACATGTCAAGTATATGTTCCTATGACCATGAGATCATGTAACTCACGGACACCGGAGGAGTGCCTTGTGTGTATCAAACGTTGCAACGTAACTGGGTGACTATAAAGGTGCTCTACAGGTATCTCCGAGGGTGTTTGTTGAGTTGGCATGGATCAAGATTGGGATTTGTTACTCTATGTGACGGAGAGGTATCTCAGGGCCCACTCGGTAATACAACATCACAATAAGCCTTGCAAGCAATGTTACTAAATGTTAGTCACGGGATCTTGTATTACGGAATGAGTAAAGGGATTTGCCGGTAACAAGGTTGAAGTAGGTATGGAGATACCCACGATCGAATCTCGGGCAAGTAACATACCTAAGAACAAAGGGAACATCATACGGGATTAACTGAATCCTTGACACAGAGGTTCGACCGATGAAGATCTTCGTAGAATATGTAGGAACAAATATGGGCATCTAGGTCCCCCTATTGGTTATTGGCCGTAGAGGTGTCTCGGTCATGTCTACATAATTCTCGAACCCGCAGGGTCTGCATACTTAAGGTTTGGTGACGTTTCGGTAGTATAGAGTTATGTAAGGTGGTGACCGAAGGTTGATAGGAGTCCCGGATGAGATCCCGGACGTCACGAGGAGCTCCGGAATGGTACGAAGGTAAATATTGATATATAGTAAGTCCCATTTTGGTCGCTGGAAAAGTTTCGGGCTAATCGGTAATGTACCGGGAGTGTCGGTAGTGTACCGGGAGACCACCGGGAGGGGTATTTCGATCCAAGAGGCTTCATGGGATGTGGGAGAGTAAATAGCAGCCCTTTGTGTGCTGGTGGAATTCCCACACAAGGCCCATGCGGCTGGGAGAAAAAGCCCAAAGGGAAAAAAGGTGGAAAAGGCCCAAAAAAGGAGGAATCCTAGTCCTACTAGGATTGGAGGAGGAGTCCTCCTCTCGTCCCCACGTCGGCCAAATCAAAGGAGGTTGGCCCTTGCGCCAAGCCTCTCCTCCCTCCCTCCTATATATACTATAGGATTTTAGGGTTTTGGTACAAAATTTTAGCCAGGTGCTACCCGTTCCTCCAGTGCATAGTTTCTCCTCTAGATTGGATTTCTGCAGTGCTTAGGCGAAGCCCTGCCGGAATAGCTCCACCACCATCACCGGAGCGCCGTCATGCTGCCGGCAAACTCTTCTTCCTCTCCGCTCCCTCTTGCTGGATCAAGAAGGCGGAGATCGTCGTCAAGCTGCACGTGTGCTGAACGCGGAGGTGCCGTCCGTTCGGCACTAGATCGGAAGGACCGTGATCAAGTTCGCGGGACGGATCGTGATCAAGTTCGCGGGACAGATCATGATCAAGTTCGCGGGACGGATCATGATTGGATCGCGGGACGCTCGGCGATTTGGATCGCGAAGACGTTCGACTACACCAACCACGTTTCTTAATGCTTCCCGCTTAGCGATCTACAAGGGTATGTAGATCCACTCTCCCTCTCGTAGATGCTCATCACAATGGATAGGTCTTGCATGAACATAGGATTTTTTTTTGTTTCCCATGCAATGTTCCCCAACATAAACTTTCCTCCACTTCGTTTCATGCTACCTACATAGGCCCTTAGAGATTTTTCTTAAATTTTCATATGGGCTCTATGCCCATCTCATATTTCAATAGATTGATAGTTTTGGGCTGGTTATTTGCCACACTGCCCTCGTGAGTCTGATTGCGTCAATAGCGAGAAGCCTTGTAACAAAGATCTCAAAGAAAAGACCATGTGACATAAGTGGTGAGCAATCCACCTCCACAACCTGGTTCGGCCGACTCCTTGTGGCTTGGCCCTTGGGTCAAGCCTCCTCCTCTCTTCCTCCTATATATACTGGTGGTTTTAGGGTTTTTGCACAGAATTTTTAGCCATGTGCTGCCCGTTCCTACAATGCATAGTTTCTCCTCTAGATCGGATTTCTGCAGTGCTTAGGCGAAGCCCTGCCGGAATAGCTCCACCACCATCGCCGGAGCACCGTCATGCTGCGAGTTCTCCCTCTCCACTCCCTCTTGCTGGATCAAGACGGTGGAGATCGTCATCAAGCTGCACGTGTGCTGAACGCGGAGGTGTCGTCCGTTCGGTGCTAGATCGGAAGGACCGTGATCATGTTCGCGGGACGGATCGTGATCAAGTTCGCGGGACGGATCGTGATTCGATCGCGGTACGGATTGTGATTGGATCGCGGGACACTCAGCGATTTGGATCGCGAAGACGTTCGACTACACCAACCGCGTTTCTTAACGCTTCCCGCTTAGCGATCTACAAGGGTATGTGGATCCACTCTCCCTCTCGTAGATGCTCATCAGCATGGATAGGTCTTGCGTGAACGTAGGAAATTTTTTGTTTCCCATGCAACGTTCCCCAATAGTAGCGTCAGATATATATACGAAAACTTGTTATACGACCAATCTCTCGGAGAAAGAGAGGTCGATCACTTCTATCTTTATATGTTCATGACGATCTTCTGTACTTAATGGTTTCTTCATTCGCTTACTAGCTAGCGTGTTAAGTTCTCTCTATAGTAGCTAGCGTCGACCAAGCACGAAGAAAGAGAGGACACTTCTCTCTAATAATTATCTAGCTAAAACAATATAAAACCCCTAAATTAACTGTCCAAAACCCCCTAAACCCCCCTCCCCTCCCTTTCAAAAAAACCCAGCAACTGCTAGATGCTGACACGTGGATGCCTTTTGGTCCCAGTTGGTGTTACCAACCGGGACTAAAGGTCCTCCTGCCTAGGCTCCCAGTACCGGCCACGTGGAGCCCCTTCTGTCCCAGTTGGTAAGCGAACCGGGACTAAAGGTTTTGGGCTTTAGTCCCGACCCTTTAGTCCCGGTTCCGGAACCGGGACAAATGGGCCTTACGAATCGGGACAAATGGGCCTTTTTCTACTAGTGGTAGTATGTTACTTAGACATCTTTCTTCTCTTTCTCCCAAACAAATTCATAGACTTTATTTTATCTTAGACAATTTAAATCACGTATATATTTAAAAAAATGAGTTCTTTTGTGAAATACTTTATATAGTTGAACTTCGGTTCCAAGACCTTTAAAACTAGACTAATCTTGAATACATTTCAAACATGTTTAACTTTGGACATTTCACATTTCATATGTGAACAAACTTGTTTCACTAGAAAAATATGAAACAGGCTTATTTTCACAAGAAATATGTAAACCCAACCTCTTTCACTGAAAATCTATTTAACCCAAATATGAAACTGAAATGTCAATTTTTGAATAGATTATTTGAAAATGTGTAGCCGTTCATTTCCAAAGAGTAAAATATGCTATTTCAAAAAAGTGCAATTGAAATATATGTGATTTATTAGCAATAGGTTAGGATTCCTTAAAAAGGAAACCACGCACAGCAGCGGTCGGCCGGTCATACCCTAGCACAAGGCTAGGGTCTCTCCTGCCCCTAGTCGGCGCCGTCGTGGATCTACCTCATCTTCTATGGTTTTAGGGCCATGGAAGCGTGGTGGATCTCGGTCTTTGCCGACGGGAGGGCATCGTTTACTAATGTTTTTTTGAGTTTTGTTAGGATTTGTGTCCTACTCAGAGATACAAGGCAGAGGCGGCTCCCTGCAGATGGAATAAGGTCCTTCCCGTCAAGCCCCCGTTCCGATGTTGTTCCTAGCATCGTTGAAGGGTGTGTGGAGCTTTTTCTCCGACAGATCTCATGGGATTCGGTCGGCGTTTGTCTTTGGTGGATCCATGTGGATCCGGTCTTCGTTCGTCTGTGTTCATGTGTCTACAGGTTGGATACTTCCGATCTACTCTTCTCTTCATCGACGGTGGTTGTTGTTCCGGTGTGCTAGTCCTATGGGGCCTTAGCACGACGATTTCCCGATTGTCTACTATAACGATGTTTGCCCGGCTCCGATGACGGAGGGGCGATGACGGCGGCGGGTCTCCGGCTTGCTTCAATGCTTGTAGTCCTTCTAGCTGGTCTATGGAACTTGATGTATTTTTTACTTTTGGTGTTCTTTGTACTATCTTAACAGTTGATGAATAGATCGGAAGTTTTTCTCGCAAAAAAGAAAAGAAAATATGCATTTTTTGTGAAACAACCTAGGAAAATGAAATGCATGTTCTCAAATAAAAATAATATGAAATTGAAATGTCAAATTATGGAACTGATTATTTGGAAATGTGTAACAATTTATTTCAGAAAAGTGAAATTTGATATTTCAAAAATGTACATGCAATACGTTAAATTCTCGTTCATTGTACATAGTTTTGGTATGTATTTTAGCTCACCTTGCCAATGTCCTGAGCTTTTTTACAACATTATTATATTGTCTCGTCTGTAAGCCATCATTGCTAGATTTCTGAGGCTGTTTGCAACATTGTACTAGTGTGCTCATCATGTCAGGATCCAATCCAAGACATTGTACCGTACTGTATTAGAATTTCGTTTTTTAGAAAAACCAATTATTTTTTTCAAGAAGTCGTGTACAAATCTTCATCCGGAAAGAAAAATGCTGGTTGTCTCTCAAAATTAGCGACAGTAGAAAATCCTAGTCCTAAGAAACAAAGGGGTCTTGCAACATTTAGACCAAGCGATTCAATCTTAGAACAAATGCGTGAAAACTTACAAATTTCAGCAGCATTTACTGATGCACAAGCAATTCAATCTTGGTCACTTTATGTTGACCAAGTGATCCAGGCTTGGTTGTTTTCTGGTGCACATCAAGCTTAGCACTTGCTGCACATTATTAGCAGCAGCCCGAGATATTAGTACAGCTGATATGTACACAAGGCCACCTCCTCCAGCAGATCAGTACATCACAGTAATAAAGTTCAAACAACATAAGGTTATATCAATACATCACAGTAAATTTCATACAACTTCTATATCCACAACAGGAGGAGATCGGAAAGTATCACCAGAAACAGCTAGAATCAATGGACGGGCATCTCACTGCAGAGAGCCACTGATGATCTGATCAAATATCTAGTAACCAGATCAAATGTTGAATGACAACAACTTCTATCTTCCCACTTTTATACAATTGAACAGATATGTATTGACCATTGAGGGTACATGAACAGGGACTACTAACATCTTGTCAGAACATTCCAGGCATATCTTGGTAGTTTCAGATCTTCTATCTAGCTGCTATAACATTTCAGTCACGGATGGTGAATCATCCGCTGCAAAAATCTTTGGAGAAGGCTCATACTTCTCATTAGCTGTTTCATGCCTGTGCTAAAAATCCCAAAGTAAGTTACACCACTTCCAATGCCTCCTGCTGCTGCTGCTGTAGACATAGTTGGGGAATGGAAGCTGTGTTTTGATCCAGCCATCTGTGAAGAAATCAAAGATGCAGCTCTTGCCACAGCATTCTTGACATTATGCTCCTAACTAGCCATTGAGACAACCCTCTTCATAGTCCTATCTAAGCCAGAGCTTGGGGTTGACATTGCTTGCTCCAGTGCTTTAAGCTAAATCAAAACAGTTAAGAGTTATCATTTTTCCGTACAAGCAAGGAAAAACATCTACATTCATAGAGGACTAGATTCATGGGCGAAACCAAACTGGTAACATGAATAAAGCCCATTTTGCTCACCTTCTTCTGGAGTCGGGCCAATATTCCAGTGAGGTAAGATATCTCATCTTCTGGGCTGCAAATTCCTGAGCTTCCTTCAGCAGCAGATATGTAAACATCATTATCAGCCAGCAAATCTTCCTTGGCATTTTTCAGATTCTGTATACGTGACTTGCATACTGAAATAGCCTTTGCACAATATGTGATTGCATCCCCAACCTTGGATGCTAACTCGAAGGCCACACATATGCAGGCATTTCTGGAACTGAATTAAGGTAATCAACAAAGGAAGAATTGAGCTCAAATACCAAGTATCTATTACATACGAAAAGCACAATAAGAAGGGAAAATAGAGCCACCACATTTGTCCACAAGGATTAATTATTTAAACCATTAAGTTTAGACATTAACAGACGAAATTTAAACATATAAATGTTACATATTATAACATTGTTATGGACAAACAGGTCAAATGTGCCACCTACAAACATTTAATTTGGAACGATCCTGTTTGGACGTGTTGGCTGACAACGGTGATGCAATCTGATTTCATATAGGCATCCTAAATTACAAACAGTGACATCTTGCTTATGTCATCAATCAATGATATAGTCGGCAAAACATAGTCACGTACTCACGTGTCATACAAACTCCTTCGCATATACCAACGTGCACAACAGAGATCAAATAGAAAAAAGACAAAAAAGAAGAGCTTGCCTAACCGCGCATGATGTCAAGGACATTAAATGGAAGCATATACAACTACCATGCTACCACGAGGAAGGCTAGAAAAGAAAATTAGAAGCTAGCCGGAATCTCAGTTTGTTGCATGATTATTCCTTCCACATGAAGCTAGCCGCACAAGCCAAAGTGCATTTGTGCAAGTAGGAACAAAAATTCACATGGAAAGGTAGATAACAAGCATTTTCTTGAAATACTAGTCACTTATGCCTATGTATGCACATATGTACTCACACGTCGTCTACATGTTCCGCAATGATTGAAAATTAGTGAAGTCACTTCTAATGCACCATTACAAAGTTCCAAATATGAGAAAGTCAGTGTCAAATATGCCACATTCGTTTACATACTGATAATATCTACAACCCTGATTGTGTTACATCCAGGTTATAGCGATGTGTAGATGAATCCAACAGCTTAATCCATTATCGATACAACATCAATAGGTCAATAAAGAGGAGAAATAGGAGACTGCTCCATTAGATGGATAAAAAACGTGGCTATATTTTCATACGTGGAACTCAAAGAAATAAAGAAAAAAATTCAATTCTGTTTTCAGAAGAACAGCACACCTGAAATCCAGAATATTTAATAACATTTTATGAAATTATTACTCAAATTTGAGAAAAGAAATTAGCATGGATTTTTCATACAAATTTAGTATGCAGTTCGCTAGAGATGTATTTATGCAATAAGAGTAATACAATTTATATTCTCTTTTCACCTAATGATGGAAGTCAGGATAACACTAAAACTGAGTTGGTAACTTCATTTCATTCTACGAATAAGGTATGTAGCGAGTGAGGATAGGTCAATTAGGTGGATAAGGAATAAGGTTATATTTTTATACGCGGAACTCAAAACAAGAAATGAAGTAAATTTAGTAATTCTGTTTTCATAAAAACTACATATGAAATTAAAATATTTGAATAACATTTTTTATCATACTTGAGAGTAAAAATTTCTTTGTTAAAACATTTAGACTAATAAATAGAAGAATTTAGCATTGATGTTCCTAGAAATTTAGTATGTTGTTCGCGAGAAATGTATTTATACAATAAGAGTGATAGAATTTGCATCACTTTTGAACTAATGCTGGGAGTCGGGATAACACTAAAACCCAGTTTTTTACTTTAATTCCATCCTACGGATAAGTTATTACTGAGAGAGGACCAATAATATGCCTCAATTGTACAATAATGTTAGCTAAATATAGTAGAATGAATTATGTGTAATGGAATATTTTCATTATAGGAGTTAAATATAAATATAGTAGAATATGAGGAGTGAAACATATATATAGTTGCATGATATCAATAAAAAAAATAGGAGAATGAAATCTGGAGAGCATGTTGCTGTGAGAAGAGTCAGAAAAATATATTCTGATGGATTATGTAGAAGGCTTCCCATATGTTGATATAGGGAGTATGGGGTATGCTCTAACATGTATGGGTTCAACACTAGCAAAAATGGAAGGGTCACATTAATATAACTAGAGCACACATGAATTATTATTTACTAACATAATTCACATGCAAAAATGTGGCACGCAGAAATAGTACAAGAGTATAGGTATGCATGGCGACTGTAGCATTACGGCACGAGAGTTCCCTAGGCACAGGGGGGCCGTAAGGAAGAGCAGTAATATCGTTTGGTAAGGAAAGTTCGGTTGACACCAGTTACGATGTGCACGTGAGTGAGCATGGCATACATGGAAGCAAATTAGTGTTGTACAGGAGTAAAGAAAGAAATAATATATGTCATTTCCACCCAAAAAAAATATGCCAATTATAATAAGCTATTTTCCTTAGCATTGGCATGGTTAGAAAGAACACTATCATCATTGTGAACAGGAGATAATGTTAGCAACTTCCAGTAAATATAGACCAATAACTACATTGCCATAGATGAACAAGTCCACCTATACAACAAGCGAAATATCAGCGTCAATGGAAGACTATGAAAGAATAAGACTACACAAACCAATGGAAATAAAAAATTATGCTTATTGATGAAACAAGTGAAGGAGAATGGTTTATGCGTGAATAATTAAGGTTTAGTATGAAATATAGAGACCAAGGGGTGAGAAACGCTAGGGAGAAAGATGGAGGTTAGAACTAAGCACAAAATTCTATGATTTTCTATGTCATAGACAATGGTACTTAGTTATTAATTCAAATCATATTGTATAGATATGTTCAACTCCATCTTCAATATGATTTTAAAATATATATGGAATTAACCTACCAATGCCTAAGCTGAATAATACTTAACGCGGCGGTAAATGGCTGCAAAGAAAATAATATAAAATAATTATTCACAATAAATTTGTTGCTACGAAATCAGCTATATATTTATATTTACACTTGTAACGATAAGCAACGTATCAGAGTTAACATCACGCATCTAGCCGCACAAATGTACGGGCCACACTGCTAGTTAAAATAAACAAGCATTATCTACCTGGAATTTTTCTATGGCGATCACGGGTTGTCCCAAAATGTACACTAACATGTGTATTTAAGCAGGTGAAGGAACCCGTGCAAGATTTGGGTCAACTCAAATTATTGGTAATCATGCATGGATAATAAAATGGAAGACACCTTTAGCCACCTAAACCTTCAGCTAAACTGACTAAATGTATCCCTAAAACCCCAAAGATATACCACCAGAAGGATGAAACAACACTTGGGTTGTGAATATCCTGCTTTGTACTACTACTATACAGCAGTGATAGACACTATAATCAGTTTATTACCACGAAGAGGATACAGGTTAACAATCTGAATATGGTCAGGCCTAAACAAATGCTCCAAGTTGACTAAAGCTTTGAAGTAGTAACCAATTGTGTTGTCCCTGTCCTCTGCAAAAGTAAAAATTAAATGTGAGGCCATGGATGACCATTCACGAGGCTAACACACTAGCTAGTAATGAATAACCGAGGTTACCTCTTTTCTTGCAGGCTTCAGCTAGAGCATTAAATATATTAAATTTCTCCATTGTCATGCCAGGGCTCTTGGTAACTATAGCTATTGCAATATTCAACATTTTCCAGGCCAGGTCCAAATCAGAATCGTCACCACCGCCTGCCACATTCCCATCCTCCTGATCTTTGCCATTCAAATTTTTCCCTGGCCAATGACTATACCAGAATTTACCATAGAAAGAAGAAAGCATTTTTATTTAGAAAATGGAAGAGTTCTACTACTCCGGGCCTCTGAATGAGAGGATGCAATGCTGCACAACCCAGGAAGAAGAAAAACAGCAATGAGATACGTGCAAATGTGTAACTATCCAAGTTAATCAGTATAGTATGATCATATATGTACAAATGGTAACACATGGTTGCTACAAGGAAGTCGAATGAACTCAGTGAATCATATATCCATATCTACTTAATCTGGCCTTGTCATTTCAACCGTACAAGTAAGGAAAAAAGGAGGCAAATAGCTGGCAGCACAAGACACACATCCAACAAAAATATAGTCAATCCATAAAACCTTTTCTGTGAGAAATTTTCTGCTACATCATCTAGTGCAAAAATTAAATATAAGAACAATTAGCAACACAACATTTATTAGATGGTCACATGTGAAATGATGATGAGGATTTTAGAGTCTTTCAGAAGGGCAAACATTCAAGTCCAAGACGAGACTATTACCTTGCATTAGCATCAGCAAATTACTGATTGGTTATTTATTTGGTATACGCTTCAGTAATTAGTACGTATGAACAGACCATGAGAAATTATGGTAATCAATATAGTGTTATCAACTACACTGATAAAAAGGGCAATAATGGCTTTCCAGTCCATATAACTGTCTTGTGCAATAGCAGTGTCATGCTAAATCTGTGGGCTCAACTAATCTAGCGGCTTTCTCTCAGAAACCATTCCATACAAAACCTAGAGAAGATGTACAGCCAAGCCATGTATAGTATACCTTCTTCAGAGAATCAACTTTCTCTGCAGGTGATTGCTCAACGTTGCTACCAAAGGCTTCTGAGGCCTCAGTATAGTCTTTGCTGGCTGTAGCCGTACTTTTGATTGATTCTTCATTTGATGAACTCTTTGAACAATTTCTGGAATGATTGGTTGCCTTTATAGCTTTGCATAGAAAGGCACATCCATATCTGTAAAATGTGCTAGCATCCTCTGGAGGTAGTGGAACCCTATGTTACAAACAAGAAATAAATTTGTGAATGCATCATTGCAAAGGTTATAAAATAAACATAAGGTCATGAGTGTTGCCGAGGTAGAATAACATGACCGTAATTATTCCATCAACCATTTTCTTGACACAAGGTGCTAACTATGTTCTGTTGATTGCCTTTTATAGTTTTATAACATCTAACAAGTGCTTGCAAAGAATATTAAATAAAATTCTGAAGTACTCTATGAATAAACTACACGGGGATGAAACATTTACAACTAGCCAGTATTGGAGAGGAATAGAACCCTTCTCAAATGGGATAACACCTATCCTCAAATACTTGGAGTTTGATTCAATGCTCATAGCAGTGCAGACATCGTGACAAAAGATGCCAGGTGCCAATTTCCAAATATAGTCATCAGGTCACATTGACTAATTGAACGCATTAATCCAAGACATCAACACACGTGTCATGCTCACTTATCAAACACATGAAGCTGAAACACACACTTGTTAATCAACCTTGTCACACAACATCACAAATCCTACTAAAGTAACTACAAATGTCAAAGCCTCAAATCAACTAATGACACATGAAAAGAACACTGAAGTGTCTGAGTTTGGGATTAGAACCCTAACCTGAACTCGAGGGCGTGGCTGGAAAAGTCAGTGGTGTTGCCTAAGCCCCCCTCTTTGATGTCCTTGCACCACTTATCAAATAGCTTTCGCACCCGCTGTAGTTTTTTATCCTCCTCCGCACCACCCATGCACCTCCTCAGTAATGTTCAGTGGTGGCAGCACGGCGTGATGTCGTTCAGCTCTGCGTGCTTCCAGCCTAGAAGGCGGAGTGTAGAATCCGACAACTGGAACCAAATTCCAGAAACCATGATCACTGCATACCTTCCTCACCCGCTCCGAGTGCAGCTCAATTGTGAAGAGGCCAGCAACCGTGTTAACAAAAATGACGTTTGCTTCGTCGGCAAAGCCCAGCACAAGCAGACTAGACTCTGCACGAGCAAGAGGACGCATTGGAAGCAAATTTTCCAGTTCGATGACCCGACTTAGAACCCATCGGTCATCATCAGTTTCGTTACTTGCTACCTCCCTTGACCAGAATTTGAGATCTGTATCCAACAATTCGCTAACTCCCATTCGACCATCCTCCATCAGAATGAGGTTAAATCTCTCGGAGTGGGGTAGATCGGAGTCCGGTGGTTCGAACACATCCAGGTTGTGCCTTGCTAAATCGTACTCCAGGATCAACCCACCGGTGCCCATGAAATACACCAGAGACCTCGCAACGAGCACCCTCCAATAATAAGTATAGTCTATCAAGAAATCGACGTGCATCGAGGTCAGCTCACCCCACGCGCCGGTCTCTGACGAGCATATGCACGCCGACGTGACATACTCCTCCTTGTCAGTGTCGAGGTCCTCGTCGGACAAGACGAAGACCAGGCAGAAAGGACCCCGGCCCGAGGCAGTCACGGTGGTTGCACCCGTCCGCTGCGCACAACACGGCCGCGTTCGGCCAGAATGTCGTACGAGTCCTCTCGTACGCCGCGGGCAACGGTACGCGCTGCCGGACGCCCGTGATTGGCTCCCACAGGAGAAGTTCCTGCATACCATTGTCATCGGTGTAGGAGAGGAAGAGGGCGCGGCCGTGGCGGCAGTCGAGGGCCCGCCAGAACTTACGGTGCGGAGCGGGGAGGGAGAAGGATGAGGCAGTGGTGGGATGAAGCGGGGGATGGCATAGTCGGTCCAGTTATGAAGGAAGCCGAGGACAGGGGGTGCCCCGTGGATCTCGTAGAGGCGGCGGCGGAAGGCGCGGTGGGAGACGATGCCGCTCCAGGTCTTGCAGACGAGCGAGGCGCGGAAGAGGCAGGCCGGCTCGTCGGGCGGGAGGAGGAGGAGGATTTCTTCGACGATCTCGTCCGGGAGCGCCCGCGGCGGCGCCGCCACCATGGTGGCCGCTAGGTCTGGGCGTGTGTACGGGAGCGCCGGCGGCGAGTTCGGTGTGGATGTGGATGTGGATCTGGGTTCTGGAGGACGGTGGAAGGGAGTAAAGTGGTTTCCCTTGTGAAGAAAAAGAAACTGAAACTGCAAAAGTTTGCACGTTTCAAATTGCACAAGTTTTCCTTTGTAGACTACCTTCTGAGCAAGGGGAGGATTTTTTATTTTTATTTTGGAAGAGTCTAACATGATCTTGATCTTGGACATCACAGAGAAATTCTTATGCGTCCGTCCTCCGTGAGACTTCCATATTATTTGCTGGATTTCACGTGAAGTGTGTATTGATCCAAACCAATTACGTGAGTTATTATTTAGTTTTATTCTAGCCTATTTCAAAGAGACTTGAAGCCCCCCCCCCCCCTCCATTCCTACTAAAATAAAAAAATGCATAGACTTTCCTACAAAGATTAGGGCATGCCATAGTGTCATGATGTTCTAGTCAATGAAATTTTTCTTTGAAATTTCATGTGAAAAGACCATTAGGAAAATTTTATTTAGTTTTTCAATCATACAAACCGAACAAGCTCTTTATAGTGGGGAAGTCTTAACAAACAAAAATGTTTCGAATTCATATAAAATACCTTCGAAACAAAGAGACCATACTTCTATTTTGGTTGTTGATCTTGACGTGTTATTTGTCTAGCGGTCTCTACATTGAACACACCTTCTCGAGCGCAGTCGCTCATTGTGTTACCATGTGAGACAAACTCATGCGGGGCTGGAGCTTGAAATAAGGAGTTGGGAGGGCAGTGCCAGACGAGCAGTAGGGATTTTTTTTGTGCATAGTAGGAGGATTACTATAGGGTTTGGCAGGCCATGGCCACCTTTTGCCCTAGCTCCCCCTTTGGTCACACGTATGATTTTTGTGTGCCCTTCAAGTGCCTTGGTTGCCTATATCTAGGCCATTGGGAGCGGGACTGTCTGCATCGTCTGGTCTGGATGCTCCCCCACGAGATCTCCATAGCCCGCCTCATGAGTCATGTCACGCTCGCTTGTGGGATGAGGTTGCAACCTTATCGCCCCATGGGGGGTGATCTCTCTGCATTGTTTGGCATCTAGAGGTCCATAGCATCTTTCGCCAGGTTGAAGAGCGCCACAACGCGTGATGCCCGTATTGTCGCTATTGTTGTCTAGGGCTGCCCATAACATAATCCTTCCATGTTATTTGCTGGATTTTATGTGAAGCGCCTATTGATCCAAGCCAATTTTATGAGTTATTATTTAGTTTTTTTCTAGCCAGTTCAGAGAGACATGAAGCACCCCCTCCCACTAAAACAAAAAATGCATGGACTTTCTTGTGGAAATTGGTGCGTGTCATAGTTCTCATGATGTTATAGTCAATGAAAAAATTCTTTGAAATTTCATGTGAAAAGACAATTCGGAAATTTTTACATAGTTTTCAATCATACAAACCGAACAAGCTTTAGGGGGGGGGGGGGGGGTCTTAACAAACAAAAACATTCCAAATTTATAAAAAGTATGTTTGAACCAAAGAGACCATAATTTACTTGGTTATTATTTTGGTGGCCCCTCTCATGCGTGGGCGCGCATTGTGTTACCATATGAGACAATCCCATGTAACGGCGGAGCTTGAAATAAAGAGTTGGATGGGCGGGGGAGGGTGAGCGGTAGGGATTTTTGGGCATAGTAGGAGGATTACTATTAGGTTGGGTGGGCCATGGCCACCTTTGTCCCTAATCGTAGCTCCGCCTCTGATTTCATGTGTGGTTGTCATGTGCTCTTCAGGTGCCTTGGTTGCCTACATCTAGGACATCGGGAGTGGCATTGTCTGTGTCGTCTAGTATGAATGCTCCCCCACGTGATCGCCACAGCCGGCCTCGTGACTCATGTCATGCTTGCTCGTGGGCCGAGGTTGCAACCCTGTCACCCATAGAAGGTGATCATTGTGCATTGTTTGGTATTCGGGGGTCCATAGCATCTTTCGCCATGTTGAAAGAGTGACACAACACGTGATGCACGTAGTGCCACTATTGCTGTCTGGGATGGCATCGATAGGGCTAAGTTGAATGATTTTTTGCAGACTGCTTTGACATCTTAGTTGGCATTGCTTCGCTCCCAGATCCAAGATACGGTGGACGGGGTGATCCACTCTTTGCTTGAGGAGCCTTCGCCCACCAAGATTTGGTCGGCAATGTGCTATCGGCTTGGACCCTAGTCTGGTTATCTCAATGGGTGTGGGGCTAGGTGCCTTCTTCTATCCTTGCTCCGGCCTCATCTCTGTCTTTGATGATGGAATCATTTGCAGCCAGTTGTGCGGCTTATGGGGATTGTTGTGCGTCTTAGGAGGATAAGGAAGGCTTACATACCATAGTGTGCTCCGAGAAGATGCAAAAAAATAGGTTTAGCATCGAAAGAGCATATCGAAGGTTGAATTGAGCAAGCAGGTGCTTCAACGACGAAAGTGCTCGATGCCATGACCATCACAGAATTGAGGTCTGGGGCTGTTTGCGCATGTGTTCGTGACAACAATGTTCATGCTTTTTTTCCTTTGGTTGAGTCCGTCAAGGCTTGTGGAATCTGTGGTTGATGATGCTAAGGCGGATGATATGTTGGCACATGATCCCTGGATCCACTTGGTTGATGAAAACTGCACTGAGCTTTGTGATTTCTTTGCCAAATGGGATGCGGATCACCCAGGATCGAGCAAGACAGTTGGTTGTCCCTTGAAGGGAGAAATCAAACAAGAACAAAAGTAAGAAGTGTCGCGCCTAAGGGAAGACGTTTGCAATTTCATGATGGACGATTATAAACTTTTTGGGTTGTTTGCGTGTTTTGGGTCACCTGAGTTGTCAGTGTTGGTGTGCTTTTCTCTAGTTGCTCGTTATTGGGGTTACGTATGTAATATTGTGGCACATGTGTTGACGGTTTGCACGTGTAGCGTGTTGAGGTGCATTGTCATGGGTTGGGAGTAGTCCTTATCTTGTGTCGGGTGTTTGCTTGTTTGTCTCTTATAAACAAATGTGTTACGGTTTTCGCCTTGCTTTTCGCCAATTAACTAGATAATTGTCTTTTATTACTTAATCAACCGAGGCCTATGGCATCCGCACTGTCATTCTTTAATCCCATATAATTCGCAGAAATATGTGAAAGACCAAACCATCTCTAATGGTCACTCATGGTATACTCATCTACGTAACAGATCACGCATCTACCAGACCGTCGTCACATTCCACATCCAACAAGCGGAAGCTTCTCTAGTTTTCATGCCACAATATGATGGATTCCTTTTTATCATTGCTTGTTTGTTATGAAATCAAATAACCGTAGCTTTTAAATCAAGTGTACCAGGGCTTTTGGTTCGCGGCATTCTGAAAAAACTAGAAAATTTCTCGTGCATTGTAAAGGAAGTATAAATATTATAGTGCATTAGCTCGAAAAGAATAAGATTTCATTTGGTACATACTTTTTGGTTTATACCAAAGAAAATATACTTTTATTCAGTAAGTCAATAAAGGGGGGGGGGATAGTTGAGGCGGTTCTTGAGAAAACCGATGGAAGATTAAGATCAAAGGGGGGGGGGGTCAAAATTAGGAGAAGAAAGTATGTAAAGTTTATTTAGAATCCAACCTGTAGCAAGTGGCCCATGTCTTATAAGTTGTACCCGTTGGCCACATTAAATAACTTAACATGTTTCTTTCATCATAATTGAGATACACAAAGAATGAGTTTTAAATCATGAAATTCCCTGCAAAGAAAAGAATAGAGTAAACAAAATTCTGAAATGTCTGAAAAGGGGTTAAAAAGAAAGAGCAGAGAAACATGAGTACATGCAGTACAATAGTTGATCCTATTTACCAAAGATGGTATGTTTCTAATCATCACAGAATGAAACAATGCAATGTTTCTCAATAGTCACAGACATTACAATAGTCGCCTTCATCTTTACCTAGCCACTCTACTGTGTAAAGGAAAATCCTCTTTGGCAAAACTAAATTGTTATGTTCCTGAAGACAAGCAGTACAAAATACAAATGTTGATTTGAGAAGAAAAATACTAGAACTTGTCTTCGAACATATCCTTCGTCGAATGGCCTGCATCTCGGAACTAGCTACAATGCATATGGTATTTAGTTGCTCTGAAATGGAATCATTTTAAGAAAATTCAACATATGGTATTTAGTTACTCTGAAATGGAACCATTTTAAGAAAATTCAGAGAGAATCAGCAACCGTAGAAAAACCCAAGGCTTGAGAAACTGATGGAAAATAGACTACTTTAACCGCCAATTGCATTTCTTCTTCTTGCAGCCAACACAACATGTAGATGTAGGCGAATAGTTATCATATTTATCAAAGATGGAATGTTTCTCATATGATCACCAATTTACTTGTGTTCATTAGAGAGTCTGGTCGTTCCAATATTAAGCTTACTGGCACATTACAAATGGCGTATGTTTTTCCAATATCCGCATCCGCAGTTTTGCAGCAAAGAGCTGTGTCTGGCGCACTATCTTGAGACACAGGCACATATAGCAAGGAGCTGACGAAAAGATCACACCTAAGCAGCATTCACCTCTTTGACGTGCATCATAGTAGCAACATCAGGGTCAATAGGCTCAGGCACTGGTGGAGCGTCGGCGGGACCAAGGAGGGTCCTGCCCCCCCCCCCCCCCCCTTCCAAGAGAAAATTTTCAAGGATGTGCTCCTCCCTAAGCTTAAACTCCATGCTAATCTCCTGCCCTATTTAATCTCTCCAGCTCTTTTGGCCCCTCGATGGATATGGCTCACGCTCCGCCACTGGGATCAGGTTCTTTCCGGCCAGCATGCTCTTCCTGAAACCATTTTATACCCACTTAGTCATTGTGAATTCTACTGACTTAAAAGTTAAAACAGCCCACTGGACCGTTGATAGTACGTCTCACAAATCGAACGGAAAATTGATAGTAAAAGCAGGCAGTAATGTACACAAACTGTTGCATTTACCTTCTTCACTTCTTTCCTTCGCGTTGACGCTTCCTCTCCTCCACCTCGTCATGTTGCTGCAAAATTCTCCATTTCTAATCTGAAGAACAAGCGAAGGAGGTAATTTTAACTTGTGAACAAACAATCTGATAGGCAATTCAGTCTTCAGTGGGCCTTTGGAATATACTCCTCATTGATTGCTAGGTATATATGAGAACACAAGTAACGGAAGCATCTCCACTGGTAATACTCATGCATGCCGATGGCAATGATTTGCTGTCCACATCATCTCACTATTATGTATGTACGTTGGAAATCTAGAATAAGTTATGTCCAAAGGAGAAGGCCTAATGGACAGGATTAGTTATGGGCCTAGCCCAAGTTATCTTAGTTATCTTAGTTTCCAAGTTATCTTAGTCAGCCGTGAGATTATATAAACCGATGTAAACTACTCTTTTGGAATTAAGCAATATAGTCATAACTCTATTGCCTGGCTCTCAGAGGAGCCGGAACCCTAGCCGCGCCGCCGCTTCCCATCGCCACCGCCTCCCTCTTGCGCGCAACGGCGCCCCGCCGCCGGCAGCCACGCTCCAGCCCTTGCCAACCCCACTTCATCCTCTACAACCTCCGTCCTAGACCCGGTAGAACCCTAGTTGTTCCTACCAATTTGGTATCTAGAGACTCTAGGCCAATCATGTCGTCATCGCCGCCCGCCACCACCATCCCGGCCACCACCACCCTTCCGATCATCACCACCGCCCCGCTGCAGGACACCTCCACCGCGCCGCTAGGTACGGCGGCCGCCCCCGCCGTGACGGCTACCACTGCCGCCCTGGGCCCAGTCGTCTACACCCCGGAGGAGGTCACGGGGGCCCTACGCGACCTCGCCATCGCGGTCCAGGGGATCCGCCAGTACCTGGCCGGCCCCTACGGGCCGCCACCGACGGCATTGCCGGACCCCGCCATTGGGATGCAGCTGCTTCCCTGGTCACAGCCACCGCTATCGGGCCCTGCGATCGCCGGGCCACTTCAGCTGCCCCCACCCGCCACCACTCTGCCTTGGTCGCCCTGGCCGACCCAGGCGCTTGCGACAGCGGCCGCATCGGCCGCCCCCCTCCAGCCACCGCTGCAGCTGCTGGGGCCGCCATCGTTCAACTCCGATCCGCCTTCCACCCAACCAGCAAGCGTCCCGATCCAGCAGGTCAGATTCCCGCCCTGACCGTTCCCACTTCCGGCCTGGTTGGCCAGGTCCGTTTCGCCGCCGGTCTACACGATGGCGTTGGAGCAGCCGGCCGCCGCCGTGCGATTCGGGGGGGCCCTCCAGCTCCGCGGGTCCCTACGCCAGCCGCGACGGGCCGCCTTTCCATGGGGGACCCCCGGTGGCCACCGACCCGGCGCCGTCACCCTCGCTGCTCCGTTCCGCCGAGCCGTACGGACATGGCGGTCCCACTCAGACACCGCCACGCTTCGCCAAGATTGACTTCGTCACCTACGATGGTATAGAGGACCCCCTCAACTGGCTCAATCAGTGTGAGCAGTTCTTCCGAGGGCAACGCACGCTCGCGTCGGACCGCACTTGGCTCGCCTCATATCACCTTCGAGGCGCCGCCCAGACGTGGTATTACGCCCTCGAGCAGGACGAGGGCGTCATGCCCTCATGGGAACGCTTCCGCGAGCTCTGCCTCCTTCACTTCGGACCTCCGATACAAGGGAGCCGGCTGGCGGAGCTCGGCCGCCTGCCCTTCAACTCCACGGTACAGGACTTCGCCGACTAGTTCTAGGCCCTGGCATGCCATGCACCCGGCGTGACAGCTCAGCAGCGGGCCGAGCTCTTCGTCGGTGGTCTGTTGGATCACATCCGCGTGGATGTCGGGCTTCGGGGGCCCTAGGATCTCTAGACGGACATGTACTACACCCGCGCCTTCGAGCGCCGCGCGCAGGCCTTGCAGCAGGCGGTGCCGGCTCGGAGTGGCCGACAACCGGCCAGGGTTCCCCAGACTACGGTTGTGCCGGGCCGCCCGCCCCCGGTCCCTCCTGCGACTACCACTTCGGCCTCGACGCGGCCCTTCCGCTGGCTCTCCCTGACCGAGCAGCTCGAGCGCCGTCACCAGGGGTTGTGCTTTAACTGCGACGAGCCCTATGTGTCGGGCCACGTCTGCCCGCGCCTCTTCTACTTGGAAGTGGCCGACTACGTCAAGGAGGACATGCCCGTCGACGAGCTGGGCGCCTTGCCTGCACCAGCTGCCGCGGAGGTCACACCGGCACTGACGATACCTCTCGTGGTCTCCCTCCATGTCCTCACGGGTATATGAGCGGAGAAGACTATGCTCCTACCAATGATGATCCACGACTAGCGCCTCTTGGCCCTACTGGATACGGACTCCACACATAACTTCCTGCCCGAGTCCATCATGCGCCGCTTGGCACTTCAGCGGATGGGTGGGGAGCAGCTATGGGTCACCGTGGCTAAAGGCGACCGTCTCCGATGTCATGGGCTTGCAAGGGACATTCCCATCACCATCGACGAAGAACACTTAACCATCACATGAGCCGGGATCGACTTGGGCTGCTTCGACTTCATCCTCGGCGTCGAATTTTTGCGGACCCTAGGTCCCATTCTCTGGGACTTCGACACCATGTAGATGAGCTTCTGGCACCTAGGTCACCGCGTCCGGTGGGAGGGCGTGGGTGGCGCCCCACCAGTGACACCACAGTCGCAGCTGGCTACGACTGCTGCCGAGGCCGAACACCCTCTGTTGGATCATCTCTTGCAGTAGCACAACGACCTCTTCGATGAGCCTCAGGGACTACTGCCGACCCGGGTGTATGACCACCGCATCCATCTCCTGCCAGGCACGGCGCCAGTGGAGGTGTGCCCCTACCACTACCCCCAGCTGTAGAAGGACGAGCTGGAGTGGCAGTGCGCGCTCATGCTAGCCCTGGGCATCATCCGGATCTCCACTTCACCGTTTTTGGCGCCGGTCCTCCTCGTCCGCAAGTCGGACGGCTCGTGGCACTTCTACATCAACTACCGCATCCTTAACGCCCAGACGCTCAAAGACAAATTTCCCATTCCGATCGTCGACGAGCTCCTGGACGAGCTACATGGGGCGTGTTTCTTCACCAAGCTCGACCTCCATTCGGGCTACCACCAGGTGTGGATGCACTCGGATGATGTCACGAAGATGGCGTTTCGGACTCATCACGGCCACTTCGAGTTCTTGGTGATGCCTTTTGGCCTCTCCAATGCCCCGGTGACTTTTCAGGCCTTGATGAACGACGTCCTTCGGCCCTACTTGCGTCGGTTTGTGCTTGTTTTATTTAATGACATTCTTATCTACAACCGGACATGGGCGGAACATCTTCAGCACGTCGCCATCATCTTCAACGAGCTTCGAGCGCACCATCTTCATCTTACGCGCTCGAAGTGCTTGTTCGGGACACCTTCAGTCACCTACCTCGGCCACGTCATATCGGGCGATGGTGTTGCTATGGATGCCGACAAGGTGGCGGCCGTTCCGACCTGGCCAACGCCGCACTCCCCGTAGGCTCTTCGCGGCTTCTTGGGCCTTGCAGGCTACTATCGGAAATTTATTCGAGAATTCAGCCGCATCGCGTCCCCGCTCACACGCCTGCGTTGACGTGAAGCCTTCGCATGGGATGCGGAGGCCATGGAGGCATTCGAGTCCCTCAAACGGGCCCTCACGATGGGTCCCGTCCTTCAGATGCCCGACTTCGACCGACCGTTCATGGTGGACTGCGACGCCTTCGGCATGGGGTCGGCGTCGTCCTTCATCAGGGTGACGGGCCACTCGCATTCTTCAGCAGGCCTTTCGCCGCGCGCCATCACAAGCTCGGCCTATGAGAGGGAGCTCATTGGTTTGGTGCAGGCCGTGCGCCACTGGCGGCCATATCTTTGGGGGCGGTCGTTTCGGATTCGCACGGATCACTACAGCATCAAGTTCTTATTGGACCAGCGGTTGTCTTGTTGGAAATATGCCCTAGAGGCAATAATAAATTAGTTATTATCATATTTCCTTGTTCATGATAATCGTTTATTATCCATGCTATAATTTTACTGATCAGAGACTTAGATGCATGTGTGGATACATAGACAAAACCATGTCCCTAGTATGCCTCTAATAGACTAGCTCGTTGATCAAAGATGGTTAAGGTTTCCTAGCCATGGACATGAGATGTTATTTGATAACGGGATCACATCATTGGGAGAATGGTGTGATGGACAAGACCCAAACTACAAACATAGCATATGATCATGTCAGTTTATTGCTACTGTTTTCTGCATGTCAAGTATATGTTCCTATGACCATGAGATCATGCAACTCACGGACACCGGAGGAGTGCCTTGTGTGTATCAAACGTTGCAACGTAACTGGGTGACTATAAAGGTGCATTACAGGTATCTCCGAGGGTGTCTGTTGGGTTGGCATGGATCAAGACTAGGATTTGTTACTCCGTGTGACGGAGAGGTATCTCAGGGCCCACTCGATAATACAACATCAAAACAAGCCTTGCAAGCAATGTGACTAATTGTTAGTCATGGGATCTTGTATTGCGGAATGATTAAAGAGACTTGCCGGTAACGAGGTTGAACTAGGTATGGAGATACCGACGATCAAAACTCGGACAAGTAACATACCAAAGAACAAAGGGAACATCATACGGGATTAACTGAATCCTTGACATAGAGGTTCGACCGATAAAGATCGTCGTAGAATATGTAGGAACCAATATGGGCATCCAGGTCCCGCTATTGGTTATTGACCGTAGAAGTGTCTCGGTCATGTCTACATAGTTCTCGAATCCGCAGGGTCTGCACACTTAAGGTTTGATGACATTTTGGTAGTATAGAGTTATGCATGATGGTGACCGAAGGTTTTTCGGAGTGCCGGATGAGATCCCGGACGTCACGAGGAGCTCCAGAATGGTCCAGAGGTAAAGATTGATATATAGGAAGTCCTGTTTTGGTCGCCGAAAAAGTTTCCGGCTCATCAATAATGTACCGGGAGTGCCGGTAGTGTACCGGGGGACCATCGGGAGGGGTATTTCGACCCAAGAGGCTACATGGGCTGTGGGAGGGTGAATACCAGCCCTTAGTGGGCTGGTGGAAGTCCCACACATGGCTCATGCGGCTGGAAAGAAAATCCCAAAAGGAAAAAGGTGGAAAAGGGTAAAAAGGACCAAATAAGGAAGGAGTCCTAATCCTACTAGGAGTGGAGGAGGAGGACTCCTCCCTCGTGGTTCGGCCGAACCAGAGGGCTGGCTCCTTGAGGGACAAGCCTCCTCCTCCCCTCCTCCTATATATACTAGTGGTTTTGAGGGTTTTTGCAAATAGATTTTCTGCCACGTGCTGCCCTCTCCTCTAGTGCATAGTTTCTCCTCTAGATCGGTTTTCCGTAGTGCTTAGGCGAAGCCCTGCCGGAACAGCTCAACCACCATGGCCGGAGCTCCATCACACTGCCAGAGAACTCTTCCACCTCTCTACCCCCTCCTGCTGGATGAAGAAAGCAGAGATCGTCATCAAGCCGTATGTGTGCTGAATGCGGAGGTGTCGTCCGTTCGGCGCTAGATTGGAAGGACTGTGATCAAGATCGCGAGATGGATCGTGATGAGTTCACGGGACGGATCGTGATGAGTTTGCGGGACAGATCATGATTGGATCGCAGGACAGATCGTAATGAGATCGCGGGACGCTCGTCGATTTGGATCGCGAAGACGTTCGACTACACAAACCGCGTTTCTTAACGCTTCCTGCTTAGCAATCTACAAGGGTATGTAGATCCACTCTCCCTCTCGTAGATGCTCATCACCATGGATAGATCTTGCGTGTGTGTAGGAAATTTTGTGTTTCCCATGCAACGTTCCCCAACATGTCTACCATGCCGCAGCACCAATGGATCAGCAAGCTCTTTGGCTTCAATTTGACCGTCGAGTATCGTCCGGGCCACCTTAACACTGTGGCCGACACCCTATCCCACCGCGAGGACCACGACGCTGACACCGACGACTCTAACGGGGCGGACCTCTGCATCCGCTGAGGGCCCTCGTTCACCGTCTTCGACGCCATCCGCCGGGCCACCATGAACGCGCCTGACGTGCAGCTCCTCCAGCAGCGCCTTGATGCGGGCAACCTGGAGGCACCGTGGAGTTTGGCGGATGGCCTGCTCCTGCATTGGCGATGCCTCTTCATGTCGGATCATAGCGACCTCCGTCATCAGGTGTTGCTCCTGGTCCACTCGGTGGGCCACGAGGGTGTGCAGAAGACCCTCCACCATCTCCGCGCTGACTTCTACATCCCCGGCGATCGGCCCTGGTTCGGGACTGGGTGTGGTCTTGTGTGACGTGCCAGCATAACAAGACGGAGACACTATGGCCGGCAGGGCTACTACAACCCTTGGAGGTGCCCTCTCAGATCTGGGCCAATATCTCCATGGACTTCATCGAGGGACTCCCCAAGGTGGGGGGAAAGTCCGTCATCCTCACGTTGGTCGATCGCTTTTCCAAGTACGCCCACTTCATCGCGCTTGGCCATCCTTACGCCGCCGCCTCCATGGCCGGGGCCTTCTTCGACGGTGTCATTCGCCTACACGGGTTTCCCTCGTCGATCATCAGCGACCGGGACCCGGTGTTCACGGGGCATGTCCGGCGCGATCTCTTCAGGATGGCGGGCGTGAAGCTCCACTTGAGCTCGGCGTTCCATCCTCAGATGGACGGCCAATCCGAGGTGGTCAACAAGGTGATTGCCATGTATTTACGTTTGTGCTACAGGTGATCGTCCTCGTGCTTGGGTGGATTGGCTTGTGCGGGCAGAGTACTGCTATCACACCTCTTATCACTCCGCCCTGCGCGCCACGCCGTTCGAGGTGGTCTATGGCCGACCGCCCCCGGCCATCCTGTCAGTTGATCCGGAGACGGCTAGGACGGAGGCGACGGGTGACCTTCTTCGCAGCCGCGACGAGATGCTTGCCGAGGTGTGCCAACACCTCATTCAGGCCCAGCAGTTAGCCAAGCACTACTATGACGGCCACCACCGCGAGGCGGAGTTCGCGGCGGAGTTCGCGGTGGGCGACTGGGTGTGGCTACATCTCCTTAATCATTCTACATAGTCCCTTCTTCCGCGCGCGAAGCGCAAGCTCGGGCCGCGCTACGCCGGGTCATTTTCCGTGTTGGAGCGCATTAGAAAGGTGGCCTACCGCCTTCAACTTCCGGCCGGTGCTCGCATCCACGACGTCTTCCATGTGGGGCTCCTGAAACCTTTCCGTGGGGAGCCACCGGTGGCCATGCCAGCGCTACCCCCGACCTCCAACGGGCACCTCCTTCCCGGGCCAGCAAAGGTGTTGCAGGCCCAACTATGTCGCGGGGTGTGGTACCTGTTGGTCTAGTGGGAAGGCCTTCCAGAGGAGGATGCGACTTGGGAGCAGCGTGACGAATTCAGTCAGCACTATCCAGACTTCCAGCTCGAGGACGAGCTGTTGGAGAGATGTTATGACTGGTACTACGTACCAAAGGAGGAGGCCCAATGGGCAGGATTAGTTACGGGCCTAGCCCAAGTTATCTTAGTTTCCAAGTTATCTTAATCAGCCGTGAGAGTATATAAACCGATGTAAACTACTCTTTTGGAATTAAGCAATATAGTCATAACTCTATTGCCCGGCTCCCAGAGGAGCCGGAACCCTAGCCGCACCGCCGCTTCCCATCGCCGCCACCTCCCTCTCGTGCGCAACGGTGCCCCGCCGCCGGCAGCCGCGCTCCAGCCCTCGCCAACCCCGCTTCATCCCCTACAACCTCCGTCCTAGACCCAGTAGAACCCTAGCTCTTCCTACCAGACACTCTCATCACAGCAAAGAGCAAACACTGTCAGTCCTTTCAGAGCATGGCAGAGATTACAATTGGATAGTGAACGTTGCAATAGCATAAGAAAAAAATTAACATATCAAATACTGGCTTGCAGCAGCTTCCATCTAGCTACTTGTATACACATTAACAGATGAGCATTGACCACTGAGGCAACATGAACATGCAGCAGGAACATCCAACACCGTGTCTCAGGGCCTATCATGGCAGTTTCAGAACTTTATATCTAGCTGAATCACATTTCATATGGTGAACAATCTGTTGCTAGTCTCTTTTGGAGAAGGTTCAGCAGAGACCTGACATTACCACATTTGCATCCCCTGCCTACGACACCATGGTTATTTACAGTGCTGCTAGTACTTCCCTTGTTGCCATTTTAGTTTTCCCCTAATCAACGACTAAGTTGGTGTTCTTGTCAAAAAACGACTATTACCAGTATTTAACCTAATAGGAAGGAAACACGACCATCAATTTTATTGAACTATTGAAAACACATACAGAAATAAGAACAGGAAGAGATGCATACAAGTGCTTAAATTATCCAACTTAATCATTATATAATGATCATGATAATAGATTGGTTCATTTAACACCTACTCACCTACTATTCACATTATTGCATAACTTATGTAAGGCATGGTTGCTGAAAAGAGGAGCTCTTAGGTAGTAAAACTGTAAAAGCTACCTTGTGCAAGTACACTATTCACATAGATTCATATATGTTCAAACTGGCATTGCTATTCCAAGTGTGTATAGACAAATGAAATTATACATTTATAGATTTAGAAGGCAAATGGCTGACATATGGTACCAGACACAAGTTCAAGGTATGGTCAACCAACGGCACGAGTTTTTTCGAGAAATGGAAGCATTTTCTACTTTCAGCAACATCATCTACTATCTATTACCTCCGTCTCAAATTACTTGTCTTACATTTGTCTAGATACGGATGTATCTAACATTAAAATGTGTCTATATACATTCGTATCTAGACAAATCTAAGACAAGTAATTCGGGGGGATGGAGTATATTATTAGATAGGAATTATTATCAAAACCAGATTGATTAAATGATCTTCTATGGAACGATGATGAGAATTCACAAGATACAACCAAACAGCAAATAGTTCCTTCCAAGTCCTAAACAAGACAATAACTAGTTCGCTTATGCATGATTCAATGGTCATTTTTCTATACATATATGACTATCCAGTTGCAGTGGCAGTACCTCCTTTAAATTGTGGGGGCTGATTTATCCCAAAAGTTAGTTCTGAAACTATTCCAGAGAAGTGAAATTTTATCTTATGAGAAAGGTGTTATAGCTCCCGGGTGTCTACGCACCCTCTATGAACAGTAAAATCAAAAAAATAGAAAACAAAATCAAAAAAATCTGAAACTTTACAGCATCAAAGATGAACAAAGTTTGTAGGTTCTTGCAAATTTTGATGTCAAAATATCATGTAGAAAAAGGTGTACAAACGAGTTTCAAATTTCAATGCTAAAAGTGCTCAAAACTTCAAGCACTGAAATCTTTTTCGTGTGTAGAGCTCCTCGAATAGTTTTTTGGCATGAAAACTTGCAAACACTTACAAATTGTGATCAACTTTGACGCTGCAAAGTTTCAGATTTTTTTTATTTTTTTTCTGTTTTTTTGATTTTACTGTTCATAGAGGGTGCCTAGGCACCCGGGAGCTAAAAATCCACTCTCAAATTTTGTACAAAAGCTAGAGAGCAAACAAGCCGCAGAGAAAATAAAGTATTTTGCCACACAGTTGTGCAGCTCTGGCACTAACACTGGTCCAAAGAAAGGGACAGTGATATACAATACCTTCTTCAGAATTGCCTTTCTCCGAAGATATAACACCATCTTCAACACTGCTACCAGAGCACTTTGAGTCCACAACAACATCTTTGTTGGCTGCGCCCTTCCCCGATTCTTTATTTGGTGCACTCTTGGGAACATCGTCTGAAGAATCATTCACCTCTTGAGCTTTGTATTCACATCCATATTTGTCGAACATGCTAGCACAGGCTGGAGCAACGTCCCCCTAATACGGAACACTACTCGGTGAAAACAAAGGTGCAAATTTTCAGTCCATAATTGTTAAGTTTATAGATAAAACAAGACCATAAAAGCTACTGCAATCTTAGGTAGAACAGCACAGCTACAATTATTCCATCAACCATTTTGATGACACGAGATGCTAACAATCTTCTGTTGACTGCCGTTTATAACAACAGACTAATAGAAGCAGAGGTATATAACTCTTCCCGAATAAGATAACAACTTATCCTTCTAATAAAGAGCACTGAACTAAGGGGAGGTTTTATTCTACAATCACATCCATACAAATGTTTCGCTTACCTCGGAATAGGGAATGCAGCCCTCAGCTAATATTGTGGTCGTGGCTGATGCATTTGAAGTGTTGGAAATATGCCCTAGAGGCAATAATAGAGATAGATCAAGACGTCTGATAAGATTTTCAATGAGTACATACCTTGACAAGATTTTGAAAGAGTTCAAAATGGATCTGTCAAAGAAAGAGTTCTTGCCTGATTTGTAAGGTGTGAGGTTGAGTGAGACTCAAAGCTCGACCACGGCAGAAGAAAGAGAAAGGACGAACGTCGTCCCCTATGCCTTTGCCATAGGATCTATATAGTATGTCATGCTATGTACCGTGTTGAAAATATGCCCTAGAGGCAATAATCAATTAGTTATTATCATATTTCCTTGTTCATGATAATCGTTTATTATCCATGCTATAATTATATTGATCGGAGACTCAGATGCATGTGTGGATACATAGACAAAACCATGTCCTAGTATGCCTCTAATAGACTAGCTCATTGATCAAAGATGACTATGGTTTCCTAGTCATGGACATGAGATGTCATTTGATAATGGGATCACATCATTAGGAGAATGATGTGATGGACAAGACCCAAACTACAAACGTAGCATATGATCGTGTCAGTTTATTGCTACTGTTTTCTAAATGTCAAGTATCTATTCCTATGACCATGAGATCATGCAACTCACCGGCACCGGAGGAGTGCCTTGTGTGTATCAAACGTCGCAACGTAACTGGGTGACTATAAAGGTACTCTACAGGTATCTCTGAGGGTGTCTGTTGAGTTGACATGGATCAAGACTGGGATTTGTTACTCCGTGTGACGAAGAGGTGCCTCAGGGCCCACTCTGTAATACAAGATCACAATAAGCCTTGCAAGCAATGTGACTAAGTGTTAGCCATGGGATCTTGTATTACGAAATGAGTAAAGAGACTTGCCGGTAACGTGGTTGAACTAGGTATGGAGATACTGACGATCAAATCTCGGGCAAGTAACATACCGAAGAACAAAAGGAACATCATACGGGATTAACTGAATCCTTGACATAGAGGTTCGACCGATAAAGATCTTCGTAGAATATGTGGAAATCAATATGGGCATATAGGTCCCGCTATTGGTTATTCATCGTAGAGGTGTTTCGGTCATGTCTACATAGTTCTCGAACCCGCAGGGTCTACACACTTAAGGTTTGGTGATGTTTTGGTAGTATAGAGTTATGCATGGTGGTGACAAAAGATTGTCCAAAGTCCCGGATGAGATCCCAGACATCACAAAAAGCTCCGGAATGGTCCGGAGGTAAAGATTGATATATAGCAAGTCCTTTTTTGGTCACCGGGAAAGTTTCGGGCTCATCGGTAGTGTACCGGGAGTGCCGGTAGTGTACCGGGGGACCATCGGGAGGGGTATTTCGACCCAAGAGGCTACATGGGCTGTGGTAGTATGAATACCAGCCCTTAGTGAGCTGGTGGAATTCCCACACAAGGCCCATGTGGCTGGGAAGAAAAGCCCAAAGAGAAAAAGGTAGAAAAAGGCAAAAAGGCTAAATAAGGAAGGAGTCCTAGTCCTACTAGGATTGGAGGAGGATTCCTCCTCTCCTCACACTTCGGTCGAAGCCTAGAGGGCTTGGCCCTTGTTCCATCCTCCTCCCTCTCTCCTCCTATATATACTAGAGGTATTGAGGGTTTTGACACAAAAAGAAAACAGCAAGGTGTTGCCCTCTTCTCTAGATCGTAGTTTCTCCTCTAGATCGGTTTTCAGCGGTGCTTAGGCGAAGCCCTGCTGGAATAGCTCCACCACCATCGCCGCAACACTGTCGCGCTGCCGGAGAACTCATCTACCTCTTCGCCCCCTCTTGCTAGATCAAGAAGGTGGAGATCGTCATCGAGTTGTACGTGTGCGGAACGCGGAGGTATCGTCCGTTCGGCGCTAGATCGGAAGGACCGTGATCAAGATCGCGAGACGATTTCTGATTGGTTCGCGGGACGGATCGTGATGGGATCGTGGGACGGATCATGATGAGATCGCGGGACAGATCGTGATGGGATTGCGGGACGCTCGACGATTTGGATCGCGAAGACGTTCGACTACATCAACCGCGTTTCTTAAAGCTTCCCGCTTAGCGATCTACAAGGGTATGTAGATCCACTCTCCCTCTCATAGATGCTCATCACCATGGATAGATCTTGCATGTGTGTAGGAAATTTTTTGTTTCCCATGCAACGTTCCGCAACATACCGCACCTATGTGTGCCTTGCCATTAGTCCGTCAAGGGGTACAAGAGTGATCCAGGAGTGGATCACTAGACATCGGTCAAGATTATCCTTAGTAACTAAAAGACTAAGGAAATGTTTCTCGATTATGGAGGTGATAAGAGTTCTTCGTAAAGAGTTACGTCGATGCAAGCATTCACACCAATCTGGATGACTCTTAGTAGCAATCCGGATACGTATAGTGGAGCAACCATTTGGAATAGCTCCAAGTGGAATGTGGTAGCAGTGTCTACAGTAAGACATAGAGATTTGCAAAGTACACACGGATCTAAATATTGCAGATCCGTTGACTAAAATACCTCTCTCACATGCATAGCATGATCGAGCCCCAGAACTCATTGGGTCTTAGATTCATAACAATGTGAATCACATGGTGATGTGAACTAGATTATTGACTCTACTGCAAGTGGGAGACTGTTGGAAATATGCCCTAGAGGCAATGATAAATTGGTTATTATCACATTTCCTTGTTCATGATAATCGTTTATTATCCATGCTATAAGTGTATTGTTCGGAAACTCAGATACATGTGTGGATACATAGACAACACCATGTCCCTAGTATGCCTCGAATAGACTAGCTCGTTAATCAAAGATGGCTATGATTTCTTAGTCATGGACATGAGATATCATTTGATAACGGGATTACATCATTAGGAGAATGATGTGATGGACAAGACCCAAACTATGAACGTAGCATATGATCATGTCAGTTCATTGCTACTGTTTTCTGCGTGTCAAGTATTTGTTCCTTTGACCATGAGATCATGCAACTCACTGACACCGGAGGAGTGCCTTATGTGTATCAAACGTCGCAACGTAACTGGGTAACTATAAAGGTGCTCTATAGGTATCTCCGAGGGTGTCTGTTGGTTTGGCATGGATCAAGACTGAGATTTATTACTCCATGTGATGGAGAGGTATTTCAGGGCCCACTCGGTAATGCAACATCACAATAAGCCTTGCAAGCAATGTGACTAAGTGTTAGCCACGGGATCTTGTAGTACGGAACGAGTAAAGATACTTGATGGTTACGAGGTTGAACTAGGTATGGAGATACCGACGATCGAATCTCGGGCAAGTAACATACCGAAGAACAAAGGGAACAACATACGGGATTAACTGAATCCTTGACATAGAGGTTTGACCGATAAAGATCTTTGTAGAATATGTAAGACCCAATATGAGCATCCAGGTCCCGCTATTGGTTATTGACCGTAGAGGTGTCTCGGTCATGTCTACATAGTTCTCGAACCCGCAGGGTCTGCACACTTAAGATTCGGTGACGTTTCAGTAGTATAGAGTTATGTATGGTGGTGACCGAAGGTTGTTCGGAGTCCCAGATGAGATCCCACATATCACACGGAGCTCCGAAATGGTCTGGAGGTAAATATTGATATATATAGGAAGTCATGTTTTGGTCACCGGAAAAGTTTCAGGCTCATCGGTAGTCTACTGGGAGTGCTAGGAGGGTGCCGGGGGACCATCGGGAGGGCTGTCTCGACCCAAAGGACCTCATGGGCTGTGGGAGGAGTCAAACCAGCCCCTGGTGGGCTGTTCTAAGCCCCCACTAAGGGCCCATGTGGCTGGAGTAAAGGAAAAGGGAAAAAGGGCCAAATTAGGAAGGAGTCCTAATAGGATTCCACCTCCTTTGTGGGAGGTGGACTACTCCCTTGTTTTTTTTTGGCCGAAGCTCTCCTTGGAGGAGAGGCTAAGGTTGTATCCTCTCCCTCCCTCCTATATATATTAGAGGATTTTTAAGGGCAGCCCTAACCCTAATTGCCACGTGCTGCCCTCTCCTTCCTCTAGATCGTTTTCTCCTCTAGATTGGTTTTCAGCGGTGCTTAGTCGAAGCCCTGCTGGAATTCCTAGATCACCATCGCTGCAATGCCGTCGCGCTGCCGGAGAACTCTTCTACCTCTCCGCTCCATCTTGCTATATCAAGAAGGCGGAGATCGTCATCGAGTTGTACGTGTGCTGAACGCGGAGGTGTCGTCCGTTCAGCACTAGATCGGAAGGACCGTGATCAAGATCGCGAGACGATTCGTGATTGGATCACGGGACGAATCGTGATGAGATCGCGGGACGGATCGTGATGAGATCGTGGGACGCTCGGCGATTTGGATCGTAAAGACGTTCGACTACACCAACCGTGTTTCTTAACGCTTCCCGCTTAGCGATCTACAAGGGTATGTAGATCCACTCTTCCTCTCGTAGATGCTCATCACCGTGGATAGATGTTGCGTGTGCATAGGAAATTTTTTGTTTCTCATGCAACGTTTCCCAACATGAAGGTGTTCACAAAGTGCCCCTCCTTGTCGAACAGTTATTGTGCCTAATCTATTGTTTTCTGGTCCTCTCTCCCCGCTCACCACCTGCAACCTGACTAGGCTTCAACACCAGCAGATTATGGTGGTTGCCTTGGGGCACATGAGTGTAGAAGGAGACATCTGGAAGTAAATCACCCCAGCCACAATGATGCCACGCCTTCCTCACCTGCTCCGATTGTAGCTCAATTGCAAATAGGCCAGCAGCCGTGTTAACGAAAACGAGATTTGCTGCCTCAGCAAAACCCAGCATGTGTACTCTACAACCTTTGGTTCGGAGCAAATTGCGCGGATAGATGACCTGGCTCAGCACCCACCGTGCATCAGTGCCTTCACTCGCCTCCCTCGTCCACAATTTGAGACGCGGATCCCACTCTTGATCCTCTTGGATCACTACTCCCAGTCCACCGTCCTCTACCAGCATGAGGCTATTTCTCTGGCTGCAGTACTTGTCTGTGGGCCGGACAACACAGTCAGGTCATGGCTTGCCAGGTCATACTCCACGACCAACACACTATCCGTGTAGCATTCGTTGTTGTACATGAAGTAGAGCATAGACCTGCCAACGAGCACACTGGAATGTTTTGTGGATTTCATGGAGAGCTCGCCGCCGCAGTGCATCAAGATCAGCTCGCCACAGGCGCCCGTCCCCGACGAGTATACGCTCGCCGACGTGACGTGCGACTTGTCGTCTACCTTAACAGCGAAGAGGAAGACCACGCGGAAAGGACCCCCGAGGCAATCGCGGAGGTCACACCCGTCCGCTGCGCACAACACGACCGCGCCCACGGGGTAGCCGCTCTTGAACGCCCAGGGCACCGGTATGCATTGTTGGGCGCCCATGACTGGAACCCACACGAGGAATTTCTTAGCGGCCTGGTCTGTGGAGAGGAAGAGGGCACGGCCGTGGTGGCACTCGGATGCCCACCAGACGCGCATGTCCGGGGCGGCCTGGGAGAAGGGCGATGTGGTGGTGGAGATGAAGCAGGGGACGTGCTCGTAGTCCCAGTTGTGGAGGACGCCGAGCACGGGCGGCGTGCGGTGGAGCTCATGGAGGCAGCGACAGAAGCTGGGGCGGGAGACGGCGAGGCCCCAGGTCTTGCAGACGAGGGAGGCGCAGAGGAGGCATGCTGGTTCGTCGGGTGGGAGGCAAAGGAGGATCTCTTCGAAGAGCTCGTCCGGGAGCGGGAGCGGCGGCGGCGGTGCTTTCATGGTGGTGGCTAGGTGTGGGTCTGAGTGCGGGAGAGGGCACAGGGGAATGGTCGGTCCAACCCGAGTCTCGGTCCTACTCCGTCCCTTTGCATCACTTCCCGTTTGGCAATCTCTCCCATCCGTCAAGATTTTAGAAAGAAAATTATGAGATTATAAATATATACTTGAATTCATACAACGTCCTATAGTCACTATCAAATTAAATCCTTACAAACATTTTCATTTTTCAGGCATAGAACCAGCCAGAGTAGAAAAACCAATCATCTCTCACTAGTAGAAAGCAGACCTTTCGTCTGCCTCATTAGTTGCGGTTGGCTTTTGAAACGGCACTAATGTGATCATTAGTGTCGGTTCGTGACAGGGATCATTAGTGTCGATTCGTTTCGGACCTTTAGTCCCGGTTCGTGTCACGAACCGGCACTAAAGGTGTGGTGGCAGGCTGGCGTCAGCCTAGGGCCCCACCGAAACCTTTAGTCCCGGTTGGTGGCTCCAACCGCGACTATAGGCTAACATGTAGTCGCGGTTGGAGCCACCAACCGGGACTAAAGGTTCCCCTATATTGAAACCCTCCGTCGCCAGCCCGAGCAGAGTCCTCTGTTCTTCCCCTTTCCTCTCCTCTCTATTCTTCCTCTCTTCCAAGAGCTCATCCTCCATTTTTGCCAAAATTTGTCAAGATTTGGAGGCATCCCATCCATCCAAGTGTTCACAAAGGTTAGCAACTTTGTCCTTTCATCTCTCATTGCTAGATTAGCTCTTGCAATGCTCTATAAGTATAGTAATTTGTCGGTTTTAATTTGTATGTGGTAGTTTATTTGATTTATGCAATTTGAGCTCAAATTAAATTCTTACTTTGCATTTGTAGGTGTGGTTTACTGAGTGCCTTCCCGTCCCCATCCTAACCATCGTCGATCGCATGCACCGTCCCGTCGCCTGCACCACCTTGGCGAGCCTCTTGTTCTTATCCTTTTTATAAAACAACCATGTTTGTAAGATTTAGTTAGTTACTTGTATAGTTTCCTTACCTATATGGTTGTTTGTTATACATAGTGGCATGGTTTTGAAATCCGTCCTCGTCGGCCCTCGTCCGGTTTATGATGCGGATGTGGTATATACTCTCTTTTATAACTCTTTGTTGCATTTCATGTTTATGACAATTATGCCAATCAAGTTGACATGCATATTTTTATCTAGGAGGTATGTGAACTGGAGATTCCAACTGACATAGATATTCTTGTCAAGAAGTTAAATTTAGTTGAAAAAGAAAACGAGTATTCGAAAAAAAATTGAAAAGAGTTGAAGAAGAGAAGAGGAAACTGGAGTTGTATGTTGTCGATGTCGTCGATGATCACAAGATCAAGATGGGTGCAATGCGCTTGAAGATTAGAAAATTTAAAAGATATGACATTGATAGTGAGGCTTGGTATCACTATGTTGTTGGATCAATTGTTACCTTAGTTGCGATGTTGATCGCATTTGTTGTTGCATTTAAATGCTTTAGCTAAAGAGTTTCGTATGTTGTTTTATGAGAACAAGTGTGTATGAACTTTATGTACGAACTTGTATTAATTTGGTATTTTCGGTGTTGTGTAATGAATATGAGACGCCAATGGATGTACGAGGACCGATGCTCTCCCCAGTTCATTAATGGCGTGCATACTTTTCTGGTTGCGGCTGAGGCAAACAAGCGGCCGGATGGTTTTATGTATTGTCCATGTGCTGGCTGTAAGAATGATCGAAATTACTCTAACTCAAGAACCATTCATGTCCACTTGTTTGAGTCCGGTTTCATATCCGGCTATAACTGTTGGACCAAGCACGGAGAAATAGGGGTCCTAATGGAAGAGAATGAAGAAGAAGAGGATGACGACAGCTATCCTGGCCATGGGTTCCATGAATACAATGGTACAACAATGGGGGGAGAAGCTAAGCCGACAATGCAGGAAGGAGCTGAAGAAGAGGCATCAAATGAGCCCGCTGATGATCTTGGTCGGGCCATTGCCGATGCAAAGAGAAACTACGCAAGTGAAAAGGAGAAGCTGAAGTTGCAACGCATGTTAGAGGATCACAAAAAAAGGTTGTACCCAAATTGCGAAGATGACAACAAAAAGCTAGGTACCACACTAGAATTGCTGCAATGGAAGGCAGAGAATGGTGTATCTGACAAGGCATTTCAAAAGTTGCTGATAATGTTAAAGAAGAATCTACCAAAGGACAACGAATTGCCAGAGTGTACGTACGAAGCAAAGAAGGTTGTCTGCCCTCTAGGATTAGAGGTCGAGAAGATACATGCATGCCCTAATGACTGCATCCTCTACCACGGTGAGTACGTGGATTTGAATGCATGCCCGGTATGCTATGCATTGTGCTATAAGATCGGCCACGATGACCCTGGTGATGTCGAGGGAGAGCGCCCCAGGAAGAAGATTCTTGCCAAGGTGATGTGGTATGCTCCTATAATACCACGGTTGAAACATTTGTTCCAAAACAAAGAGCATGCCAAGTTGATGTGATGACACAACGAAGACCGTTAGAAAGACGGGAAGTTGAGAGTGCCCGCTGACGGGTCGTAGTGGAGTAAAATCGAGAGAAAGTGGAAGGACTTTGCAAAGGATGCAAGGAACGTATGGTTTGGTTTAAGTGCAGATGGCATTAATCCTTTTGGGGAGCAAAACAACAATCATAGCACATGGCCTATGACTCTATGTATCTATAACCTTCCTCCTTGGTTGTGCATGAAGCGGAAGTTCATTATGATGCCAGTGCTCATACAAGGCCCCAAGCAACCCGACAACGACATTGATGTGTACCTAAGGCCATTGGTTGAAGAACTTTTACAGCTATGGAATGGAAAAGTTGTACGTGCGTGGGATGCGAAAGATCAGGAGGAATTTGACCTACATGTGTTGCTGTTTGCAACCATCAGTGATTGGCCTGCTCTCAGTAACCTTTCAGGACAGACAAACAAGGGATACCACGCATGCACGCACTATTTAGATGATACCGACAGTATATATTTGGATAAATGTAAGAAGAATGTGTATCTAGGGCATCGTCGATTTCTTCAAAGCAGGCATCCCGTAAGAAAGAAAGGCAAGCATTTCAAAGGTGAGGCTGATCACCGGAAGAAGCCTTGCCACCATACGGGTGATGAAATACTTCATATGGTCAAGGATTTAAAAGTCATCTTTGGCAAGGGTCCTGGTGCACAATCTATTCCGAATGACGCTAACAAACGTGCACCCATGTGGAAGAAGAAATCTATATTTTCGGACCTACTGTATTGGAAAGACCTCGAGGTCCGCCCTGCAATCGATGTGATGCATGTGATGAAGAATCTTTGTGTGAACCTGCTAGGCATCTTGGGCATGTATGGGAAGACAAAAGATACGCCGGAGGCACGGGAGGACCAACAACGTATGCACGAAAAAGATGACATGGATCCAAAGCAGTTTCAGGGTCATGCCAGCTACGCTCTTACCAAAGAAGAGAAGGAAATCTCCTTCGAATGCCTCCTTAGTATGAAGGTCTCGTCTGGCTTCTCATCGAATATAAAGGGAATAATAAATATGGCAGAGAAAAAGTTCCAGAACCTAAAGTGTCATGACTGCCACGTGATTATGACGCAACTGCTTCCGGTTGCATTAAGGGGGCTTCTATCGGAAATCGTTCGATTAGCCATTGTGAAGCTATGTGCATTCCTGAATGCAATCTCTCAGAAGGTAATCGATCCAGAAATCCTACCAAGGTTAGAGAATGATTTGGTGCAATGTCTTGTCAGTTTCGAGTTGGTGTTTCCACCATCCTTCTTCAATATCATGACGCATGTCCTAGTTCATCTAGTCGAGGAGATTGCCATTCTAGGTCCTGTATTTGTACACAATATGTTCCCCTTTGAGAGGTTCATATGAGTCTTAAATAAATATGTTCATAATCGTGCTAGGACAGAAGGAAGCATCTCCAAGGGCCATGAAACAGAGGAGGTCATTGAGTTTTATGTTGACTTTATTCCTGACATTAAGCCGATAGGTGTTCCTGAATCGCGGCATGAGGGCAGACTGGGTGGAAAAGGCCCGCTAGGAAAGAATTCACTAATATGCTGAGACGGGCATTCTTTGGCGCACACACACTACATAGTTCTACAAAGTTCCGCCTTGGTGGATCCATATATCAAGCAACATAAGAATATTCTATGCTCCAAACACCCGGGGAAGTCTGATGACTGGATTGCACATGAACAAACGGTGACTTTTGCCGATTGGTTGTAGACACGTCTCATGCATGACGACACTGTTGAAGATGACATGTACTTGTTGTCCAAGTTACCATCTTTGACTATATTGACTTTCAAAGGGTATGAGATAAATGGGAATACATTTTATATGATCGTCCAAGATAAAAAGAGCACCAACCAAAACAGTGGTGTCCGCTTTGATGTAGCAAACAACAATGGGCCAAAGGACACATACTATGGTTACATAGAGGGGATATGGGAACTTGACTATGGACTTGATTTGAAGGTCCCTTTGTTTAGGTGCAAATGGGTCAATCTGATAGGAGGCAAGGTAAAGGAAGACCCGCAGTATGGAATGACGACAGTGGATCTCAACAATCTTGGGTACGCAGACGAACCATTCATTCTAGCCAATGATGTGGCGCAGGTTTTCTATGTGAATGACATGTCTACCAAGCCGAGAAAAAGAAAAGATAAGGAAGCAAATACATCATGCGATGAGCCAAAGCGCCACATAGTTCTTTCAGGGAAAAGAAACATCGTGGGAGTGAAGGACAAGACAGACATGTGAGAAGATTATGAAAAGTTTCATGAAATTGCTCCCTTCACAGTGAATGTCGACCCGAGCATCAAGTTAAACGATGAAGATTGTCCATGGTTACGACGCAAAGGGACTGGCGTGAAGAAAAAGTTTTACACCCAAAGATCCCACTCTGGGATGTGACCGGCTTCTCTAGTTAGTTTCCGAACTTATATATCTAGAAAGTCCCGCTTCGGACAAACCGAAGAGAATCTTTGTAATAGTGGTGTACTTATGTGTTTTGTTTGTTCAGTATGCACCATTCGAAGGGAGGCCATCAATTTGCAATCCTTTCTGGCATCATTTGCTATTTTTCATGCATTTATTGATTTTTTTGAGCTAAATGACCCTGAAATTGAAAAGCACTACAAATGAACTCTGAAAAGGTTGGAATTTGACATGGTATCATCATTTCACCCACATAGCATTTGCTAAAAAGTTGAGATGTTTACGACAAAAACTGGATGCACTTCGCGTACAAAATGGACAATCTTTTTTGAAGTATCAGGGTTTCAGACGAAGACTCGCCTGTTACAAAGACATTTTATTTTTTAAAATTATTTCAACTCCAGACTTTTTGTGCGTTCAGTATGCACCATTAAGGGAGGCCATCAATTTTCAACCCTTTCCGACTTCATTTGCTATTTTTGATGCATTTATTGATATTTTTTTGAGCTAAATGACCCTGAAATTGATAAGCACTACAAATGAACTCTAAAAAGGTTGAAAGTTAGCATGGTATCATCATTTCACCCACATAGCATGTGGTAAAAAGTTGAGAGGCTTACGGCAAAAACTGGATGCACTTCATGTACAAAATGGACAATCTCTTTCGAAGTATCAGGGTTTCAGACGAAAACTCGCCTGTTACAAAGACATTTTATTTTTTAACTTACTTCAACTCCAGACATTTTGTGCGTTTAGTATGCACCATTTGAAGGGAGGCCATCAATTTTCAACCCTTTCCGACTTCATTTGCAATTTTTCATGCATTTATTGATTTTGTTTGAGCTAAATGACCCTGAAATTGATAAGCACTACAAATGAACTCTGAAAAGGTTGAAAGTTGGCATGGTATCATCATTTCACCCACATAGCATGTGCTAAAAAGTTGAGAGGTTTACGGCAAAAATTGGATGCACTTCGTGTACAAAATGGACAATCTCTTTCGAAGTATCAGGGTTTCAAACAAAAACTCGCGTGTTACAAAGACATTTCATTTTTTAAATTATTTCAACTCCAGACTTTTTGTACGTTCAGTATGCACCATTCGAAGGGAGACCATCAATTTTCAACCCTTTCCGACTTCATTTGATATTTTTCATGCATTTACTGATTTTTTTTGAGCTAAATGACCCTGAAATTGATAAGCACTACAAATGAACTTTGAAGAGGTTGAAAGTTGGCATGGTGTCATCATTTCACCCATATAGCAGGTGCTAAAAAGTTGAGAGGGTTACGGCAAAAATTGGATGCACTTCGTGTACAAAATGGACAATCTCTTTCGAAGTATGAGGGTTTCAGACGGAAACTCGCATGTGACAAAGGCATTTCATTTTTTTAACTTATTTCAACTCCAGACTTTTTGTTCGTTCAGTATGCACCATTCGAAGGGATGCCATCAATTTTCAACCCTTTTCGACTTCATTTGCTATTTTTCATGCATTTACTGATTTTTTTAGCGACATGACCGTAAAATTGATAAGCACTACAAATAAACTATGAAAAGGTTGAATGTTGGCATGGTATCATCATTTCACCTACATAGCATGTGCTAAAAAGTTGAGAGGGTTACGGAAAAAACTAGATGCACTTCGTGTACAAAATGGACAATCTCTTTCGAAGTATCAGGGTTTCAGACGGAAACTCGCATGTTACAAAGGCATTTAATTTTTTAAATAACCTAAGAATTATCAAATTGGATATAATGATAAAACACGATAATATTAAACAGTAAAAAAAGAATCATTGGAAAATCTATTTTTAAATAAAGTCATTCACAAACTAGTGATTCACACAAATTTCAAATAATTGAAATTGAAATTATTCGAATTTGAAAACTACCGCCACTAACAGAAAGTTTATAATTTTTTTGACCTAACGCAAAAAGATTCACTCATTAACTCTCAATAAAGCACAAAAAACTCAGAAACAAAAGAAAATAAATAAAGCAAAAAATGAAAAAATGAAAAATAAATTTTAAAAATACTGCCTACTAGGCCGCCACGGCCTGCTTACGACTAAAAACCCAACCTGGCCCAAGATGCAGAACAGCAAGGCCTAGTAGGCCCACAAGGAATCATAGCAGAGGTACGCCGAGAAGGCCTACATTAGAGAGGAGCTCAATGCAGTGCCCGCATCGGGGCTTATAAACTGGTCGAGGCGCCACTCGACTAGCGAGGTGGGACTAAACTCCCACCGTAGTGTGCCGTGCGAGGAACGCACCTTTAGTCGCGGTTGGTGGCTCCAATCGTCCACCTTTAGTCGCGGTTGGAGCCACCAACCGCGACTAAAGGTTTTCGCTTGCCGCCGCCCGTGCTCGCTGAAATTCACCTTTAGTCGCGGTTGGTGGCTCCAACCGCGACTAAAGGGGTGTCTTTAGTCACAGTTGGAGCCACCAACCGCGACTAAAGGCCTCCTTATATATACAACACTTCAATATTTTCACAGTTACTCTGCATTCTTCTCCTCTTCGCGACATCGCCTCACCGTCGCTGTCACGCCTCCCTGACGCCGCCCGCGCCGTCGCCGTCTCGCCTCCTCGCGCGGATCTCCGACGCCGCTCGTGCCCGTTCCTCCCCGAGCCCGACCTGACGCCGCCCGCGCCCGCTCCTCCGCCCGCGCCCGACTCGCCTCGCCTCGCCGTCGCCCTATCGCTCCGCTGTGAGATCCCCCCCCTCTCCCCCTCTCCCTCGCCCCTTGTGCCGCCATGGCGGCCGCCGGCCCCTCCCCAGCCCGAACCCCCCCCCAATTTTGATGAACACACACACACACACAATTTTGATAATTAGATGATTAATTAGATGTATAGATGATTAGATGATTAGATGCAAGAATTTTGATTTGTAGAAAAAAGTTAAGGAATTTTGACATTTGACGAATTTTGACATTGATGTATGAATTTTGACATTTTTTTCACTAGATGATTAGTTAGATGTGTACCAAAAAGTGAAGGAATTTTTACATTTTGATCCAATATATGTACATAAAAAAGTTGATGAATTTTGACATTTGATCCAATGCATAGCAATTAGTATTTGCAAAAGTTGCATATTTTAATGTTTTCCATTTTGTGTTTTCCATATTTTAATGTTTTTTGGGTAATAGTGATTTGTGTGTTGATCAGTTTTCTCGTAGTTTCCTTCGATCAATTTTAAATGTTTCAACTATGAACATAGAAAATGTCTAACAATGAAAGGGAATTCGCTATGCGCGAATACCGCGAAGACGAGCACGACATGTGTGACAAGCCTTACCTAGTTGATGGTAGGCGTTTCAGCATCATGCTGGATGAGACCTTCGAAGTGGATACAGTAAGTTACAACGACAAGCCTTTTTTCATAATTAATCATGACTTCTGCTTCTTTTGTTTTAACTTATAATTTTAATTTTTTACTATTCTACTAGCGTATCCCCTGCCATGTAAGAATTTATGTTTTGGATAAGATTGATTTCAATACTAAAAAAGTATGGAGGTAAAGAGAGTTCACTTGAGGACCGAGCATGGTTATACTTTTGTCGTAAAATTATACAACGCAGACACCTACTCCTATTTTGAATGCAAAAGTTGGAAAGCACTATGCAAGGCTTATGCATTTGAGTCTAATATGCTTATCACCTTTGATATTGGTCTGGAAGATGAAATTGAAGGTAATATCGACATCTGTGTCGATGTGCAGACGCCTCCAGTTCTACCATTATGTGAGTTTCTCAACCATATTTATTAAGTAATTTATATTGTTTATTTAAAAATAGTTGACAACTTATTCCATTGACAGCTTATTTTCATTTTGCAAAAAATGTACGGAAGATGGTAGACAGAACCTACTACTACAATGATGAAGCAAAATTAACTTATAAGGAGAAAGATCATCTTACCACATTTCTTAATCATCTTGAGAATTACAATAGCTATTACCAAACTCCTCCACATTATGGTCAATACGTGCCACTAATGCACGTGGTGAACTACGGTAACATCCATGGAGATTGCATGGTAAGATTTTCTACTATTACGACATGCATGCATCTTTTGCATAAATTTTTCTAAAACTAAACTATATTGCTAACTACAAAGTTATTACTATATTTTTTAACAGAAAATCCTGAAGGATTGTGTGCCTTCTATGATGTTTCCGAGAGGTCGCGTTGATGTTATGAGCTTACGGCCAGCACGCCAGGTCAGCCTACACATCACTCCTGTCCATACCGGATTTCTAAAACCGATGAAGACATGACAATCAAAGATTGGAAAAAATGTATGGTCAATCGTAGAGAGCTACTTGGAAGCAACATTGTGCGTAGGCCAACAATTGGAGACAAGATGATCTCCATTCTCCATAATGGAGAGTCAGGGTCTATCTTGTTTTATGATATTGTACCTAAGAGAGGGTAGAGTAGGTCCTATGAGAGAGGAGTAAGTACTAGGTACAATGTGTTATTATGTGCTACAATGTGTTAGAGTTGATGATGATGATGATGAGTTCTGATTATGACTGGTGACCAACTTGTTATATGATCTCTCATTGACGAAAATGATGATTAAATAGTGTTGGTGGTAATGGCTATGATGATTATTAGCTATAGTGTTGTTGGTGGTGATATGATGCAAGAGTTTTTATATCAATATGATGATGATGTTGATCATGATTATCATGATGATTTGTTATATCATTGCAGGAAGGAAAGCGGATTAGATTCATGTGGATGCATCAAAAGTGACCAAAAATTGAATTAGTAGGATCGTCGTCCTACTAATTCAACTTTTGATCACTTTTTATTCATTTGGATGCATAAATTCCATGTTTCTTCCTCACAATGATATAATAATTCATCATGAACATAATGATATAACAACCTCTTAATTGGCACTGTATCAAAATTTGTATGGAAAACGCAAAATAAAAAGAAAAATTAAACCATAATTAATTCATAAACCCCTAAAAAATTAAAAGGAAAAATAAAACAAAACTAAAAAAACTAAATACTTTTAGTCCCGGTTGGTGTTACAAACCGGGACTAAAGGTCCCCCAGCCCATAGCTTCGTCGGATGCCACGTGGAGGGCCTTTGGTGCCGGGCCGCGTTGAACCGGCACTAAAGGGGGTAGGCTTTAGTCCCCACCCTTTAGTGCCAGTTCGAAAACCTACACTAAATCACTAGAACAAGACATAGATTTGGTAACACAAAGATGTAACTGTTGGGGAACGTCGCATGGGAAACAAAAATTTTCCTACGCACACGCAAACCTATCCATTGTGATGAGCATCTACGAGAGGGAGAGTGGATCTACATACCCTTGTAGATCGCTAAGCGGGAAGCGTTAAGAAACGCGGTTGGTGTACTCGAACATCTTCGCGATCCAAATCGCCGAGCGTCCCGCGATCTCATCACGATCCGTCCCGCGATCCAATCACGATCCGTCCCGTGAACTCATCACGATCCGTCCCGCGATCCCATCACGATCCGTCTCACGATCTTGATCACGATCTGTCCCGCGAACTCGTCACGATCCGTTCCGCGATCTCATCACAAACTGTCTCGCGATCTCGATCACGGTCCTTCCGATCTAGCGCCGAACGGACGGCACCTCCGCGTTCAGCACACGTGCAGCTTGATGACGATCTCCACCGTCTCGATCCAGCGAGAGGAGGTGGAGAGGAGAGAGAGTTCACCGGCAGCGTGACGGCGTTCTGGTGATGGTGGTGGAGTGATTCCGGCAGGGCTTCGCCTAAGCGCTGCGGAAAACCGATCTAGAGGAGAAACTGTGCACCGGTGAAACGGGTAGCACGTGGCCGGAAATTCTGTCCAAAAACCACCCAATCCACTAGTATATATAGGAGGAGAGGAGAGGAGAGGCAGCCAAGGCCTTTGGGTCGGCCGAAATAGGAGGTGGGAGCAATCCTACTTCACCTCCAATCCTAGTTGGAGTAGGATTGCCTCCTATTGGCTGATTTTCCACTTTTTGCTTTAGGACTTTCTCTCCTGCGCCATGGGCCTTTGTGGCTGTTTTACCAGCCCACTAAGGGCTGGTTATTATTCTCCCACAACCCATGGACCTCTTGGGGTCGAAATACCCCTCCCGAAGGTCCTCCGGTACACTACCGGCACTCCCGGTACAATACCGATACTCCCGTACACTACCGATGAGCCCGAAACTTTTCCGGAAACCAAACTGGGACTTCGTATATATGAATCCGTACCTCCGGACCATTCCGGAGCTCCTCTTGACGTCCGGGATCTCATCCGGGACTCCGAACAACCTTCGGTCACCACCATACATAACTCTACACTACCGAAATGTCACCGAACCTTAAGTGTGCAGACCCTGCGGGTTCGAGAACTATGTAGACATGACCGAGACACCTCTACGGTCAATAACCAATGGCGGGACCTGGACGTCCACATTGCTTCCTACATATTCTACGAAGATCTTTATCGGTCGAACCTCTATGTCAAGGATTCAGTTAATCCCGTATATCGTTCCCTTTGTTCTTCGGTATGTTACTTGCCCGAGATTCGATCGTCGGTATCTCCATACCTAGTTCAACCTCGTTATCGGCAAGTCTCTTTACTCGTTCCGTAATACAAGATCCCGCAACTAACACTTAGTCACATTGCTTGCAAGGCTTATTGTGATGTTGCATTACCGAGTGGGCCCCGAGATACCTCTCCGTTACACGGAGTAACAAATCCCAGTCTCGATCCATGCCAACTCAACAGACACCATCGGAGATACCTGTAGAGCACCTTTATAGTCACCCAGTTACGTTGCGACGTTTGATACACACAAGGCACTCCTCTGATATCCGTGAGTTGCATGATCTCATGGTCATAGGAACATATACTTGACATGCAGAAAACAGTAGCAATAAACTGACACGATCATATGCTATGTTTGTAGTTTGGGTCTTATCCATCACATCATTCTCCTAATGATGTGATCCCGTTATCAAATGACATCTCATGTCCATGGCTAGGAAACCTTAACCATCCTTTGATCAACGAGCTAGTCCATTAGAGGCATACTAGGGACATGGTTTTGTCTATGTATCCACACATGCATTTAAGTCTCCGATCAATACAATTATAGCATGGATAATAAACGATTATCATGAACAAGGAAATATGATAATAACTAATTTATTATTGCCTCTAGGGCATATTTCCAATAGTCTCCCACTTGCACTAGAGTCAATAATCTAGTTCACATCACCATGTGATTCGCATTGTTATGAATCTAACACCCAATGAGTTCTGGGGCTCGATCATGCTTTGCATGTGAGAGAGGTCTTATAGTCAACGGGCCTGCGATATTCAGATCCGTGTGTACTTTGCATATCTCTATGTCAAACCGTAAACACTGCTACCACACTCCACTTGGTACTATTTCCAAATGGCTGCTCCACTATACGTATCCAGATTGCTACTACTAGTCATCCGGATAGGTGTTAAAGCTTGCATCGACGTAACTCTTTACGACGAACTCTTTATCACCTCCATAATCAAGAAACATTTCCTTAGTCCTCTGGTTACTAAGGATAATTCCGACCGCTGTCCAGTGATCCACTCCTGGACCACTCTTGTACCCCTTGACAGACTCATGGAAAGGCACACATAGGTGCGGTACACAGCATGGCATAATATAGAGCCTGTGGCTAAGGCATAGGGGACGACGTTCGTCCTTTCTCTTTCTTCTGCCGTTGTCGAGCTTTGAGTCTCACTCAACTTCACACCTTACAAATCAGACGAGAACTATTTCTCTGGCTGATCCATTTTGAACTCTTTCAAAATCTTGTGAAGGTATGCACTCATTGAAAGTCTCATCAAGCATCTTGATCTATCTCTATAGATTTTGATGCTCAACAATTAGGTAGCTTTATCCAGGTCTTCCTTTGAAAATCACTTTCCAAATAACCGTTTTATGCTTTCCAGAAACTCTACATTATTTCTGAACAACAATATGTCATCCACATATACTTATCAGAAATTCTGTAGTGCTCCCACTCACTTTATTGCAAATAAAAGTTTCTCATAAACTTTGTATAAACATCAAAACTTTGATCACCTCATCAAAGCGTATATTCCAACTCCGAGATGCTTGCTTCAGTCCATGGAATGATCACCGAAGCTTGCACACCTTTTAGCATCCTTAGGCCTGACAAAACCTTCTAGTTGTATCACATACAACCTTTCCTCAAGTAAATCATTAAGGAAACGATGTTTTGACATCCATCTGCCAGATTTCATAATTGAAAACACAGCAACTACTAACATAATTCCAACAGACTTTTAGCATCGCTACGAGTGAGAAAGTCTCATCGTAGTCAACTCCTTGAACTTGTCACAAACATCTTTGCAACAAGTCGAGCTTTACAAATAGTGACATTCACCATCAGTGTCTGTCTTCATTTTAAAGATCCATCTGTACTCAATGACCTGCCATACAACGAGCAAGTCTACCAAAGTCTACACTTGGTTTTAATACATGGATCCTATCTCGGATTTCATGGCCTCCAACCATTTGTCGGAATCCGGGCCCATCATCGCTTCTCCATAGCTTGTAGGTTCATCGTTGTCCAACAACATGACCTCCAAGACAGAGTTGTCGTACCGCTCAGGAGCAGTACACATCCTTGTCGACCTACGAAGTTCGATAGTAACTTGATCCTGAAGCTTCATGATCATCATCATTAACTTCCTCTTCAACTAACGTAGGCTTCACAGAAACATCTTTCTGCGATGCGCTACTCTCTGGTTGAACAAAGGTTTAACAACCTCATCAAGTTCTATCTTCCTCCCACTCAATTCTTTCGAGAGAAACTTTTTCTCGAGAAAGGACCCAGTTCTAGCAACAAACACTTTGTAGTCGGATCTGAGATAGAAGGCATACCCATCTATTCTTAGGGTATTCTATGAAGATACATTTGTCCGCTTTGGGTTCTAGCTTATTATGTGAAAACATTTTCCACACAAGCATCGCAGCCCCAAACATTAAGAAATGACAGCTTAGGTTTCTATCAAACCATAATTCACACGGTGTCATCTCAACGGATTTAGATGATGCCCTATTTAAAGTGAATGTAGTTGTCTCTAATGCATAACCCCAAAAATTATAGTAGTAAAACGATAAGAGACATCACAGTATGCACTATATCAATAGAGCATGACTATGATGTTCGGACACACCATCACACCATGGTGTTCCAGGTGGCGTTAGTTGTGAAACAAATTTCACGTTGTCTTAAGTTGTATGCCAAACTCGTAACTCAGATATTCACCTCCACGATCATATCGCGGTCATTTTTATCTTCTTGTCACGATGATCTTTAAACTTCACTCTGAATTTGCTTGAACCTTTCAAACGATTCAGACTTGTGTTTCATTAAGTAAATATACACTATATCTACTCAAATCATTAGTGAAGGTAAGAAAATAACGATATCCACTGCACGCTACAAGACTCACTAGATTGCATACATCAACATGTATCATTTCCAATGAATCACTTGCCCGCTCCATCCAACGGGGTCCTTTAGTCATCTTGCCCAAGAGGCATGGTTCGCATGTCTCAACCGATTCGAAATCGATGAGTCCAAATATCGATCAGCATGGAGTTTCTACATGCGCTTTATACCAATATGACATTTAGCGGCAGTGCCACAAGTATGTGGTACTATCATTATTAACTTTGTATCTTTTGACATCAATGTTATGAACATGTGTACTACTACGATCAAGATTTCAACAAACCATTCTCACTGGGTGCATGACCATTGAAGGTATTATTCATGTAACCAGAATAACTATTATTCTCTGACTTAAATGAATAACCGTATTGCAACAAACATGATCTAATCATGTTCATGCTCAACGCAAAACACCAAATAACATCTATTTAGGTTCGTCACTAATCCTGAAGGTAGAGAGAGCGTGCGATGTTGATCACATCAACCTTGGAAACATTTCCAACACACATCGTCACCTCACCCTTAGCTAGTTCTCCGTTTATTCCGTAGCTTTTATTTCGAGTTACTAACATTTAGCAACCGAACCGGTATCCAATACCCAGGTGCTACTAGGAGTACTAGCAAGGTACACATCAATAACTCGTATATCAAATATACTTCTGTCGATGTTGCCAGCCTTCTTATCTACCAAGTATCTAGGGTTGTTCCGCTTCAGCGACCTCTCACCTCATAATAGAAGCACTTAGTCTCGGGTTTGAGTTCAACTTTGGGTTGCTTCACTGGAGCAGCAACTGACTTGCTATCCATGAAGTTTCCCTCCTTGCTCTTGCCCTTTTCGAAACTAGTGGTTTGATTAACCATCAACACTTGACGCTCCTTCTATATTTCTACCTTCGCGGTGTCAAACATCGCGAACAGCTCAGGGATCAATACTTCTATCCCTGGTGTATTATAGTTCATCACTAAGTTCTAGTAGCTTTAGTGACGGTGACTTAGAGAACTATATCAATCACTATCTTATCTGGAAGATCAACTCCCACTTCATTCAAGCGATTGTAGTACCCAGACAATCTGAGTACATGCTCAACGATTGAGCTATTCTCCTTCATCTTACAAGCAAAGAATCTTGTTGGAGATCTCATATCTCGCAACAAAGGCACGAGCCTGAGATCACAATATCTGCTCCTAGAACATCTCATATGTTCCGTGATGTTCAAAACGTTTTGGAGCCTCAATTCTAAGCCGTAATGCATGACGCACTAAACTATCAAGTAGTCATCGAAACGTGCCTGTTAGATGTTCACAACATCTATAGACGACGCTAGAGGGGGTGGCGCACCGAGCGGTGCATTAAGAACATAAGCCTTCTGTGCAGCAATGAGGACAATCCTCAGATCACGGACCCAGTCCGCAATTTTGCTACCAACATCTTTCAATTCTATTTCTCTAGGAACATATAAAAATACAAGGGAGCTACAGCGCGAGCTAGTAATCTACAACATAATTTGCAAAGACACTTTGACTATGTTCATGATAATGAGTTCAATTAATCATATTACTTAAGAACTCCCACTCAAATTGACATCCCTCCGATCATTCGAGTGATACATGATCCAAATTCACCAACTCAAGTCCGATCATCACGTGAGTTGAGGTGGCTGCAATGGTGAACATCATTATGTTGATCATATCTACTATATGACTCATGTTCGACCTTTCGGTCTCTCGTGTTCCGAGGCCATGTCTGTACATGCTAGGCTCGTCAAGTTTAACCTGAGTGTTCTGCACGTGCAAATCTGGCTTGCACCCGTTGTATGTGAACGTAGAGTCTATCACACCCGATCATCACGTGGTGTCTCAACATGACGAACTTTCGCAACGGTGCACACTCGGGGAGAACACAATTCATCTTGAAATTCAAGTGAGGGATCACCTTATAATGCTACCGCCGTACTAAGCAAAACAAGGTGCATAAAAGGGTGAACATCTCAGGCAATTCATAAGTGACATGATATGGCCATGAACTTGTGTTTAAGATCTCCATCTTCGAAACACCGGCATGATCTCCATCGTCACCGGCACAACACCATGATCTCCATCATCTTGATCTCCATCAATGTGTTGCCATTGGGGTTGTCACGCCCTGCATGCTTCTACTACTATTGCTACCGTAGCGATAAAGTAAAGCATTACATGGCGCTTAATGATTGACACGCAGGTCATACAATAATTAAAGACAACCCTATGGCTCCTGCCGGTTGCCGTACTCATCGACATGCAAGTCGTGATAATCTATACATCACATGATCATCTCATACATCACATATATCTCATCATGTAATTGGCCATATCACATCACAACATACCCTGCAAAAACAAGTTAGACGTCCTCTAATTGTTGTTGCATATTTTACGTGGCTGCTATGGGTATCTAGCAAGAACGATTCTCACCTACGCATAAACCACAACGGTGATACACTAGTTTTCTTTTCAACCTTCTCAAGGACCGCCTTTGTCGAATCCGATCCAACTAAAGTGAGAGAAACTGTCACCCGCAAGCCATCTAGGCAACAAGTTGCATCGAGGGAACCGGTCTCTCGTAAGCGTACAAGTAATGTTAGTCCGGGCCGCTTCATCTCACAATCCCGCTGAACCAAAATACGACCAAGGGAGGAAGCAATCTAAGCATCAACGCCCACAAACCTTTTGTGTTCTACTCGAGATCTCATCGAACCATCAACCTAGCTCATGATGCCACTGTTGGGGAACGTCGCATGGGAAACAAATAATTTCCTACGCACACGCAAACCTATCAATGGCGATGAGCATCTATGAGAGGGAGAGTGGATCTACATACCCTTGTAGATCGCTAAGCGGGAAGCATTAAGAAACGCGGTTGGTGTAGTCGAACATCTTCGCGATCCAAATCGCCGAGCGTCCCGCGATCTCATCACGATCCGTCCCGCGATCCAATCACGATCCGTCCCGTGAACTCATCACGATCCGTCCCGCGATCTCATCACGATCCGTCTCACGATCTTGATCACGATCTGTCCCGCGAACTCATCACGATCCGTTCCGCGATCTCATCACGAACTGTCTCGCGATCTCGATCACGGTCCTTCCGATCTAGCGCCGAACGGACGGCACCTCCGCGTTCAGCACACGTGCAGCTTGATGACGATCTCCACCATCTCGATCCAGCGAGAGGAGGTGGAGAGGAGAGAGAGTTCACCGGCAGCGTGACGGCGCTCCGGTGATGGTGGTGGAGTGATTCCGGCAGGGCTTCGCCTAAGCGCTGCGGAAAACCGATCTAGAGGAGAAACTGTGCACCGGTGAAACGGGTAGCACGTGGCCGGAAATTCTGTCCAAAAACCACCCAATCCACTAGTATATATAGGAGGAGAGGAGAGGAGAGGCAGCCAAGGCCTTTGGGTCGGCCGAAATAGGAGGTGGGAGCAATCCTACTTCACCTCCAATCCTAGTTGGAGTAGGATTGCCTCCTATTGGCTGATTTTCCACTTTTTGCTTTAGGACTTTCTCTCCTGCGCCATGGGCCTTTGTGGCTGTTTTACCAGCCCACTAAGGGCTGGTTATTATTCTCCCACAACCCATGGACCTCTTGGGGTCGAAATACCCCTCCCGGAGGTCCTCCGGTACACTACCGGCACTCCCGGTACAATACCGATACTCCCGGTACACTACCGATGAGCCCGAAACTTTTCCGGAAACCAAACTGGGACTTCCTATATATGAATCTGTACCTCCGGACCATTCCGGAGCTCCTCGTGACGTCGGGGATCTCATCCGGGACTCTGAACAACCTTCGGTCACCACCATACATAACTCTACACTACCGAAACATCACCGAACCTTAAGTGTGTAGACCCTGCGGGTTCGAGAACTATGTAGACATGACCGAGACACCTCTACGGTCAATAACCAATGGCGGGACCTGGACGTCCACATTGCTTCCTACATATTCTACGAAGATCTTTATCGGTCGAACCTCTATGTCAAGGATTCAGTTAATCCCGTATATCGTTCCCTTTGTTCTTCGGTATGTTACTTGCCCGAGATTCGATCGTCGGTATCTCCATACCTAGTTCAACCTCGTTACCGGCAAGTCTCTTTACTCGTTTCGTAATACAAGATCCCGCAACTAACACTTAGTCACATTGCTTGCAAGGCTTATTGTGATGTTGCATTACCGAGTGGGCCCCGAGATACCTCTCCGTTACACGGAGTAACAAATCCCAGTCTCGATCCATGCCAACTCAACAGACACCATCGGAGATACCTGTAGAGCACCTTTATAGTCACCCAGTTACGTTGCGACGTTTGATACACACAAGGCACTCCTCTGATATCCGTGAGTTGCATGATCTCATGGTCATAGGAACATATACTTGACATGCAGAAAACAGTAGCAATAAACTGACACGATCATATGCTATGTTTGTAGTTTGGGTCTTATCCATCACATCATTCTCCTAATGATGTGATCCCGTTATCAAATGACATCTCATGTCCATGGCTAGGAAACCTTAACCATCCTTTGATCAACGAGCTAGTCCATTAGAGGCATACTAGGGACATGGTTTTGTCTATGTATCCACACATGCATTTAAGTCTCCGATCAATACAATTATAGCATGGATAATAAACGATTATCATGAACAAGGAAATATGATAATAACTAATTTATTATTGCCTCTAGGGCATATTTCCAACAGTAACACATAATAAAATTTGTTACTAATAAAGCAGAAGTAACGCATGATTTGTGTTGCAAATTTCGACCGTAACACATACTATACAAGGCCTGAAAATGTGTTACAATGATATTATCCAAGTAACATATAATTATGTGTTGAAGGCAATGTGTTACAATAAAATTAAGTTAGTAACATATAAATATGTGTTGGTGGTATGTGTTACATTTAGTGAAAGTAACAAATGATCATGTGTTGATCAAGTGTTACAACTCTATTATAGGGGGAATAGAAAAACTAAAATCAATTGCTTGAGTATATATCACTATTACGTTAACATACAAGGCACATGTTGTCAACATGAAATTCATTAATAAAAATGATAAAAAAGAATTTTTTGCAAATACGATATGAAATAACATATTGTTTATCTTCGCTAAATACCGAACTATTTTGACACAGTTTCGGTAAATTCCATATCATACATACCTAGAGAGTTATCCCCACTGGTTCTAGTTATCTCAACATGCAAGCTTTCACATCATCAAAATTATTGTGGCTGTTAGATTACTAGCTTCATCTGTTGATCTATGCATGAGAATTCGTCTACTATGCAACATGCATTAGTGCATCTGTTGATCTATCATAGGCGAGGATATGTGAGACCCAGTAGGATGAGCGCCACTTGGCTTCGACAATCTCAAAGCATCCCAATCTCACTGTCGTCAATCCTCAGTTCCAATAGCTGATTCCCGATACTAGCTGGTATGTGGGGTTAGGTCTTGTTGAACATCGCATATGTGGCCGACGACCACGTCGAAAGGCCTTGACAACGACTGTCGTGCGCCAAGGCGTCGTGGCGAACGGCCGGACCAACTCTCCGTCGGCGGCAGCCGCGCGCCAAGACGACAGTCGTACTGCTTGTGGCCACTGTGCTCGCTCCACCAGAGCTCGTCGATGTCATCTGGGCGAGATAGACTACTTGTCCATGACGACCGCACGCAAGATGTCGTCTGTTTTGTTGGCCTTAGTGCACGTACCAACTCCTTGTTGATAGCAGTGCCCAAACACATCGAGCTGCTCCATGTCGCTCATCAATGTGTTCATGTCCCTGTTGCATGCAACTGTTGCTTGTTGGATTCCACTGTTTATTTGCTTATTCGATTCTTGTTCGTGTACTGCTTCTCATGAAATCATATTGTACACATCCGCACTTCATGTTGTTTTTGGGTATGAAATATATTTACTGCCACGATGAAAACAAAAAGCTGAACTACCATGAATATTTTCTTCACTGCCTCACCGCAAAGATTCTGGTTGAACATACTCCTCTTTGGTGTGGATGGTTGAACCGATGCTTTCATCCAAGTGTGGATGTGTTTACCTGGCATGATGATCCATGTAACAAGCACTAAAAATCAGTAGAATATTTGTTTACAACTCTATTAGGTAAAATCCACACATGAGCACCTTGCTGGAAGTAAAACGCATAGAATGGTTTTGGAAGCATGAGTAAACATATGTATGTTCATCTCGATGTGTTTTGTTGGCCTGATGGTCCATAGAACAAACAGTAAAATCAATATATTTGTTTACACGTCTGTAAATAAAAAACCAATTTTTTTAAAGGGACACATGAGCTCGTTGCTAATGCAGTTGCCTCCTGTTCTTGTGGTTTATGTGATGACTAGAACACATGTCACCACTAAAACCTGCTTATACTTGTTCCTTCATTGAAATCCAATTACCGAACAATAAACAGTGTTAGGTTATCTTCATCAACTTGAAGTAATATACTTGTAAATTCTCCTGGAATAATTGGTGGACTATAGAACGCAGAATAATCACCAAATGACATGGATATCGCCGATGATAGAGCTATATTTTGAAAACAAGCATTTGGGTTCAATGACCCCTGTTTCAGTAAAAAAAGAATGCAATAGATTATATCAGCATGTCAAAATATCAACCTATAGTATAAACATTTACTTAATATGCTTATAGGAAATTCTGAAGGTCCAACCAGATTTCTTGTTGACCGATGTTAAAAGTATAGGATAGATATGTGACCATGTCAAATACGAATCATATAGTATAAACTTTTACTGATATGCTTACGGGGAATTGATCGTATAAAATTAAGAAATTGACGTCAATACTTGTACTCATGAAGAAGCGAAAGACCAACAGCAAACAAGAGCATAATTGTTGAATTTTACAGTAGTACGATAAACACCAGTACACCACAAGTATCGTCCATAGCAGTAAATGAAGCTACTCGAACAAAAGCAACATTACAACCAGAGCGGTAGAAAGCAAACAAGCAGCCCATGCCCAGTATACAAAACTAAACCCAATATTCTCCCCACCCAAACCAGTCTAAAACAAGTACATAACCTAATACAAAACTGTATTCAACTTCGGTTTAACAGTGACATGCCAAACAATATTTTAAACAATAATTTAACAGTGACATAACCGTTTTCAATTGCAGTTTTACAGTGACATGTCCTTTCTGAATATGCATATTCTCCAAAAGAACGGTCCTTTGAAGTTGCTGAGCTCAACTTGTTCTCAATGAAATCAGTGGTAAATGTAGAGCTACTGCTTAGACTACAATTGGCAGAATTTAGAGCTACTGCTTAGACTACAATGGCAGAATTTAGACATAAGTACAATCAGAGTTATTATTCAAAGTAGACGCTCATAACAGTTTTACTACTTCTTCTTGACCACCAAGGGATGTGGCAGCCTCTTTCCTTGCTGGGGCATCCTACAGGAGCCATCAAATCATCCTGCATGATAACACAAGGGAACAAATGATCGCAATCATCAGTACTAGTAAGATGCTTTGGGGATTTCAGTAGCAGAGTTTGCTTAGAAAGGGACTTTGATCCTACTTTCTTGTTTAAAGGAAACTTTTGTTTATAACAAGCAAGCTTTCATTGCTGTAACAGAAAATTGTTTCTGGAAATAAAAAAAAAGGAAAGAAAATCATGACAGGGCACAGCACGAACTCAGTGTGTTGTTCTTTGTTTCAATGATCTGATGTTTCATGGATCACCATGTCATGCCTGCCTGCATCACACAGACTGATAGGAACTAATTAGTCTCAATCACTTGCATATAAGAAAACACACATGATAGATTTGAGAACACACATGACAGATTTGTGAATCCTAGCATTTTATAGATGGTCAGGATTTTCATTACTGGTACAACAACAACATTTTCATTACTACTCCCTCCATCCCATAATACAAGAGCGTTTTTAGCTGCTAAAAACGCTCTTGTATTATGGGATGGAGGGAGTATTATTTTCACAAGAGTTATTACTACAGTAACATATATACTAAGGTAATACTTGCTGCATTATAATTATAATTCCTGAACCTCATTAGATGATGTACTACTTTCTAAGAGCAAAGACAAACTTATATTGGGTCTTGTGCACTCTTTCTTATTTCGTCAACAGCGACTAACTCTTTTCAAGAAAGAGCGATTGAACGTGTATGTATCATGATTTCTTAAAGAAATCTGTTCATGTACAAATGAATACTGAAGTTTAGCAAGTAACAAAGCTGGCTTGATGTTGTACAAGTACACCTTTTTGGCTTTCAATCCATACAAATGAACACGCATGACAGATTTGTGGAACCACCTTGATAAAAAAGCTTCAGCAATGCCCCCACATTAGCAGCAGTTTTGATCTCTTCTATTTACTAGCTTTGTTACTTGAAGATTTTGAGGTTGTGGCAGCGCCAGACTTGAATCGGGGAGAAGAGCTAAGAACAGGAGAAGAAATCGACCTGACTCGGGGAGATTGTTGGTGACGAACTGCTGCAGTGACTCCCTCCAGGCCCAGAACGTTTAGCAGACCTTGTCGTCGTGGAGGTAGTTGTCGATCTTGGCCCAGTTCTCGACCCGACGCTGCCGGAGACGACGGAGACGGCGGCCGGCGCCGTGGTTGGTGCGGAGACAGGAAGTGCGGTCGAGGGAGCCGGCCAGGATGGTTGGAGGCGGGAGTGGCGACGCGGGGTGGTGTGGTTGTGCGGCTACTCGGGCGGCGAGCCGGCGCGGAGGGGCGTGCCTGGCGGCGAAAGGGGCGGCGGCGCCCGAGGGGGCTGCTTCCTGCGAAAAAGGGGCGGCGTCTCCCAATTCGGCCGCGAACCCTACCATATTTTTTACTGTACAATTTTATTTTTAGCGTATACTCCGTATATATTGTACTCTTGGAAGTGAACCGGTCCGTTTAGTGCAAACAGCTTGTTCGTCGGCCGGTTTTAGATAAAACAGTCCGATCAGTTAGTTTTTCTGGTTTAGTACTAGCATTTACTCAAGGCCAAACACTAGGGGCGGTCAATCGATGCAAGGTCAATAGATTACCTCCTGGGCCGTAGAATAGTGTGTCATCGTAGGTTCAAGGTCCGTCTTCATGATAAATAACATGTAGTTGGGGTTAGAGGGACGGTGTTATTGCTAGTCCATTAAAATTTAAGTCTTCGTGTTCATATTATTTCAGTTAGAAGATATTCATGTCGACAACGAGGCGTCTACGTGACTTTTTAAGTCTCAAAATGAAATGGCAGCTTAGTTTTTTGAATATGCAGTTTCTCGAATATGCTCATAAAGACATGGTGTGCATGCGTGCGTTTCTATAGATGAATGTATGCATGTTTATATAAATACTATGTTTGAAAATAGAAAAAGATTTGTCTTTATGAAATTGGATATGTTCTCTCGTCCATCACTACACATCACACACACCTCGTGATAAGGCCCTACCAAAAGTCTCCTCATAGAGAGATGTTGGTCACATCATCCTATTTTCTGATTTGATTGCCATCATGGTCGGTTCTTAAAACTATGATTGCCTTGTTGGTCATTTGTTTTGCTCCCACACACCTGTTGTAAATTGGTCCATGTATACAGGGGCGGCACCACCGTAGGGGTAGGTATGGGCGGCCGCTCCGAGTAGCCGTAACATATGCTTAATATACGTACTGCTTTATCCTTCTCAGTAGAACAGTAGGCAGTAGCGATTCATTTCATTTGAAGGAGTGAAACAAGTGAGATAGGAAGTTAGAAACGAACAGGAAACAATTCTCTTTGAAGATGAGCTAGCTCTTAAGTGGAACAGCGTATCTCTCCTCCATGTGGGATGGATGACTACAAGAAAGCTATTTTCACCGTAAGAGCATCTATAACCGTAACTTGTAAATCCGGTCCTTAAATACCCGTGAATGCGTCCGGGTGTGTCCGCGGACATTAACCGGTCACACCTCAAATCTACTTGTCCACATTCAACTCTTTCATATTTCGTCCCCTACATGTATACAAAAGCATACAAAATGAATAGCGTACGTACTACATACTATGCTACTTGTTGTCGTCGTCGGAGATAGCCTGAGCCACCTGCGCCGGAGTCTGAGCCGCATGTGCCAGAGCCTGAGTCGACTGCGCGTCCTGCTGTGCAGCCCGCGCCGCCTCCATCTGCTGCTGATGGAGACGCCTCGCCTCTGCAGCCGACTCCGAGCGGATGGAGTTCAAGATGACCAGTTGCTCTGACCACAGATCCACATCCTCCATCGCTAGCGCCTCCTCCTCTCCCACATCCAGCAGCGTCGCCTCCTCTACTGACTCCTGTTGATCCTGCCCCACAGCTAGCATCGGCGCCTCCTTCACCGGCTCCTGCTCTTCTTCCTCTTCCACCCCCAGCTGCTTCCAGAGAGGGATTCTGCGGGATGAGAGAAAAGAGCGAGACAAGGAAGAAAATGGGAGATCATGCGCTTGCTGCGTGGATAAGGTGGATGGATAAGCGGCGTGTGGGCTCGGTCAAGGGACGTGTGGCAATTGTTGAAGACGTCTTACGAATCGTGGGATAAGTCAAAGCACGGAAGGTATTTGCACCATCAGCGTCCTCAAATAGAGTGTTTTCTACGGTTGCTCCATGAATAAAGCATAGTAGAGGCGTGCCTAATACTCCGGCAACTCGCATCATATGAAATGGGTTCAACGTCCAATTATGAAATCCTTGGAAGAAAAGGATGAATCGAAATATCACTGCTATGCCAAAACTCGATGCAAAAAACCAACCAGATTGCCCCAGTGGATAAATAAGGAATACAGAAACAAAAACAGCAATTGGACCAAAGAATGAGATTGTATTATAAGACCACAATTGAACGGAAAGTTTAAATTGATGTAACATGGAACCTATTAGTGCAAAAGCCCCGTGAAGAGCTACAAAAGTCTGATTCAGAGACTTTTCCATAGCAAATAGGCCGCCACAGCCCGACTCGCCACTTGATTCTGGCAGCTCTTGTCATCTACTGTTTGTTTTATTTATCTTAGATGGATGATTAGCCCAAAATCTACACGGCTGCAGGTAACTATGAAATATTTCCTCACTTTTTCGTTTCTGCTATCTGTCCCAGGTTAGTGAAGCTAGCAAGGCATGCATCGCCATACTAAGAACAAAGGTCCATTGTCAAGGTCATCTGCACTGGGACCATTTCCGCACACGACTTGGCTTTTACTCCCTCCATCTCAAAATAAGTAACTTAATTTTATACTAACTTTATACTAAAACTAGTATAAAATTGAGTCATTTATTTTGAAACGGAATGAGTATTTTTTATAAGGTTTGGTAATGATATGATATGGTCATATTTTCCACGATTTAGTTGAGAGATGTAAATATATTGTGTTTATTTTGTCCCATAAATGTCTTTTTCTTTGAGAATTATGAAAATGCATCATCATTGAGCATGTATTTTTCATGTTTGCGCATGCCAAGAGCCGGTGAGATTAAAAGGATATGTGTGAAATCTAGCCGTAGACTTCGAAAAACTAATGATGTTCAGCCGTATGTGTAGCGCTCATGATCATAATCATGAAAAGATTATTTCTAGAGTACCGAATAAGGTTTATATAAATCCTTTAAATAAGGTTTATATTGTCCAGTATTTAACCTTTGTTATATTTCGCCTTGCAGTATGGAGAAGATATTGGACGTGGTTCTTCAGATGTTAGAATAAAGCGCATGAAAATGGATGATGACATAAATCATTTTGATGCTTTCTCGATAAGGGTAGATATATTGAACATATCATCTTCCGCACAAAAATATCAAACATGTCATCAACTACACACGTGGTATGTCAAAATGGCAATTTCTACATAACCTATCATGGTGTCTCAATTTTTGAATCCCTCTTCTTAGTGCGTTTCTACACATAATATTTATGTAAATCATTTGAGGCTAAAGTCATATAACTATATTTAGTAAAAAAATTGTTGTCACGTAATTCACATTTTGCAATGTTTATAATTATATAACTATATCTATTGCAATTTTTTCATCTACTGTACGCAAATAAAGTTATTTAGTTTACCTTATTACCATGTGCATAAGACTAAGAATTCCCGCAGAATGTGCGGGGCATCATCTAGTTGTATTAAGAAGAAAGGGAGTATGTTACAAGGTTGTTTGAGGCCCTTCCACACATATGGTCATGAAAATTGCTTAGCCCCGCAGATAGAGTAATAGCCTAGCTACGTGTGATACCTCATCCCTATCTGCCCATCCGCTTCCAAACAAACATAATTTTTGCTCTAATCTTTGACGTTACCACATTTCTTGTGTTGAAAATACCCTCAAAATTAAAACTGCCGTTGTGTTTGAGCCAGAAGTTGTGCATACATAGGAAGGCCACAATATTGAACTCATCTAGGGCCTTGGTGGAAAAAAACGCGTGAACAAGCAATTGCCACTAGTCACACGATGTCATCGCTGCTTGGAGCAGTGGTGGATCTAGTGGGGGTGCGGGGTGTCATGCGTGCCCTAGCACCCTTTCAAAAGTTGTAAAATAAATTTTATTGTATAGTTAACACTAAATATCTATCAAGTTGTTGCTATTTTCACACTGTCGGTTAAAATTGATGATGTTTAACGTAAACTGTGAACTTTGGCACCCCCAAGCTTGCGATTCTAGGTCCGCTACTCGCTTGGAGCAAAGGGCCGATGGTTTATCCGTCGTGAGAACTGAGGACATCAAACCAAATGCTTCTGGGTGATTGAGCGTTTCTGGCTCCTGGGTGCAAAGGGGGCACAACCGCTGATCTTCTAAGCCTGGGCACTAGAGCCAGGCATACATCCAACAACGGTTATGAAGAGCAACCCGGAAGTGGAACTTGGCCTAGTGGCGCGCCTTGGAGGACCAGACTAAGCAAGCTCCAGGAAACTCAGTCTGGCCAAGGAACAGAGCCGCATACTCGAAGCAAGCAGACTACCGCCAACTGGCTTCCAGCTAAACTTGTCCTCGGTGCCCGAGGAAAAGTTGGACATGGAAGATCATTGCCCAAAGCTGACGGGACTGGACAATTGCCTGGATCGTCAGTTGTCCATTTTTGATGTCCTGAATCCACCAGGAACAGTCGTCCAGCGTCCCCAAGAGCTTCTGCGAGCACCGTCATCAGTTGTAGATGAGAAAGAGTTGTGTGCAAATAGGCACCCCAAATGGCAATAATGCGAGGACTTGGCATGACTGGGAAGAAACAGTTAGGTCTTTTAAGCATACACTCCGTACGTTGGAACGAGAAAGAATTGGTTTGCTAAGAAGCAACGAGAGAGAAAATTGATGTGTCCATCAAAAATAGCCTCCGCAGCGAGGAGATACAGTCTTCTGCCGGGTTATGTTTGTCCTTTGAGATTTTGATAATGGTGGGGTTGGTTGGCATGGCAGCGACAACACAACTCGTGCCTTTTTTTCCTCCGGGTTCACCTCCCTCTTGGGGTTGTGGTTGCCTCCTCATTTGTTGGCTGTCCGACGACCTTTGGAGCACGGTTGCTTCGATCACATTCTCATACGACAGCAGAAGCGGATGAATTATTAACTGTAGCGCATAAATCCCGCTTTATTAGCATAATCGGCACATAACCACGCATGGATGTCATTTTTCATCAGGGTTTATCTTGACCAGCCTATTGCCACGCAATGAAATAGCCTTTGTTTGAAATGCACGATTAAAATTCAAAAAAATATGCATCGAAGAATCAAACTCACACCAAGACCTGACCATGTGTCGCTAGCCATTTGAACAAATGCGCCATGTTAATCCATATCCGGCGTGAATATTTACAAAAATACTGCACTATAACATTCGAAACATTTTTTTTTGCATTGAATCCTTTTGAAGAATTTTTTAATCCCGAACATTTTTAGAAAGTGTGAACACTTTTTGAAAAAAATGTACATTTTTGGACAAACACGAATAAAATTCCAAACGAGAACATGAAAGTTTTATAAAAACACGAATATTTACTAAATTTGCGAAACATTATTGAAAACGGAATATGTTTTGAACATTCCGAACAATTTTAGAAAATGTATTTTCAAAAGCAATCATTTTTAAAAAAATTCTAATATTTTAAGAAAAAGATAATTTTTCTAAATGCTTTTTATTTCACGATTTTTTTTGGAAAATGGTAACGTTTTCAAATGGGACCCAAAGTGCCAAATATTTTTCAGAAACTTGTCCAAAATTTGAAAAACACAATATTGAATTTACAAAAAAGTAAAAACGAAAAATCAAATTGAAATAAAAACACGAAATAAAAAGAGAAAGAAACAGAAAAAAACATTGAAAAAGGTAAACTGGCCGGACATGTCATGGACGCCCGTGCGAAGCTACCACTATTAATTGCATCGTGCGGCAAATAATGTTTTCTCAGCTGTGGACAGGAAAATAAGTGGGCTGGCTTCGATGGGACATAGTGCACGCAGTTCATGTACGAAATTCTGGACAAACCTTTTTGAGCAGACAGATACACAAAAAATTAGTACCACCTTGAATATATTTTTATTTTTTATGGTGAGCGGACCAAAAAATCGGAGAAACGTACCGCCCTTTCTTGGTAAATTAGGTAATATTAGGTATAGGTGTTAGGTATTAGGTATAGATAAATTGGGTTTTGAACCACGTAACATTGTCCAACTAAGTGTATATACCACAGTTGTATGTAGTGGGTGTCTTTCTTTCATTTTGCAGGGAAGTATGTAGTAGTCATTGTCATTCTCCAAATAAACACCAAAGCATGTTGAGCATTAAATGCATGAAATCACTCTAACACATGACTTTTTTAATACTTTCTTCGTTCCTAAATATAAGTCTTTTTAAAGATTTCACTACACACTACACACGGATGTATATAGACACTCTTTAGAGTATAGATTCACTTATTTTGCTCCGTGTGTAGTCTATAATAAAGTCTTTACAAAGACTTATATGTAGAAACGGAGGGAGTATAAAGCATAAACAACTTTAACCATACCAAAAAAGTGTACGTTCAAGATCAATTGTTATCCTCGGTTGGAAGAAATAAAATGGTAGAATTAATTATAATCGAGCAACTACCAACCTCACATGTGAATGCACTTTCTGCCTATCTAGTGTGCGCTGGTAAGATCCAATAAAAAAACGCCGTCCTTACTACTCCCTCCATTTCTAAATATAAGACTTTTAGAGATTTTACTATGAACTACATACGGATGTATATAGACATGTTTTAGAGTATAGATTCATTCATTTTGCTTCGTATGTAGTCTAGAGTGAAATCTTTAAAAGGTCTTATATTTGGGAATGGAAGGAGTATAACACAAGGCCAAAACTCCACCCCTCCCATCTCTACTTGAAGTCCTACAGTCGAGTGAAGCACACATAAAACACACTGCTCGCACACAAATCTCCCAATGTCAGACAAATCTTTGCCATTAAAAAAACCCGCGAGAGTTAGAAGAGACATAGATATGTGAGGCATCAGGAGTTCTTACAATTTCGGGGTAATGCAACATACCCTTACATGGATTGTTTGGTCCAGTATTGCCATATAATCTAGTATCATCAGATAATCCAGTATCATCATTGTTGATGTGTGCGAAGGAATCCTGTAAAACGCCCGCATTACTCCGTTGGTCTAGATTTTTTGGGGCATAGCCCCTCCTGGTGTACATCTGCATGAAACTTGAAAAGGAACTGGAAGAGTACTATGATCTGCCGAAACAAATATAATTCGTGTTGGATGAAGTCTTTTGCACCGATCCACTTACAGCCTAGTTCATCTTTCTTACATGCATGTTTCTACAATTCATCTGCCTATACCAGTGTTTAGCTTTATCATAAGTGAAACTATCATGGTAACTATAATAATAGCAATTATTTTATTCGACTAATCTTAATAAATTTCTAGTGGAAATCTATGTAGAGAATATCTTCTTACGTGTTATGTTAAGATTTGGAAACCAGGGGAGTCTGTGCACGGAATGCAATAAACATGTCGCAAAACTACCATGAAGTTATATACAGCGCATATGCATGGCAATGGACTAGAAAAAATTAAACATGCCAAATATATAGACGGAACACGGGTCCAATTTGAACTTGAACCAAATTCGGCTATTTTAGAATAAATTTGAATGTGATGTCAATTGAGTGGAATAGCAACATGCCATTTTCAGAATGTGGTGTCGGTTCAGTGACATCGGTTCAATCCGGCGACATGGTGGGTGCTACCAACGTCAAAAAAGATGTCTATGAGCTAGGCAGTTTCACAGGAGAGCACATCTGTGTGGCGAAAGCTGAAGAGATTCACCGAGTGTGGTGAACAGGTGAGAAGAACGTGGCGGTCGGAGTTCAGCCAAATTTTACAGATGTGAGAAAAATTGGTACAAAGACGCAAGACTGTACACACCACTATTCAGTAATTTATTCCTTCCAGGACGACCAAATATTACTTTCTTCATATTATGAGATAAAAACAACAGAAACCAGAGACTAGTTTGTACTATCATCTGACCATACAAAGAAACAAAATGCCCACATTATGACGTGCCTTTTTTCCACCATGTACGGGATAATACCGTGCATGTATCCACCGTCCGTCATTGATTTGGGATTCACATAATCTTTAGCGATGTGTACCAACAGGGCCGTCTCCAGGAATTTGAGGCCCCGGTGCGAAACGTGACATGGAGACCCAAAAATTTACAAAAAAAGGTTGTATAAGAAATATAACTAGACATATTTTCACGTAATTATATGTAGCTTCAAATATGTGTTATCTCCTACACTATTTACAAATATATCATATAGTAATGATTTTTAGAAAATAATGAGTAATGTGCCCAGCCTCTTCAGTAAACTTAGCACTAAACAATAAAGTTGTCTTTTCCGAATTGTATGAAAACAGTAATGCATTGTACCAAAAGCATCATCGTCTAGAATTTATGAAACCAAACTTTTAAATACATTGAGTCTATTCTCGCAAAAGGAAAATCTATTGAGTTTTTCATGGATGAAATTTGTTAGTAGTGTAGCAGGAGAGCACACAACGAAGAATTAGTACCAGAATTAGAAATTAGATACCGGATAATGTGTTAATCCTAATCCTACTAACTCTGGTTAAAATTTAGTACATGCCTAATCGAGTAGCACTGCTGTACTTACCAGGGAATGCGTTCTGTACGATATGAACACAGAAAAGGACCAGAAAGAGAATGATTTGTGTATTAAAAATGAGATAACCCTAACTAGTTTTCCGTCCGTATATTTTGATTCTGAGCTTATGGCTGACGGCTTACCTCGGAATATATTCAGCGATGACCAGATGTGGCCACTGAAGTAGGGAAACGGGCGGCGACGGCCGGCCGTACATCGGTCTTGTGGTGGACGCCCGCCATCTATTTACGGCTCGTCTCCTCGTACAAGCAGGTAGGCGGCGGCGCCTCGTTTTTTGAAAGAGAGAGAGAGAGATCGACCGGAGTAGGCCCATAACTAGCCTGACTTATTTTTGATCTCTCGTGCATTCGTCTGGGGGGTTGTTGGCTGCTATTAGTCACTACTAGGGGCCTCACCGTAAAAAACGTCCGCTGCAGTTTTCTTGCGATAGGATCGAGCCAGCCAACCAAAAGCCAGCGAGACAGCGCATAAACCGGATCGTCTTATGTTTTTCCCTCCGATTGGGGCCCCTACGATTTTGGGGGCCCTGTGTGATCGCACAGCTCGCACACCCTCCTCAACAGGCCTGTGTACCAAAGCATAAGTGTTTTAATTTGCAGTGGAGCAGTTCCAACAGATATAATGTACCTTTATTAGAGAACAGCCCTAATGGCCTCACAGTCATAACAAATGGCTTGCCTATAAGACAACCACAAACTTAGTGGTTCTCACTTACTTCAAGCTGTAGAGTCGTTCAGTGTTTTGCATATGCGAGAGATAAGATCAACATAGCAGGTGTGTGAGGCATCAGGATGCTATGGGGACAGAAAGAGCTCCCGCATAGATCATTTTGTGCAAGTTGGAGAAGCAATCGTGTTGAATCATGTGATGTGAATTCTGTAGGGTGAACAATATTAGTGCATCCGTGCAAGAGGAGTGGCAGGATCAGTGCTCGTGTGTGATATAAGTGGGTTGGTTGATTCACTGCACGAGTTCAAATAAGAAAATTCTAAAAAACACTTCCCGAAGAACCATAAAGGGTAGAAACAGAGGAACAGGAGGGGGAACACAGTGTATTTGCAGTACAATAGTTGGTCCGAAACGTAGATGAAATGTTTATCAAATGATTGGTTGCCAGGACATTAGCAGAGATAAAACGTTTTGGCTTACAATGGTCACCCAGCATTGCTTGCCCAGACATTACTCTCCGCTTCTAGACCTTGCCCATACCCAAGCCAAGTCGCTGGCGATCAGGGGTAATTTGGCATCAAGTCGTTGAGGCATCCACCAGTAGTAAACACTAAACAACACTTGTCCCGAATGGCAACGAAAGGCCTCCAAATCCAGAATCTGCAAAGTAAAGCACCATCTATACATTTTCATCTTGGTAGAATCAGTGGGCAACACGCTCTTGTACACCAGGTGCAACCAGAAACAACACACCTCTTCCCACCGCCGTGTGCTACATAAAATTGAGTCCTAGCATGTGCACCCGCCGGCAAGTATATTGAGGCCCAACTGCTCTCCACTTTGGGCATTGAATCCGACCGACCTTCGGCCTCTCAAGAGTTGATAAGGCTTGTTCCTCCTCAAAGGCACACCAGAATTTGAAACGCTTTAGAACTGGGAATGGAGCGCAGAATGCTGCAGTGGGTTGCCCACATGCTAGAAATCATCTGGGCTCATTTGCAACATTGTACTGTGTGTTTTGTGAAAGGGGCATTGTACTAGTTTCTTTACTCATAATTAAGAATAATATATAGGTAATGAGTGCTAAAGTCACGAAATCCGCTGGAGTGCTGTTCCGTTAGGTAGCATACAGTAAACAACACTTCTGAAAGAACCGCAAAGGGTAGAAACAGGAGGGTGAAAAAAGCAGAGTACACTTAAGAAGAAGATGAAATGTTTATCAAATCATTGCTTACCTAGACATTACTAGAGATCCACAGAATATCTCAGAATCAACTATAACACGTATGCTATTTATAGTTACTACTAAAAGATTTACTTCCAAACAGCAAGAGTAGAATAAACGAGGCTTTTGAAATCCAGGAGCAACATAGTACTTTAAAAGCCAGTTTTTGTATAGCGGCTAATGCAACATGCAGGCAACACTTTCCCAAATTTCTCATATGATCGCCAACTTACAATAAGGTAACCGCGTGCAATTTTCGTTCTCGTATCGTATGAAGCTTCCTTGTAGAATTATTGAAAAGAGTACATAACAAAACCAGCATATCTGAACCATTACAAGATATGAAATAAACACCTACGACTAAGTCGATTGCCGCAGTAACGTCCTCATAAAAAAGAAAACATGGTCAAATATATACACAGAATTCACATCCAGTTTGAACTCGAGCCGAGTTCAGCTAGGTTTAAAATAAATTTTGAATTGTACTGGTCATACTCAACAGTAGTAGGTTCGTAAGGTCATTTAAAAAACTTTTCTATCCCTGCAAAAAAATGAACTTTTCTACGTTGATGAACTTGAGGTCATCCGATTCCGATGAGTAGAAGGTGGTCAAGCAAGGTGATGTTGGCAGGTGGCATTCGGTTCGCACCGGCAGCATGGTGCGTGTGGCACCGGAAGCATGGCTTGGAAGAGATGTAGAGGAGCGCATGTGCGCGAGGAATGTGGAAGAGATTCACCAAGCGCTGCGAACCGGTGCAAAGAAGGCGACAACCGGAGTCAAGTAGATGGCACAGTTCGGACTGCGTGGCCATTGATTCGTGTTCCTTCTTGTGGAGGCGGGCTGCTGGTTCGATCTGGTGTGGGTCCGTTTAGTCGAGAGATGGATGCAGGGGAGTTGGGAAAAGGAGGGGATATGGATGCGTCTGCTTCCATGCCAAATAGGTGTCAAATGAAACACTGATGATGACTCTGATGCTAGAATTTATACACAAGTGCAAAAAGAGAATTCCACCAACCAAAAGTGTTCTAATTTGCAGTGCATAAGTCCAACGGATCCAGTGTACCTCGTGAACAGATGTGCCTTCCATCCTATAAGAGAACCACAAAGTCAGTGCTTACTGATCCACTTCAAGTTGTACAATCGAGTGAAGCACTCAAGCACCACTGCACTGGTAAAATTTCTGTCCAGATTCTGCCGCTCGATGTTTTGCGCATGCGAGTGAAGATCTAAATAGGTGTGTGAGGCATCAGGAGTTCATAATATGCAGCGGTGACAGGAACGCCTCTCATGTAGATTATAGGGTTTAGGGTTTAGGGGCCAAGACTGTAAGGGAAACAAACTAGAGCCAGATTTTATAGCTTCAACATAAAAGATTGTAGATAAATGCAAGATTATTCATCGGTTTTCAGTACTTTATTGCTGCCAAAGAGCAGCCTCCGAATAATTCCGAAAGATTTTCTTATTTTCTTCTTCTTTTTCTCTGTGTTGGCGTTTCATATCCTTCTCATCTTGTTGTTTCGATGTTCTGTCAGTCTATTCCAACCTCAACCTTCTCTCTCGTTCTCTGAACCTCACCCATGCGTTTTCCTCCTCCCTCCTGTATCTCTAATTCCCCATCCCAAACTCTCATGTATCTTCTAAACCTTATCCTTCGCTACGAAGTTTACGAGCCTTACATGTGATGTTCTCCTGTGTGAGCAAACAATCAAAGGAAGTACCTCCACAAATGATACTGATGCCTCCAAATTCGTCCAGGTTTCAGGATAAATTTGAATGTGGTGTCGATTGAGTGGAAGGAGTAGCAACATTTCGTTTCCAAAATGCGGTGTCAGTTAAGTGACGTCGGCGTGTCGGAAGAGATGTGTACGATCTAGGCAGTTTCATATGAGAGGAGAGTGTGCACGAGGAAAGCCGAAAAGATTCACCGAGTGTGGCAAACCGATGTGAAGAACATGGCGACCAGACACAGAGTCGAGTAGAGATGCAATTCGGACAGCATGGCCGATGATTCGAGTTCCTTCTTGGGTAACGGGTCAGGCGGTGATTCGATTTCTGTGGCGCAGTTGTTCTCACCCGGGTGGCTCCGTTCGCCGGAATTAGAAACTAGAGCAGGGGGTGGCTGCCGGGGTGGGAAAAGAGACGGCAGACTCTGATGCTAGAATTTACAAAAGTGAAAAAATAAATGGAAGCTAAGCCCCATCCAGCTGCTAATACTAATCAAAGATTAACTTGGTTTCTTTCAGGATTCCCTTTCGACTAGAACACATGAAGGATCCATACAAGAATTCAGCAAGAAATCGCCGTATCATCTTTTTCTCTTCAGGATGCTACAATTTCTCAACACAATGGTTGAAGAACCATACACTACCCCAACCCCAGCCATTAGCAACATGATACACGGTGTGTGTATTATCAGATTCAGCCAAGTGACTCGAGTGGAAACAAAGTAGAGCCAGATTAGAAATGCAAGACTGTACACCACTATTCAGTACTTTACTCTTTACTGCTGCCAGGACAACCAAGTATTTGTTTCTTCAGATCATGAGATAAAAACAGCAAAAAACATAGAGATTAGTTTGTGCTATCTTCTGAGTTCTGACAAAGATGCCCACATGGCGATCGCCCTCAGTTGCGTGTTCAAAAAACAAAAAAAATTGTCCACATTATAGAGTGATTTAGATACCATATACAGGATATTCCATGCATGTATCCATGGACAGTTGTTGCTTTGAGATTCGTAAAATCTTTTAGGGCTGTGTACCGAAGCATTTCTCTTTCAGATTTATTCTATTTTTTTGAATTTTCCAGATCTAGAATTTTTAGAGAAGCACATATTTCGCTATTTTGCCCATGGACAAAGTTGGTGCCTGATAATGGTGACCGCATGGCTATTGTGCCTATGTAGAGCTAGCAGCCTAGCACAGATCCTTCATTGCATGCTAATTGAAGATCTGGGCTTGAGATGACGTGACTGTGTAATGTAAATGGATTTGCCTCCATTAGGAATGCAAATAGGCCACAACATCTGGAACATAGTATCACCGGCTGTCATATATGTTGTATGTTTAGATTCACATGTAATTGTTTCTTCATGAATTTGATTTTGGACCAGGCATGTGTGTCCTTGGTTGGAAGAAAAGGCGTGGTAGGAAAAGGAAATAAATATTTCCACCAACCAAAAGTGTTTTAATTTGCAATGGATTCCAGCAGATCTAATGTACCTTTTTTTACATAACAGATGTAATGGACTTGCAGCCATAACAAATGGCATGCCTATAAGAGAACCCAAACTCAGTGCTTGCTCGCCTACTTCAAGTTGTACAGTCATTCAGTGATTGCACATGAGAGAAATAAGATCAAGCTGGGCGTGCGAGGCATCAGGATGGTGTGTGGACCAAAAGAGCTTCCTCGTAGATTATTCTGTGCGAGATGGAGAACTAGTAGTCGTGCTGAGTCATGTGATGTGAATTCTGTAGGATGAACTTTATGAGAGCAGCCTTGCAAGAGGAGTGGCACGATGAACTCACCCATCTTCCAAGGAAATGCCCCGCCTTAGTTAGCCCCTATGTACCTTGCTTATGCATCCAACAGCTGTGAAGGAGTTCGTGGTAGAGTGTTAATTTGATGGCCGGCAAGTGCTTATTCAGAAACGGAACAACGAAATGCAGCTTTAAATCATCAGCAATAAAAATCGCAAAGAATACATGCCCAGTGCGGTGAACCGGTGCGAAGAACGTGGCGGTCGGAGTCAAAGTAGATGGCGCAGTTCGGACAGCATGGTTGATGATTCACCTTCCTTCTTGCAGCAGCGCGTTGTTTCGATCCAGGTGGCTCCGTTAACCGGAACAGTGGAGGAGATGATGTGTCTGCTTCTATGCCATAGCTGTTAGATAGAAACACTCATGATGATTCTAGTGCTAGAATTTACAGAAGAAAGAAAGAAAGAAATGGAAGGTGAATGCCTGAACCCCAGCCAGCTGCTAACGATCATAGATTGACTTGGTTTCTTTCATGATTGCCTTTCCGCAAGAACACAGCTCAAAAAAGAGGGTAAATAGTTTATGCTATCTTCTCAGACGACAAATAATAACCAGTGGTATAGTTCGCAAAGAACATGACGCCACATTGTTCGACATACAGTACTAGCTACCGGCACTACCAAATAGTTTGTTGACGCTTGCTCTCCTCCTTTGACTTGTTGTTTCAATATTCTGTCGGTCACATCCAAATCTGAAGAACAATCCAAGCATGTAAATTTAACTTTTCTGACAATAATCTTAGACAATACAGTCTTCATCGGGCCTTAGACTACTAGGAAAACCTTATAGACAGGAGCCTACTAGTAGCGCTGGAAAAATAAAACCGCTGCTACTAATTACCAGTAGCGCTGTATTCCTGCAGCGCTACAACTAAGGGCTTAGCAGTAGCGTTGGGCGCTAAGAAAACGCTACTGATAAGGTGACCCCGCCGACCCTGACGACACTATTTATAGTAACAGCGCTGGGTGGAAGGAAGCGCTACTGCTAAGGCTACTGCCAGTAGCGCTTTATGACATTCAAGCGCTACTGCTAATGTGCCACATATAGTAACAGCGCATTTTTGTAAGCATCGCTACTGCTAGTTGCGGCTGCTACCACATTTTCACCCCTCCCTCTCTCCCCCACTTTGCCTTCTCTCCCCTCCTTTCCCCTCTCCACTCTCCACCATTGTTGCTCTTCTCCTCTTTTCCTCATACTTCTCTAATTCTCTTCTCATTAATGTCCCCCTCCACCATAACTCTCCTCCATAAATGGTCTTTCTCACATTATCTCTCTTTCTCCTACCTGTTTTCCTCTCCCCCCATTAATGTCCCCCTCCAACATAACTCCCTCTCCATTAGTTAGCTAGCTAGATTCACCTCTCCTCCCCAAGAACTAGATCTAGCTAGCTATTTAGGCATCCACACGTCTCGATCGGTCTCTCTCATCATCTAATTAACGGCGTGCTCTCTCGATCGGTATCGCTCTCGGGAGATATATAGGTGAGTAAAAAGTTGTTCATTTCAAAAATGGGAATATGTGTGTGAATGCGAATATGTGTGTTTGGGATATATGGAGAGATTTGTGTGAGTGACATGCCCTCGAGTTGCTTATGTTTCGCCGAGATGTCGATTTATTTCCGTTTCGGTGAATTTCGAGCAAACTCAATATGTCCTATTTTTAGGCAAGGTCATGCCAAAATTTTATATGACTTTGAAGCATGCATGCATTATTTATTTTATAACCCTTTTGCTTGTTATACCGTGCAGTCGGTCATGAAGGTGAGTGGATGAAAGGTGGAGCGGTACATGCAATCCGCGGTGATGAACATGTACGCAAATAATCGGACTAGGATTAGATGTCCGTGTGCAACATGCAAGGAAGGAGTCCTTTTGGACCCTTTTGATCGTGGCACTTTGAAGGCGCACTTGCTGAAGAATGGTTTCATAGATGGTTATACTCAGTGGATAAGTGAAGAAGCTGTTGATGATGAGGACGTCCACATGGCAGGGAATAACGACATGGGGCTCGACGAAGAGATGACCGATCGACACGACGATGGCGCCGGCGAAGAGTCTGGAGATGACAGCATCGGAGAAGATTCTGGACACGGTGAAGAGGAGTCCGGACATGGCGGAGAAGAGTCCACGCCGCAGTCTTCGACGCTACTAAGTGCAGTCGTGCAGGACCTCATGTTCGAGACCTCCTTCGCAAGAGTACGACTAGCGAGAGAGATGCTTCTAGAGAGGAGGCCAAGCTGGCGCAACTTGAAGTAGACTCGAAGACTCCATTGTATGACGGTTGCAATCCCGAGGTGACCCGCTTGAGTTTCATGCTCGAACTTCTGAAGACGAAGGCCAAAAACAAATGGACAGACAAAAGCCTCGAATAGCATTTGAAGTATCTACATAATAAAGTTCTTCCCGCGGGGAACCTGTGTCCCACTAGTGTCGAGGAGGCCAAGAAAATCGTTTGCCCTTTTGATTTGCCGCACATTAGGTACAACACATGCATCAACGATTGCATCATTTATCGGGGGGAACACGCGGAAAAAAACAGATGTCCAGTGTGCAATGCTTCTCGATGCAAGAAGGCGGGAAAGAAAGCTCCTCAGAAAGTTGTATGGTACTTTCCGATCATTCCCCGTCTACAGCGGTATTTCATAGATCCTAAGGAAGCAAAGCTCATGCGCTGGCATGCGGAGAGGAACAAGCCCGACGATGGAGATGATCCAAAGCTGAGACACCTCATAGATGATAGCCAGTGGAGAGCATTCAACGCTGTATATGGATTTGGTGCAGAAGATCCAAGGAACATCGTGCTTGGTGCGAGTACCGATGGCATGAATCCGTTTGGAAACCAGAACACCAACAACAACACATGGCCCGTGTTTGTATGGATGTACAACCTCCCCATGGAAGTGCATGAAGACAAAGTACGTACACATGAGCATGCTGATTCAAGGGCCGAAACAACAGGGAAATAGTATTAACCTGTATATGGGGCTTCTGCAAGAGGAGCTAGACACGTTATGGAAAACACCGGCATGGACATGGGACGCCAGCAAAGGAGAGTATTTTCATATGAGGGATGCGCTGATGACGACGGTGCACGACTATCTCGGTTACGGGTACACTTTAGGCCAGGTGTGCCACGAATACTGCGGATGCACGAGGTGCATGGATGATACAACGTCTCAGCAGCTTACGTCAACGAAAAATGGCGGGTCCGGAAAAATCGTGTACATGGGCCATCGTAGATGGCTCGAGAAGGATGACCCGTGGAGAAAGCGTGGACATCTATTCAATGGGTTGGATGATCTTCGAGTACCTCCACGTAAGAGGAGCAACGCAAAAATCGACAAGCTGTTGAGAAACTGGGAACAATGCCCCGCGCTGGGAAAGATCAAAAAGGCACCGGAGCCGCTGCTGAAGGTATGAAAAACGAGGTCTATTTTCTGGGACTTGGAGTACTGGCCCAATCACGACACGCCTCATTGCCTTGATCAAATGCAAATCACGAAGAATGTCCTCGAGAGCTTGCTTGGCACACCGATGAACATGTCGGAGAAGACCAAGGATGGGCCTAAGGCAAGGAAAGACTTGGAAGATTTGAAGATCAGGAAAGATCTCCACCGTAAAAAGTCAACGGAGGAGATGGAGACAGAGACGGAGGAGGGGGAAAGGGGCAGAAAAGTCAACAAGAAGGAGGAGAATTATTTCCCCCTTTCTTGCTTCACCTTAAGTGCGAAGGAGATCGATCAATTCATCAACTGCCTTATGGGAATCAAAGCCAGTTCCGGTTATTGTGGGAAGATAAGTAGATTTCTAGACCCCAAGAAGAAAAGGTTCAGCGGGATAAAGTCTCATGACTGTCACGTGATGATGAATTAGATACTCCCAATTTCCATTAGAGGGATAATGGAGAAGCACGTCCGTGACACGCTTACTGGTCTCTGCAACTTCTTCGATGTTATCTCCCGAAAGTCCATAAGTGTGAAGCAGCTCCGAAGGCTATAGGAAGAGATTGTTGTAATACTATGTGAGCTTGAGATGTACTTCCCGCCTGCGTTCTTTGACGTCATGGTGCATTTGTGTGTCCACATTGTGTACGACATCATCGACCTTGGGCCGACATTCCTTCACAGCATGATGTCGTTCGAGAGGATGAATGGGGTCATCAAAGGATTCGTTCGTAACATGTCCCGTCCCGAAGGGAGCATCGTCCAGGGGTATCTGACGCATGAGTGTGTCTCCTTTTGCGAGAATTATATAGGCATCGGAGACCCTGTTGTTGGTTTGCCCGTCAAGAAGCACGATGGGAAGCTCGAAGGAGATGGTCATAACAACGGCCGGAGGGAATTGCACGTGGACTACTCAGATCGACGGAACGACTTTGACGTGGCTAACTTAGTAGTGCTACAACACCTAGATGTGGTAGATGATTATGTGGCACGGCACAAACAAAGCAACGCAAAGAAGTACCGTGATAAGGGGATGCTCAAGACGAACGACGAAGTTACTATAGAGCACAACGCCACTTTCTTGCGTTGGTTCAAAGAGCAAGTTCTTGAAAATCCCCCGGAAGAGGGCAGTTCGAACGGATTGCTAATACACGCCTTAGCACATAGCCCCGCGCCCAACCTCGCGACCTATTAGTCCTATGATATCAATGGGTACACGTTCTACACGGAGGCCAAAGACATGGACAGTGATTACCAGAACTCTAGGGTCACAATTCAATGCGTGACCGACGCCAACGGCAGAACTGAAAGATTCTACGGAAGGGTCGAAGAGATCTGAGAGCTTGACTATGATGGAATGCACGATGCGACGATGTTCCGTGTCAGATGGGCCAAGGACGTCATAAGAGAAAACAAGTATTTCACCACCATGTCTATACCCAACGCGAAGAGCACTCCCGTGAGCACTCCCGTGAACGTTAACGTCATTGCAAAAAATGAGCCATGGATACACGCTAAGCACGTGACATAATGCTTCTTCATAACCGACCCGGCCAATCCCAGCCGTCTTGTCGTGAGGAGATCCAAAAGGAGCATCATCGGAATGGATGGAGTCGCCAACGAGGAAGACTACGACCAATATGGCAATCCAATGAGGGAAGATGACGATGACGATGAAGCATACGTGAAAAGAAGAATAAATACTACATTACCTAAGAAAGACCGTACTCCATGGCTCTGGAAAGGTCACAAGGAGGGGCTCAATTACTCGACAACGAACAAGAAAGGGAAGAAGCTCAATGTGAAATGTCGTCGACACAGCTGATCAGAAACCATCATTTATATATATGTATCTACTTTGTGTACGCACTTAAGTAACCGTTATCGATCAACTGATATGTTACCACCACATGCATGGTTCTGGTGATAATATTCGCGTAGTGTGCGAGAGGGTGACGTTGTCGTCGGGAGAAAAACAAAAAAACAAAAAAACAAAAACAAAAGGGAGAAAGCGATACAAAAGAAAAGAAAAGTAAACAAAAAATAAAAGGGAAATAATAAAAGAAAAGAAAACTAAAAACTAGAAAAGGAAAATTAATTAAAAACTATAATTGGAATATTTAGCAGTAGCGCTGGTTTAGGAACCAGCGCTATAGCTACCTTAGCTATAGCGCTGGTTCCTAAACCAGCACTACTGCTATTTGGGGTTAACCCCCACGCGGGCTCAAAATTTCGCCAGTTCCGCCCATTCTTCCCCCCACTCCCACCTCTCCTCTCTCTGCGTTGTCGTCGCCCTCGACGCCGGCCTCCTCCTCGTCCTAGACCTCGACGCCGGCCCGAGCCGCTGCCCGCCCTCGGCCTCGACGCCGGCCTCCTCCTCATCCACGCCACTCCAACCTCCTCCTCGTCCGTGCCGCCGCCGCTCCGACCTCCTCCTCGTCCTCGCCGCCGCCGCTCCGGTCTCCTCCTCCGCTCCGGCCTCCTCCTCAGGTACTGCCGCCCCCTGCCCCCACCTCCTCCTCGTTTCTTTTTTTTAGAAATGAAATTAGATTTTCAATTTAGGTTTCAATTAGGTAGGACAAATTTAGCAAATGCAGTAGCTAACTAGTAGAAAAATTAGCAAAGTTAGCAAAGTTAGCAATTTTTTTAGCAAAGTTAGCAAGTTAGCAAAGTTAGCAAATTTGGGCAGTAGCTAATTAACAATTTTTTGTTTTTTGCTTTTTTAGCAAGTTAGCAAATTTTTGAGCAACTAAACAACAGTTATATGTTAGTTTTGCAATGTTGGTTGAATGTCGAAAAATATCCGAGTGGCCTATGTTTTGCCGGAATGTTGATTCATTTTCGTTCTGGCAAATTTCAGGCACTCCATATGTCCACTTTTTAGCAAAGGTCATGCCAAAAATTTCAGGCGCAACTTGTGCTAGAAACTAGGACATATGGAGTACCCGGGATTTGCCGGAAGGGGAATGAATCAACATTCCGACCAAATATATATATGCCCCTTTTTTCTCTTCATTATATCTTTTATTTACAATTGTTGAATAGGAAACATGTCTACCGACGCCGAAGCCGGGGGTTCTGCTCGCCTCGTAGTAGACCCCCACGAGGCAGCAAATGCATATTTTGATTACCTGGACGAACAGCAGATGGGGTTGCATGGTGGCGGTAGTGGCACCAACCCTGACACCGACACCGACACCGGCACTAGCACCGGCACCGACACCACCCCCGAGACCGGCAACGATGCTGTCGTAGCCAGTAAAGCACCGAAGAAGAAGAGGTCACAAAAACCAAACGAGCTCGGCATCGGACAAATTGTGGTCACGGAGATGCACCCCAAGAAGTTAGAGCCAACGGCGCTGGAGGAAGCGCGCTCGTGCTGGGGCAATCAACTAGGATGCATCCTTAGGGAAACCGCGAACATCAATGACATTCTGTTGAAGAAGATACCACATATGGAGCACATGCTCCTAAAGAAGTTGCATAATAGGTTCCTGTTTTCCGGTCGGGATGAAAAAACATTTAAAGACCTGTGGGATGACGTCGCCATGACAAAGATAAATGCCAAGGCGATGGTGACGTTCACCAACGACTTGTCCTCCTGGAAAGTTCAGGTGAAAAAAGTTATTGCAAAGAATGAACCGTGGTCCAAGATTCATGCTGATAATCCGTCAATAACGGAAGAGGACTTTGAAAAATTCAAAGAGAATTGCGGTAAAGAAGAAGTCAAGGCAATGTCAGAGAAAATGAAGGCACTCCAGGCCAGGAACATGCCTCCTCACCGCCTCGAAAGCCGTGGTTACGAGGGGAAGAGGCACGTATGGGCCAAGGAGGACGCCAAACGTGAAAGTCACGAAATCCCAGACCACTTGGCGAAGTTCACTGACCCGCTGGAGCATGACTGGATCAGGGCCCGGTACATGTGGGACAAAGTCAACAAGATCTTTTACACGGACCCAAACACAAGGGAGTTCATGAGACTTCTGGTAATTGTTATATTATCACATTAGCATATTAGCTTCCAATCAGTTCGACTACAAGTTTGTCACATTAGTAAACCATCCATGTCCCTTTTGCAAAAAGAGCAGCACCAAAAGGCAGCCGAAAGCGACGAGTCGTCACAGTCATCGGCAAGGCCCAAGTGGGACACCCCATTCAACCGGGCCCTGAACATACTGAAAAAGGTCCCGGTGGACAAGCCGCCGTCCTATGGACCTGTGCACGGTGTTAGAGATGGCGCCTCGTGGAAGACGTGCTACAGCGAGGAGCCAGAGGAAAGAAGGAAGAGACGGTTGGTCGTCACTTAGCAGACCATCGACGAGAAGATCGCGATTGCGGTCAATAAGACCAAAGCTGAGACCAAAGAAGAGTTGCGCGGGGCCGTCAATGCAGCGGTCACTAACGCGGTGGCTAGCTTGATTCCAGCAATTTTCGATTTCACGAAGAACTATCCAAATGCACGACCGGAGGACTTTCCCCTTCCCAGCTTTGTCGGGAGCAATTCGGCGAACACCACAGCACCAACACCTGCTCAAGCAACCGCAAAAGGTCCCGCTCATGTTCATAGCAGCCCGACCTCCGTCTCTTGCATGCTCGGCAGGCCTTCATCGGTGGCTGAGCTCGACGCCCTCACAGTAATTACGCGAAATACCCTTTTCACCAGCATGTCTATAGTCTTCCGTTTTAGTTGCCTTTCCGATGTTTGACGTCGCAGACATGTCTTCTTCGTAGGCCAACGATACCCCGTGCACCCTACTGTACGACATCAAGGGCCAAAAGGTGGCCGTGGGAAAGGCAACGATCGTGAAGCCGAAGGACCGCATGTTCCACAACCGAGAGATGCCCGATGGCGTCTTCAAGGTTAACGTGGCCAGTGTCTTAGCGGGCTTCGAGGATTTGCCTCCTCCAGTACCAGCCGATGACGACGAGACCCCCCAGAGGATTGGCGCACGCAAGAGCTGGTTCTTGCCTTGGCCGAAGTCTCTTCTTCGTCTCGAGGCGCCCAGTATCACGCCAACGCCACCTTCTCAAGAAGGTATGAACACCACCCCACCTACCATATTACCAGCACCTGTTGTGGCGGGTGGTAGCAGACGACGCGAGGGAGAGCCTGCATTAGTGCCAGATCATGTCGCCACCGCTGTCGAAGAAGCAAATGTTGATGACATGGAGGATGATGATGATGACCCAGACAAGTATTTCAATACCGCCTACGATGATGGATGGTTGATGGCTCAGGACGACCATGACTCAGGCTATGAGCATGGAGATGATGACTTGATGCTGCCTGATTTGTCGGAGCCGGAACATCCTAAGGCGGAATGCAAAAAGTCTCTCTTCAAGCAATCCTCGTAGGAGACGCCTCCAGATGCCGCCTCTACCCAGCAACCCCCCGAGGCCCGTCCAATGTTTAGCCCGACAACACTTGGGGGTGGTTAGGGAAGGTATGTTGGGCTCACTACCGCTGCGACCCAACAAGAAGCCAAGGAGGAGACCGGAAAAGGAAGGCCCTAAAGGTGCCAGAGATGCTTCAAGCAGCCAGCCGCCTCTGAAGCCCCAGGTGGTAGACAGAATACCTGTCGAAGGTAAGAATCATTTCCATGTCGCCGGCGAGCCGATCCTACCCCCCAAAGCGCTAGATAACATACTGAACAATGATCTAAGGAGACTCCATGAAGATGTGCTGGCCAGAGAAAAAAGCCTTCTGATCGCGGAAAAAACAGGATACCCGCTTTACGCGGCTCAGGTGCCGAGTGGGAAGTTCTACGTCGACACCTGGCCCACGAATCAGTTCATCCTGCGATTCGACTACATCTACAACATGTTCCACATGACCAAGCTGGATTTCCAGTTCATCCGCATGTATGCGATGTATCTCAACTACTTCATCAGGATCGAGAACATACGATATATCTACATCGCGGACCCATTCTATATGCACGAGAGCTACTTGGCAGTTTGCAAAGAGCACCGTGACTATGCGAGCAAGTACCTCGGTAGATTCATGATCGCTAATAAGGACAAGGAAGCGATTCTCCTGCCTTATCATCCCACGTAATTCATCCGCGCATATCCTTTCATAAGTGTCGTTAATCATTCCTTTGTAAGCATGGAGGCTAATTAGAGGTGTGTACTTTATTTGCGCAGCGGGGGCAGCGCCGTGCTCATCGTTTTGTACCCGAAATACTCCCATGCTATATACTTGGACTCATCGAAGAACATCAAGAAAAAGGATTACACGCACGTAAAGAGAGTTCTCAATAGTGCCCTGTTTACCTTCAGCATGTCTGGTGGATATATAAAGGTGAAAAGGAACAGGAAGGACGGGCTGGTTTTCTGCCATAAGACCGACTTCTGCTACATCCAGCAACCGCACACAAGTCAGGCTGATGGATTCTACCTCATGCATCACCTGCTCGAGTACAGAAGGGATAATCAACGCCTTCGCATGTCACCTAGTACCGAAGATGCCGAGATTGTCAGCTGGGCCACAAGCATAGGACAGACACCAGATCATCGACTTCGAGCTGAGTTTTATCACGTACAGTGTGAACTTGCCCAAGTGATGATGAAGCAGGTCCTCGAACCAACAAGGATGTTCTACCATGGGCCAACAATGACGCGGGATGATGTCCGAGCACTGCTACTCGCTCAGCGTCCGGACCTTAAGCCTTTCACGAAGCTCGGGTGCTTCATCCCTGACTATGAAGATTGGACCGCCGACATGGAGGACTGATCGCTCTTGCTGGTTAATTAGTTTGGGTATATATGAGGAACTTCGTCACTTATGTTTACTATAAATTGCCTGTATTTTGCTAATTATGCCTCTTTGTTTTCTTAAGTATATTATGTTGCATATTATCGTTCAATTGATCAACTGTCGATGCAGGTACATAGATCAAAGATGGCGAAGGACTGGCACGTCGTGTTCATTGGGAGGGTTCCAGGAGTCTACGACAACTGGCCACACGCTCAGGCCCAGGTGTACAGGTACCCCGGTGCTAGCCACAGAGGGTTTGACAGCAGAGCCGAAGCGGAAAGTAGTTACTTGAGGTGGACACTCCAGCATGAGCGAGGGCGGGATCGCCGGTGCCTCAAGTACTACATAGTCATGCTCTTGCTCATGCTAATAGCTCTTCTCCTCTACATCATGGTTTAGATAGAGATGATGAAAACTTGTGTTTGTGCCATGACCATGCATTTGTACTTATTCGAGACATGACATGATCACTCATGTGTATCGCTATTTTCGAGATGTGATGATATTTGTGTTGAATGATGATGATGGTATGACGAGCGTACTGTATGTCTATGATATGATGATAATAGTGTATGTTTAGTATGATCTGATGAAACTACTGTATAGATCCTATATAAATACATCACAAATACGTAGAGGGTGTAAATCTGTGAAAGCAGGAATACTAGCAGTAGCACTGGAAATCATCTAATACCAGCGCTCGTTTAGCAGCAGTGCTTTGTTTGCAGAAGCGCTACAGATAATTAGCAGTAGCGTTGGCCTGACAAGCGCTACTGTTAACAACACATAGCAATAGCGTTTACCAGGCCAGCGTTACTATAAAACTTAGCTGTAGCACGATAGTACCCCTTATCCTTTGCTACGAGTAAGTTTATAAGCATGTACCCGTCCGCGGGAGCTCCTATGCGCCGCATTTTGTGGCAAGTAGCCGCTCGACACGCACAGAGGAGGCTATCTGGGCAGGGCCAGTAGGCGTGCGAGTACTGTAGCGTTTTCTGATTCTTTTTTCATTTTTCTGTTATTTATTTCATTTTCTATTTATTTTTAATTCCTTTCCTTCTCTTTCATCTTCTTCTAAAATTCTATTTTTTTCAAAATTACAAATAAAGTTTAGAAGCTCACAAAATGTTCCTATTATTAATTTGTATTCACAAATTCAAAAATGTTTGCTTATTTTAAACAACATATTCACCTTTCAGAAAGTATTCATAACTTTAAAAAATGTTCGGGATTTCTAAAAAATGTTCGAGATTTTCAAAATATGTTTGTTTTTTCAAATTTGTACGGCAGCTTCATAAAAGGTTTTCGTTACTTTAAATTTTGAACAATTTTTTCAAAAGTGATTTTTTTAAAATTCCTGGACACTTTTGGAAACACAAAATTTTTTATGAAAACCGTGAATAAATTTTGAAAATGACATAAATGTTATAAACACGAACATTGAATGAAAATTATGAATTTCTTTGAAAGGAGAACAATTTTGGAAACACAAATATGTTTATGAAATCATTATTTTTTTGTTCAAAAACAAAAACATATTCTTTAAATCCATGAATTGTTTTTGAAATACAGAATTTTTGAAACATCCTTCTGTTTTTTAATAGGATAACAATTTTTGAAACACAAACATTTAAATATAAATTGCGAACAAAATTTTGAACACGAGAACTTTTTTTGAAATTTGAAACAAAAATTAGAAAATGTCAAACAAAAGGAATAGGAAAGGCAAAAGTAATGCAAAGGAAAGGGAAAAAACTAAAACGAAAAAAATTACATTTTTCCAAAAATATGAACATTTTTTTAAAATCCCAAACGTTTTTTGCAAATACCTAACATGTTTTGAAAAAACCGAATATTGTTTGAATTAATAAATATATATTTTTAAAGGCAATTATTTGAAATTTAGAACATTTTTATAAAAGCAAGAAGATTTTTCGAATTTTAAGAACAATTTTCGAACATGAATTTAGTTTCAAAAAGATAAAATAACCTTGGAAAAAGGAAAAAAGAAAGAAACGTAAGTGGATCAGGCGGGAGCCTTCATTCGGAATGCAAACAGGCCACAACATGTATGGTATCACCGTATAACATCTGAAAGTGTCTATATTTAGGTTCGGTGAATTTGATTTTGCACCAGGCGTGTGTCCTTTGTTGGAAGAAACAACAGGATGCAGAAAATATTTCACCAACCATTAGTGGTTTAATTTCTAGTGCATGAAGTCCAACGAGTCTTTCATTTTTTATGAAAACAAGTCCAACAGATCTAATGGACATTTTCTTGGTGATCAAATTTAATGGCCTTGCAGCCAGCCATAACAAATGGCATGTCTATAAGAGAACCATGGACTCAGTGCTTGCTCACCTACGTCAAGTTGTACAGTCGAGTGAAGAACACAACAACCACTGCACTTGTAAAATTTCCGACCAACATCTATCATTCAGTGTTCTGCACATGCGGGAGATCAAGATCAACATAGGTGTGTGAGGCATCTGGAGTTCATTGTATGCAATGTGAGCCAAAAGAACTATCATGTAGACTATTCTGCTCAAGCTCAAAAAGATATCATGTTGAAGCATGTGATGGAAATTTTGTGCGATGAACTTTTCCGTGGAGCTGAGCAGGAGGAGTGGCATGATGCACTCGCCGATCTTGCAAATGATTTGCCTTAGTTAGCCCACATGTATGATGTATCTTGCGCATCCAGCAACTGTGCCGGAGGCCATAGTAGAGCGTTTGATTGGATAAGCGGTAAGCGCTCATGGGTTGTTTTTCTTTTAGAAAACACTAGAAAATAGTTTAATGTATTTTCAGCATACAGAGAACAGAAAAATTTATAATCTACATAGACAAAAGGAAAATGTAATGCAAACCATGGCCATTTTATTGTTGAGGCTTCCATATGATTCTTACTCGTACTCCTGAAGGACAAACAACAATTTATCCACTATGATAATTTGTCAAAACTAGGCTACCACTACCAAGTAGCTGACCCACGCGTCACCGCGTCGTCCCTTCCTCTCCCTCCACTCCACATTGTCGCGCCACCACCAGAGAAAACAAACATTTGAAGCATGAGCAGCCTCAAAAGACGGTGGTGGCAGGGCTGTTGGAAATATGTCCTAAAGGCAATAAATAAAGTGTTTATTATTATATTTCCTTTTTCATGATAATTGTTTATTATCCATGCTATAATTGTATTGACTGGAAACACATTGCATGTGTGGATGAATAGACAACACTTTGTCCCTAGTATGCCTCTAGCGAACTAGCTCGTTGATCAAAGATGGTCAAGGTTTCCTAACCATTGACATGTGATGTCATTTCATAACAGGATGACATCATTAGGAGAATGATGGGATGGACGAGACCCAAATTATAAACGTAGCATATGATCGTGTCAGTTTATTGCTACAGTTTTCTACATGTCAAGTATATGTTCCTATGACCATGAGATCATGCAACTCACGGACACCGGAGGAATACCTTGTGTGTATCAAACGTCGCAACGTAACTGGGTGACGATAAAGGTACTCCACAGGTATCTCCGAGGGTGTCTATTGAGTTGGCATGGATCAACACTGGGATTTGTACTCCGTGTAACGGAGAGGTATCGCAGGGCCCACTCGGTAATACAACATCACAATAAGCCTTGCAAGCAATGTGACTAAGTGTTAGTCACGGGATCTTGTATTACGGAACGAGTAAAGAGACCAGTAACGAGGTTGAACTAGGTATGGAGATACCGACGATCGAATCTCAGGCAAGTAACATACCGAAGAACAAAGGGAACATCATACGGGATTAACTGAATCCTTGACATAGAGGTTCGACCGATAAAGATCTTCGTAGAATATATAGGAACCAATATGGGCATCCAGGTCCCGCTATTGGTTATTGACCGTAGAGGTGTCTCGGTCATGTCTACATAGTTCTCGAACCCGCAGGGTCTGCACACTTAAGGTTCGGTGATGTTTCGGTAGTATAGAGTTATATATGGTGGTGACCGAAGGTTGTTTGGAGTCCCGGATGAGATCTCGGACGTCACGAGGAGCTCCGGAATGGTCCAGAGGTAAGGATTGATATATATGAAGTCATGTTTTGTGTTGAAAATATGCCCTACAGGCAATAATAAAATGGTTATTATTGTATTTCCTTGTTCATGATAATTGTCTATCGTTCATGCTATAATTGTATTAACCGGAAACCATAATGCATGTGTGAATACATAGACCACAACATGTCCCTAGTGAGCCTCTAGTTGGCTAGCTCGTTGATCAATAGATGGTCACGGTTTCATGACCATGGACACTGGATGTCATTGATAACGAGATCACATCATTAGGAGAATGATGTGATGGACAAGACCCAATCCTAAGCATAGCACAAGATCGTGTAGTTCGTCTGCTAAAGCTTTTCCAATGTCAATGATCGTTTCCTTAGACCATGAGATTGTGCAACTCCCGGATGCTGTAGGAATGCTTTGGGTGTGCCAAATGTCACAACGTAACTGGTTTGCTATAAAGGTACACTACGGGTATCTCCGAAAGTGTCTGTTGGATTGGCACGAATCGAGACTGGGATTTGTCACTCCGTGTGACGGAGAGGTATCTCTGGGCCCACTCGGTAAGACATCATCATAATGAGCTCAATGTGACTAAGGAGTTAGCCACGGGATGATATATTACAGAACGAGTAAAGAGACTTGCCGGTAACGAGATTGAACAAGGTATAGGGATACTGACGATCGAATCTCGAGCAAGTATCATACCGGTAGACAAAGGGAATTGTATACGGGGTTGATTGAATCCCTGAAATCGTGGTTCATCCGATGAGATCATCGTGGAGCATGTGCCAACATGGGTATCCAGATCCCACTGTTGGTTATTGACCGGAGAGGTGTCTCGGTCATGTCTACGTGTCTCCCGAACCCGTAAGGTCTACACACTTAAGGTTCGATGATGCTAGGGTTATAGGGAAATAGTGTACGTGGTTACCGAAGGTTGTTCGGAGTCCTGGATGAGATCCCGGACGTCACGAGGAGTTCTGGAATAGTCCGGAGGTAAATATTGATATATAGGAAGTGAGGTTGTAGTCACCGGAAGAGTTTCAGGAATTACCGGTAGCGTACCGGGACCACCGGAAAGGTTCCGGGGGTCCACCAAGTGGGGCCACCAGCCCCAAAGGGCTGCGTGGGCCGAGAGTGGAAGGTACCAGCCCCAGAGTGGGCTGGTGTGCCCTCCATCCTGGCCCAAGGCGCAGGAAAGGTGGGAAGGAGGGGAAACCCTAGGTCTAGATGGGCCTAAGGCCCACCTAGGGCTGCGCCCTCCCCACTCCCTCCCTGGCCGCCGGCCAGATGGCCAATCTAGGGCCGGCCGTAGCCCCTAGGGTGGGAACCCTAGGGCTGCTCCCTCCCTCCCCCTCCTCCTATATATAGTGAAGGGTTTGGGGGCTGCCACACACATGAGTTCTCTCTCTCTCTCGGTGCAACCCTACCTTCCTCTTCCTTGTTCCCCGTAGTGCTTGGCGAAGCCCTGCCAGAGACCACGTAGCTCCACCGTCACCACGCCGTCGTGCTGCCGGAGCTCTCCCTCAACCTCTCCTTCCTCCTTGCTGGATCAAGGCGTAGGAGACGTCACCGGGCTGCACGTGTGTTGAACGCAGAGGCGTCATTGTTCGTTGCTAAGATCGGATTCCACCGCGATCTGAATCGCTGCGAGTACGACTCCACCAACCGCGTTCTTGTAACGCTTCCTCTTAGCGATCTTCAAAGGTATGAAGATGCAATCTCCCCTTACTCGTTTCTGGTTTCTCCATAGATAGATCTTAGTGGTCGTAGGAATTATTTTGATTTACTACTACGTCTCCCAACATTTTGGTCGCCGGAAAAGTTCCGGGCTCATCGATAGTGTACCGGGAGTGCCGGTAGTGTACCGGGGGACCATCGGGAGGGGTATTTCGACCCAAGAGGCTACATGGGTTGTGGGAGGATAAATACCAGCCCTTAGTGGGCTGGTGGAAGTCCCACATAGGGCCCATGCAGCTGGGAAGAAAGCCCAAAGGTGGAAAAGGTGGAAAAAGGCGAAAAGGTGGGAAAATAAGGAAGGACTCCTAATCCTACTAGGAGTGGAGGAGGAGGGCTCCTCCCTCCACTTCGGCCGAAGCCTAGGAGGGCTTGCCCTTGCGCCAAGCCTCCTCCTCCCCTCCTCCTATATATACTAGAGGTTTTAGGGGTTTTGCAGATAGATTTTCAGCCACGCGCAACCCTACCCTCTAGTCCGTAGTTTCTCCTCTAGATCGGTTTCAACTGTGCTTAGGCGAAGACATGCTGAGATTACTCCACCACCATCGCCGCAGTGCAGTCATGCTGCCGGAGAACTCGTCTAACTCTCCGCTCCCTCTTGCTGGTTCAAGAAGGCGGAGATCGTCATCAAGCCGTATGTGTGCTGAACGCGGAGGTGCCATCCGTTCGGTGCTAGATCGGGACGGATCGTGATTGGATCGCAGGACGCTCAGCCATTTGGATCGCGAGGACGTTCGACTACGTCAACCGTGTTTCTCAACAGTTCCCCCTTAGCGATCTATAAGGGTACGTAGATCCTCTCTCTCTCGTAGATGCTCATCACCATGGATAGATCTTCCGTGTGCGCAGGAAATTTTTTGTTTCCCTTGCAACGTTCCCCAACAGTGGCATCATGAGCCAGGTCTATGTGTAGATGAGATCTCGAGTAGAACACAAAGAGTTTGTGGGTGTTGATGCTTAGATTGCTTCCTCCCTTGGTCGTGTATTGGTTCAGCAGTATTGTGGGATGAAGCGGCCCGGATCAACCTTACTCGTACGCTTACGAGAGACCGATTCCATCGACTGACGTGTAACCTCGTTGCACAAAGATGGCTGGCGGGTGTCTGTTTCTCCTACTTTCATTGGATCGGATTCGACAAAGGCGGTCCTTGAAAAGCTTGAAAAGCAACTTATGTATCACCGTTGTGGTTTATGCGTAGGTGATAATTATTCTGGCTAGATACCCGTAGCAGCCACGTAAAACATGCAACAACAATTAGAGGACGTCTAACTTGTTTTTGCAGGGTATGTTGTGATGTGATATGGCCAATTACATTATGAGATATATGTGATGTATGAGATGATCATGTGTTGTATAGAATATCATGACTTGCATGTCGATGAGTACGGCAACCGGCAAGAGCCATAGGGTTGTCTTTAATTATTGTATGACCTGCGTGTCAATCATTAAGCGCTATGTAATGCTTTACTTTATCGCTAAACGGTGGCAATAGTAGTAAAAGCATGGTGGGCGCGACAACCCCGATGGCAACGTATTGATGGAGATCAAGATGATGGAGATCATGGTGTCTTGCCGGTGACGATGGAGATCATGCCGGTGCTTTCAAGATGGAGATCAAAAGCACAAGTTCATGGCCATATCACGTCACTTATGATTTGCATGTGATGTTAATCCTTTTATGCACCTTGTTTTGTTTAGGACGACGGTAGCATTATAAGGTGATCCCTCACTTGAATTTCAAGATGAATTGTGTTCTCCCCGAGTGTGCACCGTTGCAAAAGTTCGTCGTGTCGAGACACCACGTGATGATCGGGTGTGATAGACTCTACGTTCACATATAACGGGTGCAAGCCAGTGTTGCACATGCAGAACACTCGGGTTAAACTTGACGAGGCCAGCATGTACAGACATGGCCTCGGAACACGAGAGACCGAAAGGTCGAACATGAGTCATATAGTAGATATGATCAACATGATGATGTTCACCATTGAAGCCACCTCAACTCACGTGATGATTGGACTTGAGTTGGTGAATTTGGATCATGTGACACTCAGATAACCTGAGGGATGTCAATTTGAGTGGGATCTTTAGTAATTTGATTAACTAAACTCATTATCTTGAACAATAGTCTAAGTAACCTTTGCATATTTATGTTGTAGATCAATGGCTGGCGCAGTAGTACCCCTGAATTTTAATGCGTTCCTAGAGAAAGCTAAGTTGAAAGATGATTATCCTCATAGCTTCCCAGAAATCATATGTCCTTGATGCACCGCTTGGTGACCAACCCGAACATATGGCATCCGAAGACGTTAAGAACGCTTGGGAGGCACGTTCTGGAGATTACTCAATAGTTCAGTGTGCAATATTGTATGGCTTTGAACCGGGACTTCAAAGACGTTTTGAATGTCATGGAGCATATGAGATGTTCCAGGAGTTGAAGTTTATCTTTCAGAAGAATGCTCGGATCGAGAGGTATGAGACCTCCGATAAGTTCTATGCTTGCAAAATGAAGGAGAACGGGTCTATCAGTGAACATATACTCAGAATGTCTGGGTATTCGACTCATATGGCAGAGTTGGGAATTGCCCTTCCGCCAGAGGCGATCACTAACAGAGTTCTTCAATCACTGCCACCTAGCTACAAGAGCTTTGTCATGAACTATAACATGCACGGGATGAACAAGTCAGTCGCCGAGCTGTTTGTGATGCTGAAAGTCGCTGAGTCTGAAATCCAGAAAGAACATCAAGTGTTGATGGTCAATAAAACCACTAGTTCAAGAAGAATGGCAAGGGCAAGGGCAAGAAGGGTAAATCCAAGAAGGATGGCAAAGCAATTGCTCCTCTTGTAAAGAAACCCAAGGCTGGACCCAAGCCATAAACTGAGTGCTCTCATTGCAAGGGAACTGGTCACAGGAAGCAGAACTGCCCCAAGTACCTGGCTGAGAAGAAGAAGGCCAACAACAAACAAGGTATATATGATATACATGTTATTGATGTGTACCTTACTAGCTCTCGTCGTAGTGCCTGGGTATTTGATACCGGTTCGGTTGCTCACATTTGCAACTCAAAGCAGGACATATGGAATAGACGGAGGCTCGCTCAGGACGAAGTGACGATACGCGTGGGAAATGGTTCCAAGGTTGATGTGATCACCGTCGTCACGCTCTCTCTGCGATTACCATCGGGATTAGTGATGAACCTGAATAATTGTTATTTACTGCCTACGTTAAGCATGAACATTATATCTGGATCTTGTTTATTGCGAGACGGTTACTCATTTAAATCAGAGAATAATGGTTGTTCTATTTATATGAGTGATATCTTTTATGGTCATGCACCCAATGTGAGGGGTTTATTCATATTGAATCTTGATAGTGATGATACACATGTTCATAACATTGATGCCAAAAGATGTAGAGTTGATAATGATAGTACCACTTTCTTGTGGCACTGCCGTTTGGGTCATATTGGTGTAAAACGCATGAGGAAGCTCCATGCTGATGGACTTTTGGAGTCACTTGATTTTGAATCGCTTGACACATGTGAACCATGCCTCATGGGCAAGATGACTAAAACGTCGTTCTCTGGAACAATGGAACGGGCAAGAAACTTGTTGGAAATCGTACATACTGATGTGTGCGGTCCAATGAATGTTGCAGTGCGCGGTGGATATCGTTATTTTCTCACCTTCACTGATGACTTAAGTAGATATGGGTATATTTACTTAATGAAACATAAGTCTGAAACGTTTGAAAAGTTCAAACAATTTCAGAGTGAAGTTGAGAATCATCGTAACAAGAAGATCAAGTTCCTACGATCTGATTGAGGAGGTGAATATCTGAGTTATGAGTTTGGCAGTCACTTAAGACAGTGTGGAATTATTTCACAGTTGACACCGCCCTGAACACCACAGCGTAATGGGGTGTCCGAACGTCGTAATCGAACCTTATTAGATATGGTGCGTCCTATGCTGTCTCTTGCCGATTTGCCACTATCGTTTTGGGGTTATGCATTAGAGATAGCTGCATTCACTTTAAATAGGGCACCATCGAAATCCGTTGAGACGATGCCATATGAACTATGGTTTGGCAAGAGGCCAAAGTTGTCGTTTCTTAAAGTTTGGGGATGTGATGCTTATGTCAAAAAGCTTCAGCCTGAAAAGCTGGAACCCAAAGCGGAGAAATGCGTCTTCACAGGATACCCAAAAGAGACATTTGGGTATACCTTCTATCTCAGGTCCGAACGCAAAGTGTTTGTCGCTAAGAACGAATCATTTCTTGAGAAAGTGTTTCTCTCGAAAGAATTGAGTGGGAGGAAAATAGAGCTTGATGAGGTTATTGAACCTTTACTTCAACCAGAGAGTAGCGCAGCGCAGAAAGATGTTTTTGTGGAGGCTACAACAGTTGAAGAGGAAGTTAATGATGATGATCATGAAGCTTCGGATCAAGTCACTATTAAACCTCATAGGTCGACAAGGGCGCGTACTGCTTCTGAGTGGTACGACAACCCTGTCTTGGAGGTCATGTTGTTGGACAACAATGAACCTACGAGCTATGGAGGAGCAATGATGGGCCCGGATTCCGAGAAATGGTTAGAGGCCATGAAATCCGAGATGGGATCCATGTATGAAAACAAAGTATGGACTTTGGAAGTATTACCTGAAGGGCGAAAGGCCATTCAGAACAAATGGATCTTTAAGAAGAAGACGGAACCGGACGGTAATGTCACCGTCTATAAATCTCGACTTGTGGCAAAGGGTTTTTCACAAGTTCAAGGAGTTGACTACGATGAGACCTTCTCACCCGTAGCGATGCTTAAGTCTGTCAGAATCATGTTAGCAATAGCTGCATATTTCAACTATGAAATTTGGCACATGGATGTCAAAACAGCGTTCCTCAACGGTTTCCTTGAGGAAGAGTTGTATATGATGCAACCGAAAGGTTTTGTCGATCCAGAGAATGCTGAGAAAGTTTGCAAACTCCAGGGATCCATTTATGGACTGGTGCAAGCATCTCGGAGTTGGAATAAGCGCTTTGATGAGGTGATCAAAGCGTTTGGGTTTATACAAGTTTATGGGGAAGCTTGTATTTACAAGAAAGTGAGTGGGAGCTCCATAGCGTTTCTAATATTATATGCGGATGACATATTGCTGATTGGAAACAATATAGAAATGCTGAAAAGCGTGAAGGAATATCTGAACAAGAGTTTTTCAATGAAGGACCTAGGAGAAGTTGCTTTCATATTAGGCATTAAGATCTATAGAGATAGATCAAGACGCTTGATAGCACTTTCACAAAGCACATACCTTGATAAAGTTTTGAAGAATTTCAAAATGGATCAGTCCAAGAAGGGGTTCTTGCCTGTGTTACAAGGTGTGAAGTTGAGTAAGACTTAATGCCCAGTGACTGCAGAAGATAGAGAGAAGTTGAGTGTCATGCCCTATGCTTCAGCCATAGGCTCTATCATGTATGCAATGATGTGCACAAGACCCAATGTCAGCCTTGCCATAAGTATGGCCGGAAGGTTTCAAAGTGATCCTAGAATGGAGCACTAGACGACGGTCAAGAATATCCTTAAGTACCTGAAAAGGACTAAGGAAATGTTTCTCGTTTATGGAGGTGATGAAGAGCTCGTCGTAAAGGGTTACGTCGATGCAAGCTTTGACACTGATCCGGATGACTCTAAGTCACAAACCGGATACGTATTTATTCTCAATGGGGAAGCGATAAACATGTGCAGTTCCAAGCAAAGCGTGGTAGCTGATTCTACATGCGAGGCGGAGTACATCGCAGCCTCGGAGGCAGCGAAGGAATGTGTCTGGATGAAGCAGTTCATGACAGATCTTGGAGTAGTGCCTAGTGCACTGAATCCAATGACCCTGTTCTATGACAACATTGGTGCCATTGCTCTGGCCAAGGAACAAGGGTTTCACAAGACGACCAGACACATAAAGCGACGCTTCAATTCCATCCGTGATTACATCGAGGAGAAGGACATAAATATTTGCAAAGTGCACACGGATCTGAATATTGCAGACCCGTTGACTAAACCTCTTCCAAGGGCTAAACATGATCAACACCAGAACTGCATGGGTGTTCGATTCGTTACAATGTAAATCACATAGTGATGTGAACTAGATTAATGACACTGGTGCAAGTGGGAGACTGTTGGAAATATGCCCTAGAGGCAATAAATAAAATGTTTATTATTACATTTCCTTGTTCATGATAATTGTTTATTATGCATGCTATAATTGTATTGACTGAAAACACATTGCATGTGTGGATGAATAGACAACACTTTGTCCCTAGTATGCCTCTAGTGAACTAGCTCGTTGATCAAAGATGGTCAAGGTTTCCTAACCATTGACATCTGACATCATTTGATAATGGGATCACATCATTAGGAGAATGATGGGATGGACAAGACCCAAACTATAAACATAGCATATCATCGTGTCTGTTTATTGCTACAGTTTTCTGCAGGTCAAGTATATGTTCCTATGACAATGAGATCATGCAACTCATGGACACCGGAGGAATACCTTGTGTGTATCAAACGTCACAACATAACTGGATGACTATAAAGGTACTCTACAGGTATCTCCGAGGGTGTCTGTTGAGTTGGCGTGGATCAACACTGGGATTTGTTACTCCGTGTGACGGAGAGGCATCTCAGGGCCCACTCAGTAATACAACATCACAATAATCCTTGCAAGCAATGTGACTAAGTGTTAGTCACGAGATCTTGTATTACGGAACGAGTAAAGAGACTTGCCGGTAACGAGGTTGAACTAGGTATGAAGATACCGACGATCGAATCTCGGGCAAGTAACATACCGAAGAACAAAGGGAACATCATATGGGATTAACTGAATCCTTGACATAGAGGTTCGACCGCTAAAGATCTTCGTAGAATATGTAGGAACCAGTATGGGCATCCAGGTCCCGCTATTGGTTATTGACCTTAGAGGTGTCTCGGTCATGTCTACATAGTTCTCAAACCCGCAGGGTCTGCACACTTAAGGTTCGGTGACATTTCGGTAGTATAGAGTTATATATGGTGGTGACCGAAGGTTGTTCGAAGTTCCGGATGAGATCCCGAACGTCACGAGGAGCTCCGGAATGGTCCAGAGGTAAAGATTGATATATAGAAAGTCCTGTTTTGGTCGCCGGAAAAGTTCCGGGCTCATCGGTAGTGTACCGGAAGTGCCGGTAGTATACCGGGGGACCATCGGGAGGGGTATTTCGACCCAAGAGGCTACATGGACTGTGGGAGGATAAATACCAGCCCTTAGTGGGCTGGTCGAAGTCTCACATAGGGCCCATGCGGGTGGGAAGAAAGCCCAAAGGTGGAAAAGGTGGAAACAGGCAAAAAGGTGAGAAAATAAGTAAGGAGTCATAATCCTACTAGGAGTGGAGGAGGACTCCTCCCTTCACTTCGGCCGAAGCCTAGGAGGGCTTGCCCTTGCGCCAAGCCTCCTCCTCCCCTCCTCCTATATATACTAGAGGTTTATGGTTTTTGCAGATAGATTTTCAGGCACGTGCAACCCTACCCTCTAGTCCGTAGTTTCTTCTCTAGATCGGTTTCAGCTGTGCTTAGGCGAAATCCTGCTGAGATTACTCCATCACCAGCGCCGTCATGCTGCCGGAGAACTCGTCTACCTCTCCGCTCCCTCTTGCTGGATCAAGAAGGCGGAGATCGTCATGAAGCCATATGTGTGCTGAACGCGGAGGTGCCGTCCGTTCGGTGCTAGATCGGGACGGATCGTGATTGGATCGTGGGACGCTCGGCGATTTGGATCGCGAAGACGTTTGACTACATCAACCGCGTTTCTCAACACTTCCCGCTTAGCGATCTACAAGGGTACGTAGATCCACTCTCTCTCTCTCTCTCTCTCGTAGATGCTCATCACCATGGATAGATCTTGCGTGTGCGTAGGAAAAAATTTGTTTTCCATGCAACGTTCCCCAACAGGGGCACTGTGGCTCCGACTGCTCGTTACCATGTCAGAGATTGCTCGACGTCTAGGGGGCAAGGTCGTGCGGTAGTGGCACATGCGACAGCGAGAGCACCATCAGGGCTTGGTCTGGGCCCTTGCAGGCCCATGGGTGGGGCACTTGGTAGATGCGGTCGATGCTTTGTGTCATTGTCGTCAATGAATCGGAGTGGTGGCAAGGTGGTGCGGCACTGTGGGCATGGGGTTGTAGGCACGAGCCCGATCTGGGTCCTACAAGGCCTTTGGCGTAGCCAGACGCATGTCAGTGCTATGGCGGTGCGTCCTCGGCCAGATTCCACGCCTTACGCTGAGGTGTGTCACCTCTACTATCTAGGAGGTTACAAGGGGCTCTCAATGCTATAGAGAGCAGTTTTTGCTCCCGTGGCCCGATCTGGGCGTGCAGGTCTGGTTGACAGATTTTATGGGCCTGAACCAACTATTGTATCTGAACCCAGTTAAAATTATGAAATATCAGAGGTTCGTTCAAATTGCATGGCATGTGTGTATGTTATGTCTTGTACTGCTAGTTGAGTAGAAGAATCACCAACATATAATGTGGGTTGTTCTACTACTTCTTGTAGCATGAGAAAAGAGAGAAACAACATGCATACTCACTCGATGACTCGATTCATACCACTCCATGCAACGCAACACGTGGATCTCGTGTTTCATGTATCGAGTTCAAGTTCGACTACGTGTTAATGTTTTGCACTTTGGTTGAAGAACTAAATTGTTGCATGGTTGTGCACTACCTTGCTCATGGTGTACGTATCAATACACAAGCTCATCGTGGACACGCTTTCTACTCCCAGAGAGTACTTCCACCACATGTGAGTTGCATTTCTTCACTCTCTCACGCTGCCCTTTATGTAGAGAAACACGGGATGGGAGAGGCTACGTACAATGGAGAATGGCAACACAGAGACACTCTCTGGCCGAGTTATTAGTGTTGAGCTGCTTCTTAGGTGGGACCATCATGTCCAATTAGTGCACAAAAACCTGTGGGAGCAAGCCTCACAGACGACGTCCTTTGAGAACCTACACCATGTTAGAGCGATGAGGTTTTCAGGGAGCGTCTCGGTGTGAATGGTCGCATCGGATTGACTTCTTCCTTGACATACATCCATCTCCTTCTACTACTTCCTCTATGACAGACGGCCACCTTGTCTTCACCACCATTGCTGACGTTCGTGTTGCATCGGAGTTCCCAATGAACTCATATGTTCTGAATCTCTCTCTATTATATTGCATGTGCTTTGGTCCACATGAGTACATGCTAGATGTTCCTAGTCTATCACATGTGATATGCCATGTCGGCAATCTGGTGATGATGTGAATCTGTATTAAGCTTAACCAAAAACTGCTTAATTTCCTAACGATCCAAAATCCTTGTAAATTTAGGAAATTTGTCTTTGTTGTTGCTCTGAAACCGAGCTCATCTATGTGTGCTCAGTTCAAGTGATGGCATACCAAAACTATCTTCTGGCTCACCGCCATGACTTGTACTGGGTTTCAGCTGGCACTACTTTGTTTCCGCTATGCTGATCAATTCTATGGATTGTTCCTACGTCTCAAACGGTCCGTGTCAAAAAAGTTAGTTAGGACTAGATTTCTCCAAAATTTCTTTAGAAATCATTTGAATCAAAGAAGCCCTAACTTGGTTTCTTTTAGGATTCCCTCTCGACAAGAGCGCTCTTGAGGGTTCCATACAAGAACTCGTCAAGAAATGGTTGTATCATTTTTCTCTTCAGAATCCACGATTTCTCAAGATAATGTTTGAATCTTTACTTACAAAATGACCTTGTGAGCCATTAGCATGTGAGCCAAGGTATGTATAAGATTCAGCCAAGTCACTGCAGCGGGAACAAAGTAGAGTCGGATTTCATAGATACAAGAAAAATCCATAGACAAATGCAAGATTGTACACACCACTATTCAGCATTTTATTGTTCCAGGACAACCAAATATTTGTTTGTTCAGATCATGAGATAAAAATAGCTGAAAACAAAGAGACTAGTTTGTGCTATCTTCTGACAAAGAGAAATTTCCCACATTGTAGAGTGAATGAGTGTTCTTTTCTACCATGTAGGGATATACCGTGCATGTATCCACAGCCAGTCATTGCTTTGAGATTCATAAAACCTTTCCGGGGTGTGTGCCGAAGCATGATAGGAAAAAGAATTAAAAGTTTGCACCAATTAAAAGTGTTTTAATTTGCGGTGGATCAATTCCAACAGATCCAATGTACAGTTTTTATTGGAAGACAGATGTAATGGCCTTGCAGCCATAAGAAATGGCATGCCTATAAGAGAACCACAAACTCGGTCCTTGCTCACCTACTTCAAATTTTACAGTCTTTCAGTGTTTTGCGCATGTGACAGATCAAGATCAACCTAGGCTTGTCAGGCATCAGGATGCTAGAAAGAGCTTCTGTGTTGATTATTCTGTGCAGGATGGAGAAGCATTCAAGTTGAATCTTGTGCTGTGAATTCTGTGCGATGAACTTACCAGTTCAGCCATGCAAGAGAAGTGGTACGATGTACTCACACTCATCTTGCAAGGAAATGCTCTGCCCTCTGTTAGCCCCCATGTAACCTTGCTAGCGCATCCAGCCGCTGAGCAGGACATTGTGGTAGAGCGTTTGATTTAATAACGGATAAGTGTTCATGTATTGTTTCTCGTTGAGAAAACACTACGTCAATAGTTTAATGTATTTTCATTATATAGAGGACGGAAAAGGCTATTTACGAAGGGAACAACGAATTGTGGCTTTAAATCATAAGAACTCACAACTGACAGAATATGTCCCACCGCAAAAACGAAAAATCACAAGAACGTGTGCCGAGTGGGGTGAACTGGTACGAAAAACATGGTGATAAGAGTCAAGATAGATGGTGCGATTTGAACAGCATGGTCGATGATCTGCGTTCCTACTTGCGGTGACACGTTCGATCTGAGGTGGCTCCCATGGAAAAGACGAGAGAACAGGATTATGTGCGTCTTCTATGCCATAGTTGTTTGATAGAAATACTGATGATGACTCTGATGCTAGGATTTACAAAAGAAATAAGGAAAAGCCGGAAGTTGAATCCCATCCGGTTGCTAACAGTCATAGATTGGTTTCTTTTAGGATTTCTTTTCAACAAGAACACTCACGACGATCCGCACAAATGATGAACGATTAGGTTTTGAGGAAAGGGTTAGGGATGCTCCTAGGAATGCAAATATGCCCCAACATCTATAGTATGATCGTCATATATGCCATAATGCCAATGTATGTTTAGGTTCACATTTACTTGTCTCTCGGTGAATTTGATTTTGCACTAGACACGTGTCCTAGGAGGTCACCCATACACGCGTGTGTAAGTACTGCCAACGTTGATAGGTCTCCTCGTCTCGTCGCCCCCGCGTGGCCATGGAGGGGGAACCCCAATCACGCCACCCCACCCTCTCCCTTTGTAGCCGCCAAAGGGTGCGGCCAGGCGAAGCCTGGCTAGCGCCGGGGGCGACGAGGCCTCTTCATCCATCATGTGTGGCGATATGCACAGGCAGGTGCTCCTAGGATAGAGCATGGAGCAACGGTGCCTTCTTGCTGGGACACATGATTACCGGGTGGTGGTGGAGGTGGCCTAGGTGGACCACCTCAGATCCTATCGGGCGAGCGATGGTGATGCTTTTGCGTAGTAGTACCTCTGGAGTGTATCATTTCTGAGCCACCTATGGGCGTAGAGTGTACAGTGCACAGCATAGGTCATTTTGAGCCTCGATACAACATGTGTTAAAATCATATATCAAAGCTTGTACAACAGTGGCACAGATATATTAAAAGATATTATTGGCCAGCGTAAATGATATGCACACCAGCACGGCCGCATCGGACAAAGCATAACTCAGCCCTCGAGTATCTCTTTATAGGCAGCGCCCCAAGTTCACTCCACTCGAACAAGCGAGGTGGTACTAAAAGTTTACCATGCCCATCTCTGGTTGCAGGCACAGCTAAGGCACATGGGCTTTACATGGGCTGTAAGTGGTCAATACAATATGTCGCTCGATCACTTGATATAGGCTACAACGTGGTAGGTTTGATGGGCCTATGGATACTGAGCGTGAGAAGGCATGTCACGGTATTTTTAATGACAATCTCAACACCATATATCTTCAAAGGTTGAACCGATTAGCATGTATCTTCACCAAAAATGTTCATGCGTGATCTAAAATAAAATATATTTTAATTACTAATATTAATCAGCCGACCCATCGGGCGACCCACGGGCAGGACCTTATACCCATACCCTACCCACGACTAATCGAGTTACCCATCGGGCTTACCCATGGGTAAAGATGGGAACCCATACCCTACCCATTCGGGTCGGGTGCCCACACGGCCGCCCATGGGTCGGATTGTCGGGTTGAGTCGTAGCGGCTAGTTTCTTGGTGTTGTCGGGCCTTTGGAGCGGGACCCACGGCGACTTGCGGTGGAGCGGTGGTAGATGTTGGTGATTGTTGTTGTGTGGCAGCACAATAGACTTGCAACCAGTTAGGCGGAACGATGTTCTGGTCGCGTTCTTGCTCGCTGCGGCGTCGTCTGATGGCGCCACAGGAGTTGGGTGATCGGGCGGCAGCCTGGCTTCTTCGACGGCGGCGGCCTCCGTGGTCATGTGGATGACGCGGTGGCTGGATTTTCATTCTGGTGGTGGTCCCCGACTCCAAGTGTCGTGGTCGAGGCGGTATGGGACGTCCTCCACTGTGACCATGGAGTTTCGAGGCTGGGGGTAGTATGAGACGACCCCACCACTTCAAGATCGAGTTCATTTCAAAGCAGCAGGTGCTATGCACGACGACTTTGGCAAAAGTGTCAGGTCATGCCTAGCCGGTGATGAGGAAGCACGGTGTCTCATGTGAAGGAGTCAAGTTAGGTCGAATTCTGGTTGGTCCTATGCACTGTGTCTTCGCCATGGTGTGAAGTCATGCTTGTTGTTTGATTGAAGATGGTGTTATATAGTGGACTGAGGTGAGGTGGTGTGGGACATCTTTGCCTTCACGAATCTCCTCATGTGGTATCAGGCTAGTGAGGTGTCGGCAGCCGGACAAGTGTCACTAGTAGAGGCGACTTGGCTATGTCAACATGTGCCTGCGTTATGCCCATGCTAAAGGTGATGAATGAAAGCTTGGCATTGGGGCTGAAAAACCTGATTTCGAGCTTGGGTTGGTCTCGTCGTCATGGCCACACATGTGTGATTATTCATCTTGATAGAAAAAGGGGGAATGCTTCGTGCAAAATATAATTCATCTCGATGGGAATCGGACGATTCAGCCAGTGCCAAACCACACTGATGCTAACGTGCGAGGCGCGACAAACCATACGGCAGCTGGCCGTGGCGCTGGACGAGGCAGTGCTGAAAACGGCGAGCAAGAGAGGATTGGCTCGGGGGCTGGTCGCGCTAATGGTGGTCACGGTAGATTCGGAGTGGGTCGAGGTGACGGACAGGCCAGAGGCCGCGGAGGCTATCACGGTGGTCGTGGCGGCGGTGATGGCGGATACAAAGGAAAGCGGCCAAACTGGAACCAGTGGGCTGATGACAGAGGTGGTGCTTCACGTGGCAGGTGGTACGGAGAGGAGCGTGCTTACGGCGGCAATCAGTGGCATCGTAACTTCCATCCACCTGCTGGAGACTTTGTGGAGGGTGCTTCAGGTCCGCCTACTCGGTACTTCGGGACTCGAGGAGGTGGGCGTGCTCTCGGCAAGAAATCTCCTATTCGGCATCATTGGCAACAAATTGAGAAACAGATTGGGACGGATGGAGGAACAAACCCACAGGGAAGCAACGGGGCTACAGTGTCGGCTGCGACGTTGCCCGAGGCAGCGGCGGCGGCAGTCAAGGCTCTGGCAGCAGTCACAATTCCGACAAGCGCCATGTTCGATGACAGTAGGTCACAACAGGAGTTAAGCAACGACAAAACGGAAGCTACTAGGGCGAACAAGGCAGCTCGTAAGAAAGAAAAAATGAGTTGTTTTCACTGTGGGATGGCTGGTCATTTTGTGATGGACTGCAAGGAAGTGCTTTGTGATATATGTCTGAAGCCAGGCCATACAGATACGACATGCCCATTATTATCGGCACCTAAACCAGTGGTCAATATATATGGAGTTTGCCACAACAAACTTATATTTTTCGAGACCCCACACTCTAACTTACCTCAAGTGTCGTCGTGTCTAGTGAGCACGAAGACGGGCTTGGTTAAGGTTTCACATGGCTCGCTTACTGAGGATCAGATATCTCAACAGTTGCGGCGGCTCGTGTATGAGACTTATCATTGGGCACCAGTCAGAGTGGAGGAATAGGTGTTTCGAGTAGACTTTCCAAGGAGAGAGGATCTTGAGCGCCTCGTGAAGTTCGGGGTTAGCAAAGTTCCGGAAACTAACTACATGATTGAGTTCGAGGAGAGTCAAAAATCAGAGCCAAAGGGATCACCTCTTGAGCAGGTTTGGATCAGAATTTCTGGTGTACCGGAGATTCTCCTTAATGACTTTCTCATTGTATGGAGTCTTGGATCACTGCTTGGAAAAACGGAGAAAGTGGACATGCCTTTCACACGAAAATATGGGATCGCGAGGTTACTTATTGGGGTCTTAGATCTGGAGCACGTGCCTGACTTTGTGCCTTGGGCATACGATGATGTGCATTATGATCTCGATGTGGAGGTTGAGGAGACTATTCCACAGGTGACTTCTAGTGACCAAGATGTTGATATGCACAGGGGATGGTGATGGAAGTGGTAACCAAGGGGACAATGGACACCTAGGTGATGGTGATGATGCGATCAATGGCAAGGGTAAATCTTTGAAATTGTCGGCTACACCTAATAACGTCGGGAAGGCACCGTCGTCAACACCGATGGCTTCTCTCTACTTTGGTTCTTTCGACGTACAGTCTGCACCGAGTCGTGTACGTGTGGACAAGATGAAGGATGAAGACTTTCATAACCATATCATATGTCATAGTAACAAAAGTGATGTGCAGCCAAGGAAGGATATAAGGTCTTCTACGCACATCACACCTTCAGATACGCACCAGCTTCCAAGGGGTGGAGGGGACAAGTCCCAACGCTATGAGTCTCCACCTCACGTTACTACTCCAGGGCTAGGAGCTGAGAGGCATGGGCAGGAGGCCAGTCCTACATCACCCGGTGCTTATCATCCGTCGTCGGCCAGAGGAGCAGCACTTTCTCTTGTTGCGACGGCTGCCAGAGGTGGGCAACAGGGTCGGACTAGGTCTTCATTTGGAGGAGCAACTTCACCAACCAGAGAGGCGGTGCCCACGAACTACAAGCAGAGGGCTCATCAGTCTTCGCCTGCTAGTCGTAGCATCTCCAACGCCGTCGAGGAGGCGACTCAGGGACGGGGGCGGGAGGCCCGTTCATCATCCCCTATTGTGCGGTCTTTGGTTCAGACGTCGCTGGATGGACTTCTTCAATAGCATAGGGTGCTGGAGGTTGCCATGCTGGACTCGAAGGTAGTTCAGACACCTCCAACCCCTAACATGATAGCTGGAGAGAAGGCAGCTCAAGGAAATAATTCAGGGATTTCTTTGGATGACGTGATCAATTTTGGCGGGATACCGGATCCCATGTCTTCTGAATGACGATTCAGTCACCCTTCCAGGGACAATCGGACGCAGACGACATTCAGCTGGGGTGTGCTATGTGGGCCGCCAAGCTCCGTGATGTCGAAGGAACTTCAGGTATGTCATTTAATACGAGTTGTTCCATCTCGCACTTTACTGAGACTGAAATAGTAGAAAACGCCAGCAACCTACGTATTTCACTTGGTAGTAATGCAAAAGAGATTGCTAAAATTGTTAATGATATCCTTGATTTATAAGCGGATAGAGCCATTGATATAATTCAAAACTTAGCAGCGATAAAACCTTTGAATGACACGGAAATTAATAAGTTGGGAATCACATCTCTCCAAAGTTTATGTGAGGATTTAATACCCGAAGACGGGGTGGACAGGGATGAGGAGGAGGAGGGATCGGAGGGGTATATGGCTCCCCCGATGGTCGACACTCTTCCTAATGAAACACATAATTCTGACAACTCTGAGGGGATGCCGGAGAAGTCCAACAGACCATAGAAGAGGAAGGTCTATCCCGTCTCTGCAGTGAGGAGGAGTGCGAGAGTAAAGCAAACGAAAAAATTCCATGATGAAATATTGAAGGAATCTTTTGGAATAGCAGAGGTCTTGCGGACTTCGCTAAAATAAGGTTCCTTAGAGAAACATCGTTAGAACAGAAACTTGATTTTATGGCCTTGCAAGAGACGGGTCGAGATAACTTTACACCATAATTTCTCAATACCATTTCGGGTGGGGTGGATTTTGATTGGCATTTCTTACCTCCGAGGGGAAGATCTGGAGGGATCTTGTTGGGGGTTAAGTGTGAAACTTTAAAGGTGCTGAATGTGGTTTATGGTGAGTTCACTGTCAAATTTCGTGTGAGATTGAAAGTTGACGGTTTTAGATGGGTTTTGGTCGTTGTATATGGGGCGGCGCAACCTGAGTTTAAGTCCGACTTCCTCACGGATTTAGTGAGAATTTGCGGGGAGGAGAGACTTCCCATTTTAACTGGAGGAGATTTCAATATAATTAGGAGACAGGAAGAAAAAAACAATGACAACTTTGATGGAAGGTGGTCATTCATGTTTAACGCGATTATTGAGAGTCTTGATTTAAAAGAAATTAAACTCACCAGTAGACAATTCACATGGGCCAATTCGCTACCGACTCCAACATATGAGAAGTTGGATTGGATTCTGACCAACGTTGAGTGGGAACAGAAATTCCCGTTGGTCACAGTACGCGCCTTGCAAAGAGCCGTTTCCGATCATACACCATTACTGGTTGATTCTGGAGAACCGAACCATGTGGGTAATCGAAATAATTTCTGTTTCGAATTGAGTTGGTTCAAGAGAGAAGAGTTTATGGATCTCATTGCTACACAATGGGCAATAATATGGATAGGTGGCAGAATAAGATTACCCACTTACGCCAGTTTTTACGAGGCTAGGCCAAGAACCAAAGTGGAATCTATAAAGTGGAAAAAGAGAGGCTGCTCCAACTGATTAATGATTTGGATGTCAAAGCCGAATCCGCATTCCTTCACATAACAGAGATAAATACTAAGATTGAAGCTGGAAAAAATTACAAACTCTTCTCAGAGAGGAGGAAATGAAGTGGGCACTTCGGGCAAAAGTGACGAAGGTGCTCCAAGGAGATGATAATACTAAATTATTCCACATGATTGCAAATGGCAAGCATAGGAAGAAAAAAATATTTCAGCTTGAACAGGGTGAGGGCACAATAGTTGGGCATGAAAATATAAAACTTTACATCGCGGAGTATTACAAAAGAACTTTTCGGGGCACCTCAGGAGAATTATGTTTCTCTTGATGAAGGCATTACAGCTGATATTCCTCATCTCAGCCAAGATGAGAATAAGGTACTTGCTACTCCGTTCACTGAAAAAGAGGTGTTTGACGCAATAGCACAAATAAAACAAAACAAGGCATCACGACCACATGGGTTTCCCGCGGAATTTTATAAGAAATGCTGGCACATTATTAAAGGAGATCTTTTACCTTTGTTTCACGACTTGTTCAATGGGCGGTTACAACTTTTTCACCTAAATTTTGGAACAACAACGTTGTTGTCAAAGAAAGTGGAGGCTATTCGCATTGAGCAGTTTAGACCAATATGTCTACTTAATGTTAGCTTTAAAATCTTTACAAAGGTTGCTATGAATAGATTGACACAGATTGCACATTCTGTAGTCCAACCATCTCAAACAACCTTTATGCCAGGAAGACACATCCTTGAAGGGGGGGGTAGTCTTACATGAAACCATTCATGAAATCCACAAAAAGAAACTTGATGGGGTTATCTTTAAGATGGAGTTCGAGAAGGCATAAGACAAGGTCAAATGGCCATTCCTCCAGCAAGCCTTGCGAATGAAGGGGTTTACTGAATCCTGGAGGGAACAAGTAGATACCTTCATTCAAAAAGGTAGTGTGGAAATTAAAGTTAATGATGACTTGGGTCATTATTTTCAGACCCATAAAGGACTGGGACAAGGCGATTCCATGTCTCCTATTCTGTTCAACATAGTTGCGGATATGTTGACGGTCCTTATTGGTCGTGCTAAGGAGAACGGCCAGGTAGGTGGATTAGTCCCGCACCTGGTGAAGGGGGGAGTTTCCATACTACAATATGCGGATGACACAATTTTATTCATGGAACACGACCTAGCAAAAGCTAGAAACATGAAGCTGGTACTTTGCCTATTTGAACATTATCTGGATTAAAAATTAATTTTAATAAGAGCGAATTGTTCTGCTTTGGAAGATCTAAGGAAGAACAAGATGCATATAGGCAACTTTTCGGTTGTGAAATGGGATCACTGCCTTTCAGTTACCTTGGGATTCCTATTCACCATAGACGATTAACGAATAGGGAGTGAAAATGTATTGAAGATAGATTCGAAAAAAGACTTGGTTGCTGGAAGGGCACGCTCATGTCTTATGGAGGTCGACTTGTTTTGATAAACTCGGTATTGACTAGTCTGTTGATGTTTCTCTTATCATTCTTTGAAGTGTCTATCCGTGTACGGAAGAGATTAGATTTTTATCGATCACGTTTCTTCTGGCAAAGCGATGAGTCTCAGAAGAAATATAGATTAACGAAATGGGATATTATATGCATACCTAAGGATCAAGGGGGTTAGGAGTTGAAAACTTAGAGATCAAGAATATATGCCTAATTAGCAAATGGCTATACAGATTATCTACAAAGACTGATGGAATGTGGATACAAATTTTGAGAAATAAGTATCTACGGTCCAAGACACTAGCACAGGTTACAGTTAGACCGAATGACTCACCGTTTTGGAAAGGGTTAATGAAGATGAAAGTATCCTTCTTCTAGCGAGTCAAATTTCTGGTTGGTAATGGTACCAGGACCAGATTCTGGGAGCACACGTGGCTGGGGGAGATGTCGCTAGCCTTACAATATCCTACTCTGTATAACATTACACAACGTAAGGCAGATTATGTTGCAACAGTATTACAGTACGTACATCTTAATGCTCAATTCAGGCGGGCTCTAGTGGGAGAACGTTGGAATTCATGGTTACATTTGGTCAGACGGTTGATGGATGTTCAACTCTCTGATCAACCAGATCGAATTCACCGGAAACTAACCACGAGTGGTTCTTTTTCAGTAAAGTCAATGTATATGGATATAATTAATTCTGGACCCCTCTCAAGGTCTTTGCATATCTGGAAGATCAAGGTTCCGCTCCGAATTAAAATTTTCATGTGGTTTGTACACAAGGGTGTGATACTAACCAAAGATAACATGCTAAAGTGGAATTGGAACAGGAGTGACAATTGTTGCTATTGCGATCATAACGAAACAATCCAACACCTTTTTTCGAATGCCCACTAGCAAAACTTCTTTGGCGCACTGTCCATTTAGCTTTCAATATTCAACCACCAATAAACATTAACATGCTATTTGGGACGTGGCTCAACGGAGTTGACGAAACATTAGCTAATCATATACGCATTGGAATAAATGCTTTATTTTGGGCCATATGGAATACTAGAAATGATATGATTTTTCAAGTAAAGAAACTTAACCATTTTTTGCAGGTCATATAGAAAGCCACGGCTTGGATCCGTATGTGATCATTACTCAACCATGCGGACAACAGGGAGTTTATGGATATTAGGTCTAACCGGTGGGAGACGGTAGCACGGGCTATCTTCAGCCGGTTTGGATGGCGAGCTGTTAATAGGCTAGGTGTGTAGGCAGCGTAGTCTATTAGTAACGCCGGATGTGGCATATATGTATTTACCGTTTACATTCTTATTGTGGCTCAGACTGTGAGACCAGGACGAACCTGAGACTTTGTTTACTTTATTTGCAATAAATTGGTTGTATGCATCGCTTGATGCAAAGGCCGGGGACGCTATTCCTCCATCTCAAAAAAAATCACCTAAGAATATACAGACTAAGCATGGCTTAATCGGTTAGGTTTCCTATAGTGGAATTAGTTCACGTAGGTTGAGGTCTTGGACTTTACATGGGGGTGATCGCATATTTCCTATATTTATTTAAAGTTTTCAGCACTATTCCTTCAATGCTACCACGGGTCGGTCGACTACACGGTGTCTATGACAACTTCATCATTCTTCATCAATCTTAATATTTGATGTCTTAGTCTCTCCAAGGTATTCATAGGACAAGTTGGATATATGTGCATTCATAAAGATGAGTATGTGCATGTGTCGTTAGTATTTGTGTTTGTACTATGTTCTTTTCTTAAAACACAAATGTTAAATTTGCAGCGGCAGCACAAGGAAGAAGAACCCGTCATGTTGAGCCGGTGTTTGACGTCTGAGTTGTTTTATTTTTAATTGTTTGGATTGCTCACCACATATGTCACATGGTCTTTTCTTTGAGATCTTTGTTACAAGGCTTCTCGCTATTGACGCAATTAGACTCGCGAGGGCAGTCTGGTAAATAACCAGCCCAAAACTATCAATCTATTGAAATATGAGATGGGCCTAGAGCCCATATGAAAATTTAAGAAAAATATCTAGGGGCCTATGTAGGTACCATGACACGAAGTGGTGGGAAGTTTATGTTGGGGAATGTTGCATGGAAAACAAAAAAATTCCTACGTCCACGCAAGACCTATCTATTGTGATAAGCATCTACGAGAGGAAGAGTGGATCTACATACCCTTGTAGATCGCTAAGCAGGAAGCGTTAAGAAACGCGGTTGGTGTAGTCGAACGTCTTCGCGATCCAAATCGCCGAGCGTCTCGCGATCCAATCACGATCCGTCCCGCGATCCAATCACGATCTGTCCCGCGAACTTGATCACGATCCATCCCGCGAACTTGATCACGGTCCTTCCGATCTAGCGCCGAACGGATGGCACCTCCGCGTTCAGCACACGTGCAGCTTGATGACGATCTCCGCCGTCTTGATCCAGCAAGAGGAAGCGGAGAGGAAGAAGAGTTCTCCGGCAGCGTGACGGCGCTTCGGTGATGGTGGTGGAGCTATTCCGGCAGGGCTTCGCCTAAGCACTGTAGAAATCCGATCTAGAGGAGATACTATGCACTCGAGGAACGGGTAGCACGTGGCTGAAAATTCTGTGCCAAAACCATAAAATCCTCTACTATATATAGGAGGGAGGGAGGAGAGGCTTGGCGCAAGGTCCAAGCCTCCTTTGGTTCGGCCGAAGTGGGGAGGAGAGGAGGACTCCTCCTCCAATCCTAGTAGGACTAGGATTCCTTCTTTTTTGGCTTTTTTCCACCTTTTTTCCTTTGGGCTTTTTCTCCCAGCCACATGGGCCTTGTGTGGGACATTCACCAGCCCACAAAGGGCTGGTATTTACTCTCCCACAGCCTATGAAGCCTCTTGGGTCGAAATACCCCTCTCGGTGGTCTCCCGGTACACTACCGGCACTCCCGGTACATTACCGATTAGCCCGAAACCTTTCCGGCGACCAAAATGGGACTTCATATATATCAATCTTTACTCCGGACCATTCCGGAGCTCCTCGTGACGTCCGGGATCTCATCCGGGACTCCGAACAACCTTCGGTCACCACCATACATAACTCTATACTACCGAAACGTCACCAAACCTTAAGTGTGCAGACCCTACAGGTTCGAGAACTATGTAGACATGACTGAGACACCTCTACGGTCAATAACCAATAGCGGGATCTAGATGCCCATATTGGTTCCTACATATTCTATGAAGATCTTCATCGGTCGAACCTCTATGTCAAGGATTCAGTTAATCCTGTATGATGTTCCCTTTGTTCTTCGATATGTTACTTGCCCGAGATTCGATCGTCGGTATCTCCATACCTAGTTCAACCTCGTTACCGACAAGTCTCTTTACTCGTTCCATAATACAAGATCCTGTGACTAACATTTAGTCACATTGCTTGCAAGGCTTATTGTGATGTTGTAATACCGAGTGGGCCCTGAGATACCTCTCCGTCACACGGAGTAACAAATCCCAGTCTTGATCCATGCCAACTCAACGAACACCCTCAAAGATACGTGTAGAGCACCTTTATAGTCACCCAGTTACGTTGCGACGTTTGATACACACAAGGCACTCCTCCGGTGTCCGTGAGTTACATGATCTCATGGTCATAGGAACATATACTTGACATGCAGAAAACAGTAGCAATAAACTGACACGATCATATGCTACGTTTGTAGTTTGGGTCTTGTCCATCACATCATTCTCCTAATGATGTGATCCCGTTATCAAATGACATCACATGTCAATGGCTAGGAAACCTTGACCATCTTTGATTAACGAGCTAGTTCACTAGAGGCATACTAGGGACAAAGTGTTGTCTATTTACCCACACATGTAATGTGTTTCCAATCAATACAATTATAGCATGAACGGTAAACGATTATCATGAACAAGGAAATATAATAATAAACACTTTATCTATTGCCTCTAGGGCATATTTCCAACAGTTTAGTCCCACCCCGTTAGTGGCGAAGGAGTTAGACCTCCTTATAAGGGTTTTTCTTTCACGTGGTATTGGAGCTTGAGAAAAGAAGAGACCATCGCGCACTCCTTCTCTGCCGCCCGCCTCATCTCTCCACGACACGGGTTGCGGGATTAAGGCGAGCCGAGCTCATACCTACATGATTTATTTTGCCGATCAAGAATGGAGAATTCGTAACAGACGCACCATGATCTAAGACAGACGCACCATGATCTAAGACGTTGGATCGTGGGCTGTTACTTACTTAGACGTGGGTCTAGCCCACATCTCTCCACCCGGACGCACATATATATGCGAGGCATCGGGCAACCCTAGCTTCCATGAGATCAGATCACATCTTCTCCACGCGCACCGCCCTGTCGTTCCTTTTGCTACTGCTGCCGCCGGCGACTCTGTCCCGTTCACTACGTACACAGTTGACGGGGGAGCAGGCTTTCGAAACCCCATCTCTCTGGATCCTATACGAAAGAGGGGCAATTAGGATTTTGGGAACGACTACGCGATTGCTCGCCTCCGTTCGACCACTTTCTTTATGTTTGCATCGCTTTCGTCATCATCATATCTTCGTCAACCGATGCCGACGGTATCGCTGTCGAGAAGCTTGAATCCAACAAGAAGGCGCCCGAGGAGGCTGTCGTCGCCGTTGTCGCGGCTACGGCCAACTGGCCTATTGGCTTATTGTTGTGTTAGGCATACTCATGATTCGAATAGATATTTCTACTATCTGTCTACTACGCGATAATACGATCAAATATCAGTATGTGCTTGGCACTGTTTATCGTATGCTTATGATTTATTTTTGGATTAATTTAATAAAAAAATGCTTATTTACTCAACACAATCATCTGGAGGTCCATGATTCCAACTAAGGCGAGGATACGTCTGGTGGTTATTGCACCTGAACCGTCTCAACAGCGAAGCAAACCTCCAGTGAGAAGAAATAAATATATAGTTAGGTCCTTTATTAATAAAATATTTGAGTTTGAACCGTGTATAATTATCCAACTAAGTATATATGTAATCATTATCACAAAAATAACATCCACGCATTTTGACTTAATATGTGACCATGCCAAAAAGTGCATATGTTCAAGTTCATGTGTATTTAGACTTCGGTGAATCAGATTTTGCGGCAGGTAACATTGATTTTGCTGCCAGGCCGTATGCCCATGGCCCATGGGTGCAGGATTCTTCGAAAAATGCGCGGCCAAATATTTGCTTTCTTCAGACCATGAAATCGTTGTATCATTTTTCTCTTCTGAGTTGTGAACATACGCCACCCCAGCAAATTTCCCAACACAATGGGTGAAGCTTTTCGCGAAGATCCTGTAAACCTTCCAGACGCTATCTTAGCCAGTAGCAACATGAGCCACGGTATATGTATTACATAGTTTTAAATAGCCGGCTATAACGGGGCTATAGCCTTGCTATAGTCTTTTCAACAGGTTGTCGCTAAATGGTATCATGTACAAATATGTCGCTATAGCCTGCTATAACCCGCTATAGCTGATTTGGAGGCCCGCCACTATTTTGCATAGCCCGTAATTTAAAACATTGTTGTATTATACAACTACTGTACTTCAAGTGGCTCAGGTCAGATTCAGCCAAGTCAGTGTGAGGAAACAAAGTAGCGCCTTGTTTTGCAGATGCGACAAAAATTTGTAGACCGATGCAAAACTGTGCGCCACTATTCAGTACTTTATTGCTTCCAGGACGACCAAATATTTGTTTCTCTAGATCATGAGATAAAAACAACAGAAAGCAGAGAGACTAGTTAGTGGCTTAGTGATGTCTTCTGACAAAGAAAAATTGCGCACATTTTTGAGTGATTTTTCCTACCATGTACGGGTTATACCGTGCATGTATCCACCGCCAATCATTGGTTTCGGATTCGTAAAATCTCTTAGGGGAGCAAGATAGAAAAAGGAAATAAACGTTTCCACCAACCAAAAGTGTTTTAATTTGCAGTGGATCAAGTCCAACAGACCTAATGTGCCCTTCTTTAAGACAACAGATGTAATGGCCTTGCAGCCATAACAGATGGCATCCCTACAAAAGAGAACGAGAAGCTCAGTGCTTGCTCACCTACTTCAAGTTGTACAGCCGTTCAGTGTTTTGCGCATGCGAGAGATCAAGATCAGCATAGGCGTGTGAGGCATCAGAATGCTATGTGCATAGAAAGAGCTCCCGTGTAGATTACTCTGTGCGAGATGGAGAAGTGGTCATGTCGAACCATCTGATGTTAATTCTGTGGGATGAACTTCATCTGTGCACTTGTGCAAGAGCAGCCATGTTTCCATCCGGGGTGGCTCCGGTGGAGGAGATAGGAGAGGATGAGATGGTGCGTCTGGTGACTCTGATGCTGGAATTGATACAAAAGAAAGGAAAGAAAAACGGAGTGGACCTCATCTAGCTGCTAACAATCATAGATTGACTTGGTTTCTTTCAGGATTGTCTTTCAGCATGACACTCACGAACGGTCCGTCCAAAAAGAAAAAAATCACCTTGTCATTTTTCTCTTCGGCATGCGAAGATCTCTCGACCCAATGATCGAAGTTTGTACTTACAGAAAAGGCCTTACAATACCCCAGCCATTAGGAACAACATGAGCCACAGTGTACAATACTTGCAGGTGTTTCAGGTCAGACTCAACTATTTCTCAAAAAAAAGTCAAATTCAGCCAATTGTAAGGGAAACAAAATAGAGCCAGATTTTACAACTGCAAGAGAAAAAATAGTAGATAAATGCAAGACTATACACCAGTTTTCAGTAGTACTTTATTGGTACCAGGACGACCAAATATTTGTTTTTTCATATTATGATAAATACAGCAAACAAAAGAGAGAGTGTTTTGTGCTATCTTCCGACCAGACAAAAAAAAATTACCCTCGTTATGGTTTGCAAGAACAGGCAACATCCATAAAGACAAAAAGAATCACATTGTACACCAATGCAGTACCAGCTACTTTCATTAATTAACGACATGAGACAAATGCCGCTGAAACGATGACAAATGATTACCAGCATTATACTTCGCAAAGAACACACACCATTCATATAGCTAAAGATGCCACATTGTACTACAGCATACAGTACCAGCTACTTTCATTAACAACGAACCATGGTAAGAAAAGGTAACATTACAATACCTTGCTATTTTCTACACCATGACAATCCAATTGGTCCCCAAAAAAGGTTAAGAATGGCCCTGACAGCCGTTGATGTATCATCACATAGCGAGCAGTTTAGAATGCCTGTTTTAGTTCTCGACAAACAAAATGCACATTAATTGCATGACCAAACTACTAATATAGGAGGTCAACAACCATTTCATCAACCAAGGATTCTAGCAACTCTGCTGTTATGTCTTTTGCAGGTTCATGTGACTCCGTCTTGAAGTCGACCCAGCTCCGAAGAGGACCACTCATTTTTTTTGTGCACGAGTTCATCAACCATCCACTCCTCAACAACATTCAGATTGTTCATCTCTTGGTAGATTTCTTCTGGCGAGAGCTTTCTGCAGAACTGCCATCCTTGTAAACCATGAGCTGTAACTAGCGTTGAAGTAATATGCGCATCTCACGCTTAGTACTTCATTCACACAGTCAAAGAGGAGCCTCCGAATCATTCCGAAAGATTTCCCCTCTTCTTCACCCACTGGCAGCCTAAAATTGCCACTTAGTTCTTCAAACAGATGTGGATCCAGGATACCCGAGCTACCAAATCGCTCAAAGTAAGAGAAAACATGATCTCTCATAGAAATAGCATTCATTATTTCTCTTCAGAACTTTATCTCCATACGACATGAGATGTTGCTTTCTAATGGATGTGTTGTTTCGGCTAAAGTCGTCGTGATTGATGAGGTTGTGTCAGAAACTTCTAGGACCCTACCATACTGTGTCAAACTAGATGTGTTGCTACTCCTTTTGTTGAACTAAACAACCTCGATTCTAACAAAAATTAAACGTTTTGAGAAACATCTGTGGGCTGTGGCTAGTGCAATTGCAACAACAAAGCAACTGTATACACACTCACCATTTGCATTTGTTCGGCTCTCTGCAGAGCTGCAGGTTTCTGTTGAAAGAGAAGCTTCCCATGTCGAATGAGGACTTAAGTGCAGATGCTCTAACTCCACTTGATCAATGAAATCATTATCATAATTCACAGATTGAGATGGCTGGCCATAAAGAGAGGCTAATGTTAGCATATAAACCAGTTCTTAACTTGTGATGAACATATACATAAATCAAGGCTCAGCGTTGTATTGATGGCACAGTTAGTTCCCAAGTTTCGCATTTTCGCAATGAATGAGGAGATCAAGTGTTCAAACTATCAAGTCTTGAAGCAGGATACCAAAGCTAAATTCCTTTCCCACCTGTATACCAAAGCTAGTGGAATCACGACATATTGCATTGTGTGAGGGCGTGAGGAAAATACGGTGGCCCTAGTGGCTTCATGGGAAGCATTGTGCCTCCACACCGCTCCAGCAAAAATGTACCTCCCCCAAAAGGAGAGAACTTCCGTAACACATCCTCATCTTCATCGACTCCTCTTGCGGTTACATCTTACCTTTACTTTGTGCAAGCTTATCTTGTGTTTGCAGTTGTTGTTATTGTTGTGTTCATCATATAGGTTGTCCACCTAGTTGTATATCTAGACAGTATAGTTTCTTGTTAAGCCTAATTTTTAAAAGAAGTTAAAATTTGTTAATCGCCTATTCACCCCCCCCCCCTCTAGTCAGACCATATCGATACTTTCACTGGGATGTTGACGAATATCACTCACTACAAGGCCCCTTCTAGTGAATTGCTTCATGCATTGCCTCTCACCATTCCTCCAGAAAATGCTCAATGCATCTATGTGCAACCAGAACTTCCAAATCATATGATGCCAGTTTTGATAAAGCCGATTGATGAAGGTGAAGTTCCTCCCACCAAATTCCTCGTGACGGATTTGTTATTTGTGGCACAGACCATCTACCGCATACTGGTCAAAACCATCAGTCTTAACAAAGGCCACAACTCTGAAACTGGTGAAGTTTTGGAAATAATGAAGAATCTGTTGTTCAACATCATTCATGGCATTACTTTTGATGCCCATGATTTCTTCTTGAGGACTTTGGAAGTAGTAGCCCAACCACCATTTGATCTGAAGCCTTACGCTCCATGGATCATCAGATCCAGGACTGCTATTCACTGCCAAGTTGATTGCTAGAATCACCTCAGTTTTATGTCACCATGGAAATTCTTCAAAGCACTATTTCTTCAGTTCTTGGCAAAGGCAAAGTTGTGATTGCGGAAGGTGAATTCCCACTAGATGGAAAGTTTCATCAACCTGCCTCGCAATCAATAGGTGATGAAAATAATACAAAAGACAATGCAACAAATATGTCACGGGAAAACCCTCAAGGTGAATCCCCTCATATAATGAGCGGTCGTGAGTTTCTTGTCAGTCTTCACTAGTTGGTGGATATGAATCACAACTGGGTTTAGCATTAGATTGTTGCTATCCTTCACAATATGACTACGATGCGTAACTCAGTGAAGAAGAACCATTAATATGCCCACGAGACATTTGATCGTGATTGGGCCATCTTATCACATCTCAAGTTGGATGACGAACTCAAGGAGCTTTGCTTTCAAAAAGACTTTGATTGGTCTTATCCCCCACAAAAGAAATTCAAGAAATGCCAAGTCCCTCCTCCTGTTCCGGAATCATATTCTTCATCTAGGACAACTGGTAAAAATGAGGATGTTGACCACACTGCATCAGAACTTTCAAAAAATCACAACCCTAGCACCAACGCTGGTGCCCCTCCTCCTTCTTCGACATGATCTTCTTCAGGGGCGTTAGATCTCAATTTTTCCACCTTTTGGTCATTTGATGACAAAGGGGGATTAGTCTTCAAGTGGGTCTTTCATATGGTATGTGTTCATGGTTAAGTTACAACTCTCGTTCTTCTCTAGGGTTTGCTGTAACGAGTTATGAACTTAAGTCCGATGGTGGTCTTACTCTTTTGAATTCCATTTCTTCATGTTGTTTCTTATATTGATATGCATGTGTGTTGATATTCGTCAGACATAACTTTTCTTTATGCATTGCAATTTCTTAAAATCTATATATTCAATGCACTCTGCTGAATTCCAAGATATAGGGGGAGATCTCCTCAACTACAACATGCCATGTGCATTTGCAGTCGAACACAAATTCACCATATGCACATCTTCTAGGGGGGTCTTCTATATCCTGGAATCAAAATCTTCATACTTTCACATTCATACTTATTATTTATCCCCGTTAAAAACTTAACCAATTTATCATCAATCGCCAAAAAGGCGAGATTATAAGTGCATCTAGTGCCGTCTTAGTGGTTTTGAAGTATTGAAGACAAATGGGTTAAGGGACTCATGTGTTTGTGAGTCTCTGAATATTTTGGTTTAACCAAGAAATACGACCCCTAAACATTTATGTGTACATTAAAGAAATTGGTGCGCCCTTTGAAGAAATTGGTGTGAAGAATTGGAAGCTTGAAGACTTTCTTTTTGTAGTTTATTTTTTCTTTATTTGAGTCAATAGGAAACATTGTACTATTAAAGGGGATTTAGGTAATACATAGGCGTATTTCTGAAGTGATGCTCAAACTCAAACCAACCTATTTCTTAGAGTGAAGACTTTGGAAATCTCGTACACTGCAGTTGACTTATTCAGTGACAAAGACGAAGTTATTCTGGTCGCTGATCAAATTGGACTGACTGAAGAGTTGAATTTGCTAGTGTGATCCTCCTACCGTGAGGAATTTGAGTCAAATTTCTGACCATTGTTGTGCGAGTGCCAGTTATCTTTACAACGGTCTTATCCAAAGGGCATGATGGTATTATCATGTCGAGTTGCCACCAGGCTATAAATAGTTGCCCCCCACAACCATTTGTTGGTTGGCTGCTCTGAGTGATCGATTGACGAGTGTCATCTATAGCAACCCATCCTCCTACAAATTTGAGAGCATCCTAAGTGAGGGAAAACTCATACAACCAGGGCCCAAAGTGATTGAGCATCACTGAAGAATTTGTCATGTGTGATCTGACGCTTGTCACCTTTGAAGAATGTGATCTTCCAGACGGTGTCATGCTCTGAGCAACTAAGAGAAAATTGTGGTGTGGTATAGAACGAGTATGTGAAGGTTTTGGAAAACTGCCTTCAAGACTTACCACGATAATTGGCTGGGGTCTAAGTGACTTTAGCTCAAGGGGAATAAGGTGAATACTAAGTGCCTTCTGAGTTGAATCTCAAGTCTCCCTAACCATAACTGGAACTAGTCAAACAAATATATTGTCTTCATTGAGCAATGTGGTTTTATTCTACAACTCTTTAATTTCCGCATCTATGTGTTGAAGAATTTGCCCCTGTTCTCTTGAAGACTTTGACTAAAGACTTTCACAATTTTGTCAACTCCAGTTGCATTCTATGTGTCTTAAGTTTAGATGAACTTCACTCATTCATCTATGTGCTCGCATGTTTGTATGCCACTATGAATGTTATATTTTGTCATGATGACTTTACTACTCTGATGTGCATGCATAAGTGTAGCGACTTCTCTTTTAGTTATTCGTTGCTCTGTTATTCTTCAGAAAACTCGTTATTTTGAAGAATCTGTTAAAATCTCCCAATCACACACCCCTCCAGTCGATAACTTGCACTTTTAGGTACGCGTATGGGTGCAGTTCTGCATCTTCATCTACATTGGGTGAGTATAGATTATCAACGGACAAGGTTGTTAAAAGCAAGCTAAACGACATCTTGACCTAAAATGGGATATGGATTCATAATGTTCAGGTGGAACTTCAGGATCCCTAAAGAATAACTCCACCAGCTAGTCATGCCCCTGATGAAGTCAAACTGGGAGATTGCCATGCCACCCATTTACAGTGTGGTATGGTCACATTGGCCTTGGTCCTTTATAGGAGTGACGACGCCCTTGGTCCTCCATTCAACGGCTGTTCGAAGTGGATCGGTGCTAACATTATGGTACTTGAACCCAGTTGGGTCCCTACTACCGCTCCTCTTGAAGCCCTTGTTTGTCTCGGTTGCCTTGAACTTGTCGTTGGTGAGGTTGCTAAACTGGTTGACACCAAGCCAGGCCTTGTGGTTTTGGCATTGAATGACTCGATGAAGATAATATGGCTTTGAACAACGTGAACTGATGCTCCTTCTTAGTATTTGATATGTTTGACAACAACCGTGATGGAGCTGTTGACATGAGGAAGATCCTCTGTTGGATCTCCATCCTGAGGAACAGAGCCCACAGCGGGTCTACTTTCAGGTAAACCAGAAAAACACATTCTGGATGAGATGGTTCTTACAATGATCTTACCAATTGCAGTGGCAATGCAATGCATATGGTTGTTTAGTTTTTACAGATTCCTAACTTACCGAAAACACAATAAAATGCTACTATTTCAAATGTACGATATTCATCGCCTAATGATGAGGTTGCATTGGCATGGAAGATCTAGCATCAAGGTTTCAGGTAAGCAAGATATATACTACTACATCTACAAGATGACAGTTGACAGATTCATGAGGGTATGGTTAACAAAATATATGATTTGATGTAGGTTGTGACTAATGGAGACTATATTTTATGAACATAGGAAGTTTTGTTGATAACTTGATATAGATACGTTAAGATACATTGAGTAGTTTGTTTACTTGTTTTGATTGTTATTCGCCTTCATGGGGAGATCCAGGAGGTGGTGATGCAACCGACACCAGGTGGTAATGGCCTTTCCAAGGCAGGGCAAAATTCAAACGATGGTTTCACGTGTTCAGTAAGTCTTGACATGCGCCATATTTTCATGAAATGTTGGTTGTTTGAAAGAGATAAGTGCATTTTTCGTCCCTCAACTTATGGTGAAGTGTAGCTTTTGTCCCTGGATTTTTTTTGGGTGCAACTTTCGTCCATCAACTCTTAATACAAGGTATAGTTAGTCCCTTGTAGTGGTATTCAACAGTCAAACTCTTAATACGCTGGTTTTGACCTTATGTGACATGATTTTGGCCACATCGACATTATACCGTGGCATAGGGACGCATGTCATTGAGAGAAATCTCTCTCTCTCCCTCCCTCTCTCTCCCTCCCTCCCTCTCTCTCTCTCATGTCACTGATTCGTTGGCATTGCTCTAGTGACAGGAGCATCTCTACCTGCATTAAATATCCATTGCGTGATGCGAAGAGAAAGGTTGTGATACTACTCTAGAAGGCCGGTGATGGGAGAAGCTCCTCCCGCTTTAGATGGTCAACATGATAGTTGGGCTGAGGATAGGACAATAGGTGGCAGATCGTATCTAAACCGGCAAAGGGGAGAGAAAAGAGCACAATTTGCCGAGGTCCAATCCCAAACTCTTGGGGTATTCCCCTTACAATGATGATGTCATCAAAACCTTGCCATGAAAAGTCAAAACCGGATTTGGCCGAGGAATTCTCATGTTAGGGACTAATTCTACACGATATTAAGAATTGAGGGACAAAGATTGCACCAAGGTGTGGTCAAAACAATGACACATCAAGTCAATACCACTACGAGGGACTAACTATACCTGGTATTAAGAGTTGATGGGTGAAGGTTACACCAAAAAAGAGTCCAGGGACGAAAGCCACACTTCGTAATTAGTTGAGGGACGAAAAATGCACTTTGCTGATCTGTTTGAAACGAGCCTTTATGTGTTGTATGTGATCTACATTTTCAATTCGGAACACCCATTTGCAAAATAAGCCAGCCTAATGTTCTGAGAAAAGATTGCAGCTGACAAGCACGCCTCAAGCAGCGCCACATGGTGACGCCCCAGCCACTAGTAGCTTTGAAAATGAAACACTGATGACGACTATGATGCTAGAATGTATACACAAGTGAAAGAGGAAATTCCACCAACCAAAAGTGTATTAATTTGCAGTGGATCAATTCCAACGGATCTAATGTAGCTTATTTTTAAGAGAACAAATGTACCTTGATCCTTGAAGCCTATAAGAGAACCACAAACTCAGTGCTTGCTCGCCCACTTCAAGTTGTACAATCGGGTGAGGCACTCAAGCACCACTGCACTTGCAAAAATTTCTGCCCAGCGTGTGCTGTTCAATGTTTTGCACATGCGGAAGATCGAGATCAAAATAGGTGTGTGAGGCATCGGGAGTTCATAATATGCCAATGTTTTGCGCATGCGGAAGATCGAGATCAAAATTGGTGTGTGAGGCATCGGGAGTTCATAATATGCCATGTTGACTGAAACGGCTCTCATGTAGATTATTCTTGGAATATATAGATCCAGTCATGTTGAAGCATGTAATGTGAATTCTGCACGAGGATCCTTCTCTGTGGAGCTGTGCAAGTGGAGTGGCACAATGAACTCAGCGATCTTGCATGTGTCCCACCTTAGTTAGCCCACATGTACCTTGCTAGTCCACTCAGCAATTGCAGAAGAGGCAGAGAGGGTTTGATTGGATAATCCATAAGTGCTCATGTATTGTTTTTCCTTTAGAAAACGTTACAGAAATATTTTTATTTATTTTCATTATACAGAGCATGGAAAATGTTATTTGTGAAGGGAAAAACGAATTGCAGCTTTAAATCATAAGCATTGACAATCGCAAGAATATGTGCACTGTGCGGCGAACCAGTGCGAAGAAACGTGGCGGACGGAGTCAGAGTAGATGGCGCAATTCGGAGAGTGTGGTCGATGGTTCGAGTTTCTTCTTGCGGCGGCACATTGTGTCGGTCCGGGGTAGCTCAGTTCACCTGAACTGCGGAGACAGAGAAGAGGAGATAGGGCGTCTGCTTCTATGCCATAAATAAATGTTAGGCAGAAACACTGATGATGACTCTGATGCTAGAATTTGCAAAAGGAAGGGGGAAAACAGGAAGCTGAAAGCCATCCAGCTGCTAGATTAACTTGGTTTCTTTCAGGATTGCCTTTCAAGAAGAACACTCACAATGGTCCGCACAAAAAATTATTAAGAAACCACCTTATCATTTTTCTCTTCGGGATGCCAACATTTCTCAACACAATACTTACAGAAATATCTCGTGAACCTTAGAGTACCCCAGCCATTACCAACAACATGAGCCGCAGTGTACAATACAACAATTGCAGGTGGCTCAGGTTAGATTTCAGTCATTTCTCAAAGCAAAACAAAACAAAAAATCAGATTCAGTCAACTGATTGTAGGGGAAACAAAGTGGAACCAGATTTTACAAATGCAAGATATACACCAGTTTTCAGTACTTTATTGCTGCCAGGACGACCAAATATTTGTTTCTTCAGATAATGAGATAAATACAGCAGAAAAAAGAGAGGCTAGTTTGTGCCATCCTCTGACCAGAAAAAGGAAATTTGCCCTCATTATAGTTTACAAGAACATGCACCATCCATACAGCTAAAGATGTCACAACTATGCAGTACCACTTACCTCCATTAACAACACGAGATAAACACAGCTGAAAAGAGAGGGTAAATAGTTTGTGCTATCTTCTCAGACGACAAATAATTACCAGCAGTATAGTTTGCAAAGGACAAAACACCATTCATACAGTTAAAGATGCCACATTGTACAACATACAGTACCAGCTACTTTCATTAACAATGGACCATCATAAGGAAAGAAAAAAATTACAATGCCTTGCTATTTTCTGCATCATGACAACCCAATTGGTCCCCAAAAAAGGTAAAGAATGGACCTGGCAGCCGTTCATCTATCATCACATAGCGAGCAGGTTAGTGCCCCGGTTGTAGTTCTCAACAAGCAAAATGCACAATAATTGCATGACCAAACTACCAATATAGAAGGTCAGCAACCATTTCATCAACCAAGGATTCTAGCAACTCTGCTGTTATATCTTTTGCAGCTTCATGTGACTCCGTCTTGAAGTCGACCCAGCTCCCGAGAGGACCACTCATTTCTTTGTACACGAGTTCATCGACCATCCACTCCTCAGCAACCTTCAGACTGGTCATCTCTTGGTAGATTTCTTCCGGCGAGAGCTTCTGCAGAACTGCCATCCCCGTAAACCATGAGCTGTAACCGGCATTGAAGTAGTATGCGCATTTCACGCTTAATACTTCATTCACGCAGTCAAAGAGCAGCCTCCGGATCATTCCGAAAGATTTCCCCTCTTCTTCACCCACTGGCAGCCTAAAATTGCCATTTAGTTCTTCAAACAGATGTGAATCCAGAATATCTGAGCTATCAATTCGCTCAAAGTAAGAGCAAGCATGATCTCTGACAGAAATAGCATTCAGTATTTCTCTTAAGAACTTTATCTCCATACGACATGAGCTGCTGCTTTCTGATAGATGTGTTGTTTCGGCTAAAGTCGCCGTGATTGATGAGGCTGTGTCAGAATATTCTGATAAAGCCTCCACTTCTAGGACCCTACCATAGTGTGTCGAACCAGATGCTGCAGCTCCTTCTGTTGAACTAAATAACCTTGATTCTGAAAAGGGAGAGAAATGTTGAAGGTTTTTGAGAAAGATCTTTGGCTAGTGCTATTGCAACAATAAAGTAACTGTATACTCACTCACCATTTGCATTTGTTCGGCTCTCTGCAGAGCTGCAGGTTTCTGTTGAAAGAGAAGCTTCCCATGTAGAATGGGGGCTTAAGTGCAGATGCTCTAACTCCACTTGATCGATGGAATCATTATCATACTTCACAGATTGAGATGACTGGTCATACGTCATACAGAGAAACTAATGTTAGCATATAAACCAGTTCTTAACTTGTGATGAACATATACATAAATCCAGGCTCGGCGCCGTATTGATGTCACAGTTAGTTCGCAAGTTTCGCAAAGAATGAGAAGGTCAAGTGTTCAAACTATGAAGTCTCAATGCAGTACACCAAAGCCAAATTCCCTTCCTACCTCTATGATCAATGAGATCAGCTCAGTGTTTCTATCTTTGGTCAAAGTTGATCATGTACAACCCCCCAATATCAGTATATTGCTCTTCTGAAGGACAACACAGATTGTCGGTCTTTATGTTGTACTATCAACTACTGAACATTCAGGTTTTCACAATCTTGGAACAGGAGTGCAAGATAAACTAACCATATTCAGTAATCCTTGCTCTAGAATGTACCATAGCTATATGGAGAAAACATACTATGCCCAAATAGGTAACAAAATAATCATTTGTTTTCTAGCCAGCATGTTTTATCATAGTCAATGCTCACAAGGAAAATGGTAACATGCATAGGGACATGTAGTTGGCAAGAAATAGGTAAAACGGGAAGAGTGGTATATGAAATGACATACCTGATCATCTTTTAATACAAGATCTGTCCGGGGGAATTTGTCTTTTCCATCCTTTGAAGACTGTATGGAGTCCCTATCATAATCAGTAGATGCAATGCTGGATGTGTCACAGGCTGATGCCGTATCATCCAAACCTGGTGAGGGGGCGTATATTCGAACACCATTGGCTGGCTTAGAATAGGGTGACCTCACCCCAGAAGTCAATTCTCTCAACTTCTGCTCAAGAAGAAGTCTCAAATAATCACCATCTATGGTATCTGATTCAGTATTTGATGTATTGCTTGAAGTTGACACTGAGTTCCAGTTCTCTATCAACCGTTTTTCCACTGAATGGGGAAACTGAGAACCATGTAATGATTTGTCAACTGGTGAGGTAAATGTGAACGAAACAATCTCAGTGCTGATTTTCTTCTTGTTTGTGGTGAAAGATGATTGCTCCTCTATCACAATGTTGTGCCGAACACGCCTTGGGCTTCTTTCAGTGAGAACTTTATCACTTGACTGGTTTTTCTTTGAGCGCATCCCCTCATCTGGTAATCTTCTTGGCTTGGGGATTGTTTTGGCTGTAGAGTTTGGTCTTCTGTTTGCATAGTTGGTTGGCTGCAATTCCCCCTTTCTGTTGCCTTTCATACCATTTTCAGAGCGTGTGCTGGTGACACCAGCCTTTCTGGGAGCAGCATTTGGTGGATGCAGGTTTCTTTGTTGTTGACTGGGTGTTGCTGACTTGGGATTCAGCTTGTGCTCAACACCCATAGCATTCTGTTTTGTGTTATTTTGCACAAGCACGTTGGAAGAACTTGCCATGCCAACTCTGCTACTAATCTTTTGCCTTTGTTGACTGGACCCGTTTCTCGCAACCATGTTATGTACAGGATCCGTACGTGTTGGAGGTTTCCTACTGCTTCTGCTTACACCTTCTCTCCCTTGGCCATTTGTAGCTCTAAAATCTGACGATGGTCGACTGGCGGCCTTGACCCTTGGAGCAACTGGAGCACCACCATTTGACTGTGAGAATCTGGCAGAAGAGGATGTCTCTGAAGTTATCAAACTTCCATCCAACGATCTTCCACTCGGTGGCTTAGAAGATGCAGCGCCATCACGCCTTCTTGCCGCTTGGGACATTTGCTGGACTCTTACAATCTCTGTTGGGCTGAAGGCACGCACATCATTTGCGTACCCAGCATCACGAACTCTGTAAGAGCTGGTATTCTCAGCTCCAGGCCCAATAATCCTAGATGCTGCCTCCATGATATCAGCAGCATTTCTGCTTGATACATGATTAGGATTCTTCACTGGGGAGAATAACTTATGCTGCGCAACTGAAAGTGTTCTTTTGGCAAATCTTGGAGGCAGCGCTTCCATTCTAAACCGGTCAATGGGACTACTCGGCATCTTATGAGGACTAGAAAGGCCAACATAGCTTCTGCCAATCAACTCATCATGGGCAATAGTTTGGAAGGTATGTTGCCCCGTGAAAGGGACCGGGTACGGTCCAGATGAGCTTGCCGCAGGCATGGAGTCCAAACCCATAAGCCTCGCCACGACAGTGGGTCCCCTCCTCGCACAACCTTCGTCGTCAATCACAGAGGATGAACAGCTATGCTCACTGCTTTCCTTCATACTCATCCCATCTTCCAGGATCTGCCAACATGCACAATTTGACTTAATCAGAATGACAGTAAGCAAGCAAACAGAGCTGCTGGAAAAAAGATGATGCACCCGAACACGCACCGAGTTTGATGGCGTACTCGGCATGCTGCCGTCAACTTCCTTCCCATCTACTGAATTCCCTGCAAGGACAGGATTAGTGTGTGAGCTCAGCCCCTGTTTCTACTCCTGAAATTCTCTCTGACTTTATAGTGACCACTTGATTCCCAGAAAACATTTGCTTACCCTGCGACGGCGAATATCCCCCGCCTGCGCTGAAGAGCCGCCGCTTTGACTTGTTGCTCTTGCCCCAATCAAAGAGGCCGAAGAAGCCATGCCCCTTGGATGCAGCTTTCTCCACATCCATCCCTGCTCACTGTCCAAAACCTGCAAATCAGGATGTCACACTCAAGCACAAGAGAATCGAATAAAAGTAATCACATTTCACCAAAACGCAGCTAAAAGTAGGCAATCGACAGACTGCCAGCAACGGACCAGCCATCACCAAAAAACCGATCTTTATCTAGAATTTGACCCGGAGAAGCCCACACATGGGCGAAGACTCGAAGCCACAGCAGGGCGCCAGGCAACCTAAGGCGGATAAACTGAGAATGCAGGTAAACCTATACCTGAGAATCGAGCGGCGGAAGAAACCCGCGTGGGAAGCAGCCGCCGGAGAACGCCGGCGAAGATCCGCCCCTCCGCGCGCGGCACGGGGTCAACGGCGCGGGACTCGCCGGAGCAGCAGCACGCAGCCGGGGCCAAATCGCCGTCGCGGGACCGGCCCGGATCGAGCCGCGCCGAACCGTGGCCCGCCGGGAGAGGGGCCGCCCGAAGCGGCGATCTTTTCCCTTGTCCCGTTCCGCGGACAAGCTTGGGCGGGCGGCGCCGCGGGGGAGGAGGAGGAGGAGGATCCGCGGGTGCGCGTCACGCGAGGGCGGGCGAGAGGGGGACGCGGAGGAGGCGGGGGGCGGCCGCGGCCGTGGCGCCCATCAATGCTGTCCTGCTGCTGCCGCGCTGCACGAGGAAGACGGGGAAGGGGAGGAGGGGGGGGGGGGGAGTAGAAGGAGGAGAGAGAGGGGGGAGGAAATTGAAAAGGGAGGCCCGGGACGGGATGGGGATCCAGATCGTTATCGCCGTCTCTCTGCTGCGTCACGATTATTGTATGTCTGTTTTTTTGTTGTTTTACCACGGCCCGTGTTCAAAATTTGAATCTTTTTTGTACCCACCCCCCAACGGCTCACCACAGGCAGCAGGCAGGCCATGTCATGGTCACCCGTGCTATGCTATGCTCTACTTGGGTTAAGTAAAGCATAAGCAGGGGGTTATTGAGGGTTAAACTATCGTAATTAGGAGCTTAAGGGTTGAGTGAGGTTAACAGAGGGATGTCGCGTCCACTTGGCGCCTCACAAGTGGGTCAATCAAGTACCTGGATTTGCCTTTGTTTGTACAAAAAAGTACATGATTGTTTTCCATAAATATTAAGAAACCTGGAGGGGATGTGTTTTTTAATAGAAAAAAGGCTACCGCCCGGCTTTAAGTCAAAGCCCTTGCCGTGATAACCTTAAAACACAACACACACACAACAAAGGAAAAGAAAAACAGGATACAACGGTGTCGAGGAATAGCCACAACCCAAGAAAACAACAAGGTAATTTGATCCCGCATAAAATGGTATTTTGCACATGCAAAAGCGGTTTCCAGAGAAGGGCTTTCTCGCGGTTGACTTGTGCGAGCAAGTGCCAACATGTGAAACACTCGTCTACAATTCAGTTCCACTTGGGCACTTGGGTTCCCCCTCTTCTGAATTTGAGTAGGTCGGTGTCTTATTTACTTTGAGGACGGGTTGATCTTTTATCTTACTTCAAACCTTTTACCAAGTGCCTTCTCCTTGTATTTGTCACTTATCACTAGCTTGGCTCCGAACAAACTCATGTATTGTTGATGAATATATGCAATCTGCTAATGGTCAAAAACAAATCACTTACAACTTTGGGGTGGCCACGGTGGGTAAGGCCCCACATCTTGGTGCCTAGGAGCAAGGGCAGAGCCATAAGTGGCCAAGTCAGGGGCCCATGCTTGCTACAGTGTCAGTATAGTGTCAAATAGTACCCAGGATGCTGTTGGAAATATGCCCTAGAGGCAATAATAAATTAGTTATTATCATATTTCCTTGTTCATGATAATCGTTTATTATCCATGCTAGAATTGTATTGATCAGAAACTCAGATACATGTGTGGATACATAGACAACACCATGTCCCTAGTATGCCTCTAATAGACTAGCTCGTTGATCAAAGATGGTTAAGCTTTCCTAGCCATGGACATAAGATGTCATTTGATAACGGGATAACATCATTAGGAGAATGATGTGATGGACAATACCCAAATTATAAACGTAGCATATGATCGTGTTAGTTTATTGCTACTTTTTTTTTGCATGTCAACTATCTGTTCCTATGACCATGAGATCATGCAACTCACTCACTGACACCGAGGAGTACCTTGTGTGTATCAAATGTCGCAACGTAACTGGGTGACTATAAAGGTGCTCTACAGGTATCTCCGAGGGTGTCTGTTGGGTTGGCATGGATCAAGACTGGGATTTGTTACTCCGTGTGACGGAGAGGTATCTCGGGGCCCACTTGGTAATACAACATCACTATAAGCCTTGCAAGCAATGTAACTAAAGAGTTAACCACGGGATCTTGTATTACGGAATGAGTAAAGAGCCTTGCCGGTAACGATATTGAACTAGGTATGAGATACCGAAGATCAAATCTCGAGCAAGTAACATACCGAAGAACAAAGGGAACATCATACGGGATTAACTGAATCCTTGACATAGAGGTTCAACCGATAAAGATCTTCGTAGAATATGTAGGAATCAATATGGGCATCCAGGTCCCGCTATTGGTTATTGACCGTAGAGGTGTCTCGGTCATGTCTACATAGTTCTCGAACCCGCAGGGTCTGCACACTTAAGGTTCGGTGAAGTTTCAGTAGTACAGAGTTATGTATGGTGGTGAACGAAGGTTGTTCGGAGTCCCGAATGAGATCCCAGACGTCACGAGGAGCTCCGAAATGGTCCGAAGGTAAAGATTGATATATATAGGAAGTCCTGTTTTGGTCACCAGCAAATTTTTGGGCTCATCGGTAGTGTATCGGGAGTGCCGGGAGGGTGTCGAGGGACCATCGAGAGGGGTGTCTCGACCCAAAGGACCTCATGTGTTGTGGGAGGAGTCAAACCAGCCCTTGGTGGGCTGGTATAAGCCCCCACTAAGGCCCATGCGGCTAGGGGTGGGGAAAACCCAAAAGGTGGAGAGGTGGAAAGAGTTTCCAAGTGGAAAGGAGGAATCTTACTCCTAATAGGATTGGAGTAGGACTCCTCCACCTGCAATTTCGACCAAACCTTGAGGTTTTGAGGCTGCCTCCTCCCCTCCCTCCCTCCTATATATACTAGAGGATTTAGAAGGGAAAGCCAACCCTAATTGCCACGTGATGTCCTCTTCTTTCTCAAGATTTGTTTCTCCTCTAGATTAGTTCTACGCTGCTTAGGCGGAGCCCTGCAGGATTAGCTCACCACCACCGCCACCACGCCGTTGTGCTGCCAGAGAACTCATCTACCTCTCCACTCCTCTTGCTGGATCAAGAAGGCGGAGATCGTCATCGAGCTGTGCGTGTGCTGAACGCGGAGGTGCCGTCCGTTCGGCGCTAGATCGGAAGGACAGTGATCAAGATCGCGAGATTATTTGTGATTGGATCGCGGGACGAATCGTGATGGGATCACGGGACGGATCGTGATTGGATTGCGAGATGGATCGTGATGGGATCACGGGACGCTCGGTGATTTGGATCGCGAAGACGTTCGACTACATCAACCGCGTTTCTTAACGCTTCCCGCTTAGCGATCTACAAGGGTATGTAGATCCACTCTCCCTCTCGTAGATGATCATCACCATGGATAGATCTTGCGTGTGCGTAGGAAATTTTTTGTTTCCCATGCAATGTTCCCCAACAGTGGCATCATGAGCTAGGTCTATGTGTAGATGAGATCACGAGTAGAACACAAAGAGTTTGTGGGCGTTGATGCTTAGATTGCTTCCTCCCTTGGTCATGTTTTGGTTCAGCGGTATTGTGAGATGAAGCGGCCCGGACCAACCTTACTCGTATGCTTACGAGAGACCGGTTCCATCGACTGACGTGTAACTTCCTTGCACAAAGATGGCTGGCGGGTGTCTGTTTCTCCTACTTTAGTTGGATCGAATTCGAAAAAGGCGGTCCTTGAGAAGGTTGAAAAGCAATTTATGTATCATCGTTATGGTTTTGCGTAGGTGAGAATTATTCTTTCTAGATACCCGTAGCAGCCACGTAAAACTTGCAACAACAATTAGAGGACGTCTAACTTGTTTTTGCAGGGTATGTTGTGATGTGACATGGCCAATTACATGATGAGATATATATGATTATGAGATGATCATGTGTTGTATAGAATATCATGACTTGCATGTCGATGAGTACGGCAACCGGTAGGAGCCATAGGGTTGTCTTTAATTATTGTATGACCTTCATGTCAATCATTAAGCGCTATGTAATGCTTTACTTTATCGCTAAACGGTAGCTATAGTAGTATGAGCATGGGGAGCGCGACAACCCCGATGGCGACACAATGATGGAGATCATGGTATTATGCCAGTGACGATGGAGATCATGCCGGTGCTTTCAAGATGGAGATCAAAAGCACAAGTTCATGGTCATATCATATCACTTATGATTTGCATGTGCCGTTAATCCTTTTATGCACCTTGTTTTGCTTAGGACGACGGTAGCATTATAAGGTGATCCCTCATTTAAATTTCAAGATAAATTATGTTCTCTCCAAGTGTGCACCGTTGAGAAAGTTCGTCGTGTCGAGACACCACATGATGATCGGGTGTGATAGACTCTACGTTCACATACAACGGGTGCAAGCCAGTGTTGCATGTGCAGAACACTCAGTTTAAACTTGACAAGCCTAGCATGTACAGACATGGCCTCGGAACACAAGAGACTGAAAGGTCGAACATGAGTCATATAGTAGATATGATCAACATGATGATGTTCACCATTGAAACCACCTCAACTCACGTGATGATCGGACTTGAGTTGGTGAATTTGGATCATGTATCACTCGAATGACCGGAGGGATGTCAATTTGAGTGGGAGTTTTAAAGTAATATGATTAATTGAACTGATTATCATAAACATAGTCAATAGTGTCTTTGCAAATTATGTTGTAAATTACCAGCTCACGCTGTAGCTCCCTTGGATTTTTATATGTTCCTAGAGAAATAGAGTTGCAAGATGATGGTAGCAATATTGCGGACTGGGTTCGTGATCTGAGGATTGTCTTCATTGCTGCACAAAAGGCTTATGTCCTTAATGCACCGCTCGGTGCGCCACCCCCTCTAGCGTTGTGTGTAGATGTTGTGAACATCTAACAGACACGTTCTGATGACTACTTGATAGTTTAGTGCATCATGCATTACGGCTTAGAATTGAGGCTCCAAAACGTTTTAAACGTCACGGAACATATGAGATGTTCTAAGAGCTGAAATTAGGATCTCAAGTTCGTGCTCGTGTTGTGAGATATAAGATCCCCAACAAGATTCTTTGCCTGCAAGATGAAGGAGAATAGCTCAATCGTTGAGCATGTACTCAGATTGTCTGGGTGCTACAATCGCTTGAATCGAGTGGGAGTTGATCTTCTAGATAAAAAAGTGATTGATATAATTTTCCAAGTCACTATCATTAAGCTACTAGAGCTTCGTGATGAACTATAAAATGCCAGGGATGGAAATGATGATCCCTGAGTTGTTCGCGATGTTTGACACCACGAAGGTAGAAATCAAGAAGGAGCATCAAGTGTTGATGGTTAGTAAAACCACTAGTTTCGAGAAGGGCAAGGGCAAGGAGGGAAACTTCATGGATGGCAAGTCAGTTGCTGCTCTAGTGAAGCAACCCAAAGTTGAACCCAAATCCGAGACTAAGTGCTTCTATTATGAGGAGAGCGGTCGCTGAAGCGGAATAACCCTAGATACTTGGTAGATAAGAAGTCTGGCAACATCGCCAGAAGTATATTTGATATATGTCTTATTGATGTGTACCTTGCTAGTATTCCTAGTAGCACCTGGGTATTGGATACCGGTTCGGTTGCTAAATGTTAGTAAATCAAAATAAAAGCTACGGAATAAACAGAGACTAGCTAAGTGTGAGGTGACGATGTGTGTTGGAAATGTTTCCAAGGTTGATGTGAGCAACATCGCACGCTCTCTCTACCTTCGGGATTAGTGACAAACCTAAATAAATGTTATTTGGTATTTGCGTTAAGCATGAACATGATTAGATCATGTTTATTGCAATACGGTTACTCATTTAAGTGAGAGAATAATGGTTATTCAGTTTACATGAATAATACCTTCAATGGTCATGCACCCAATGAGAATGGTTTGTTGAATCTTTATCATAGTAATACACATGTTCATAACATTGATGTCAAAAGATGGAAAGTTAATAATGATAGTACCACATACCTGTGGCACTGCCGCTAAATGTCATATTGGTATAAATCGGATGAAGAAACTCCATGTTGATGGATCTTTGGACTCATTCGGTTTCGAATCGGTTGAGACATGCAGACCATGCCTCTTGGGCAAGATGACTAAAGACCCCATTTTCAGTATGATGGAGCGGGCTAGTAACTTATTGGAAATAATACATGTCGATGTATGCGATCCAATGAGTATTGTAGCGTGCAGTGGATATCGTTATTTTTCTTACCTTCACTGAGGATTTGAGTATATATGAGTATATTTGCTTAATGAAACACAAGTCTGAATCGTTTGAAAAGTTCAAACAAATTCAGAGTGAAGTTTAAGATCATCGTGATAAGAAGATAAAAATGTCTACGATATGATCGTGGAGGTGAACATCTGAGTTACGAGTTTGACATACAACTTTAGACAATGTGAAAGTTGTTTCACAACTCACGCCACCTGGAACACCATAGTGTGATAGTGTGTTCGAACGTCATAGTCGTGCTCTATTGGATATGGTGCGTACTATGATGTCTCTTATAGTTTTGCCACTATCCTTTTGGGGTTATGCATTAGAGACAACTACATTCACTTTAAATAAGGCACCATCTAAATCCGTTGAGATGACATCGTATGAATTATGGTTTTATAGATACCTAAGCTGCCATTTCTTGATGTTTGGGGATGCGACGCTTATGTGAAAAAAGATTTTCACCTAATGAGCTCGAACCCAAAGTGGACAGATGCATCTTCATGGAATACCCTAAGAACAGTTGGGTATACCTTCTATCTCAGATCCGAGCACAAAGTGTTTGTTGCTAAAACGGGTCCTTTCACGTGAAAGAGTTTCTCTCAAAAGAATGGAGTGGGAGAAAGATAGAACTTGATGAGGTTGTTGAACCTCTGTTCAACCAGAGAGTAGCGTAGCGCACAAAGATGTTTCTGTGGAGCCTACGACAGTTGAAGAGGAAGTTAATGATGATGATCACGAAGCTTCAGATTAAGTTACTATCGAACCTCGTAGGTCGACAAAGACGCGTACTGCTCCTGAGTGGTACGACAACCCTGTCTTAGAGTTCATGTTGTTGGACAACGATGAACCTACGAGCTATGGAGAAGTGATGATGGGACCGGATTCCGACAAATGGTTAGAGGCCATGAAATCCGAGAAAGGATCCATGTATTATAACCAAGTATAGACTTTGGTAGACTTGCTCATTGGACAGCAGGTCATTGAGTACAAATGGATCTTTAAGATGAAGACAAACGCTGATGGTGAATGTCACCATTTATAAAGCTCGACTTGTCGCAAAGAAGTTTCCACCAAGTTCAAGGAGTTGACTACGATGAGACTTTCTCACTCGTAGCGATGCTAAAGTCTGTTGGAATTATGTTAGCAGTTGCTGCGTTTTTCAATTATGAAATCTGGGAGATGGATGTCAAAACATCATTTCCTTCCTTGAGGAAAGGTTGTATGAGATACAACCACAAGGTTTTGTCAGTCCTAAGGATGCTAAAAGATGTGCAAGCTTCAGTGATCCTTGTATGGACTGAAGCAAGCATCTCGGAGTTGGAATATACGCTTTGATGAGGTGATCAAAGTTTTTGAATCTATACAAAGTTTATGAGAAACTTGTATTTACAATAAAGTGAGTGGAAGCACTATAGAGTTTCTGATAAGCATATGTGGATGACATATTGTTGATCGGAAATGATGTAGAATTTCTAGAAAGCATAAAGGGTTGTTCGAAAAGAGTTTTTCAAAGGAAGACCTGGATAAAGCTACTTAATTGTTGGGCATCGAGATCTATAGAGATAGATCAAGATGTCTAATAAGACTTTCAATGAGTACATACCTTGACAAGATTTTAAAAGAGTTCAAAATGGATTAGTCAAAGAAGGAGTTCTTGCCTGATTTGTAAGGTGTGAAGTTGAGTGAGACTCAAAGCTCAACCACGGCATAAGAAAGAGAAAGGACGAACGTCGTCCCCTATGCCTTAGCCATAGGCTCTATATAGTATGCCATGCTGTGTACTGCACATGTGTGTGCCTTGCCATGAGTTCGTCAAGGGGTACAAAAGTGATCCAGGAGTGGATCACTGAACAACAGTCAAAATTATCCTTAGTAACCAAAGGACTAAGGAGATGTTTCTCGATTATGAAAGTGATAAAGAGTTCATCGTAAAGAGTTACGTCGATGCAAGCTTTAACACCGATCCGGATGACTCTTAGTAGCAATGCGGATACGTATAGTGGAGTAGCCATTTGGAATGGCTCCAAGTAGAGCGTGGTAGCAGTGTCTACAGTATGACATAGAGATTTACAAAGTACACACGGATCTGAATGTCGCAGACCCGTTGACTAAAACCTTTTTCACATGCAAAACATGATCAAACCCCAGAACTCATTAGGTATAAGATTCATAACAAATCACATAGCGATGTGAGCTAAATTATTGACTCTAGTGCAAGTGAGAGACTGTTGGAAATATGCCCTACAGGCAATAATAAATTAGTTATTATCATATTTCCTTGTTCATGATAATCGTATTTTACCCATGCTAGAATTACATTGATCGGAAACTCGGATACAAGTGTGGATACATAGACAACACCATGTCCCTAGTATGCCTCTAATACACTAGCTCGTTGATCAAAGATGGTTAAGGTTTCCTAGCCATGGCCATCAGATGTCATTTGATAACGAGATCACATCATTAGGAGAATGATGTGATGGACTAGACCCAAATTATAAACGTAGCATATGATCGTGTCAGTTTATTGCTACTGTTTTTTGCATGTCAAGTATCTGTTCCTATGACCATGAGATCATGCAACTCACTGACACCGGAGGAGTACCTTGTGTGTATCAAATGTCACAACGTAACTGAGTGACTATAAAGGTGCTCTACAGGTATCTCCGAGGGTGTCTGTTGGGTTGGCATGGATCAAGACTGGGATTTGTTACTCTGTGTGACGGAGAGGTATCTTAGGGCCCACTCGGTAATACAACGTCACTATAAGCCTTGCAAGCAATGTGACTAAAGAGTTAGCCATGGGATCTTGTATTACGGAACGAGTAAAGAGACTTGTCGGTAACGAGATTGAACTAGGTATGGAGATACCGACGATCAAATCTCGAGCAAGTAACATATCGAAGAACAAAGAGAACATCATACAGGATTAACTGAATCCTTGACACAGAGGTTCAACCGATAAAGATCTTCATAGAATATGTAGGAATCAATATGGGCATCCAGGTCCCGCTATTGGTTATTGATCGTATAGGTGTCTCGGTCATGTCTACATAGTTCTCGAACCCACAAGGTCTGCACACTTAAGGTTCGGTGACATTTCGGTAGTATAGAGTTATGTATGGTGGTGAACGAAGGTTGTTCGGAGTCCCGGATGAGATCCGGACGTCACAAGGAGCTCCAGAATGGTCCGGAGGTATATATTGATATATATATATATATATAGAAGTCCTGTTTTGGTCACCGGAAAAGTTTCAGGCTCATTAGTAGTGTACCGAGAGTGTCGGGAGGGTACCGGGGGACCATCGGGAGGGGTGTCTCGACCCAAAGGACCTCATGGGCTGTGGGAGGAGTCAAACCAGCCCCTGGTGGGCTGGTCTAAGCCCCCACTAAGGCCCATGTGGCTAGGGGTGGGAAAAACCCAAAAGGTGGAGAGGTGGAAAGAGTTTCCATGTGGAAAGGAGGAATCCTACTCCTAATAGGATTGGAGTAGGACTCCTCCACCTCCAATTTCGACCAAACCTTGAGGGTTTGAGGCTGCCTCCTCCCCTCCCTCCCTCCTATATATACTAGAGGATTTAGAGGGGAAAGCCAACCCTAATTGCCATGTGCTGCTCTCTTCTTCCGCTAGATCTATTTCTCCTCTAGATTAGTTCCGTGGTGCTTAGGTGAAGTCCTGCAGGATTAGTTCACCACCATCGTCACCACGTCGTTGTGTTGCCGAAGAACTCATCTACCTCTCCGCTCCCTCTTGCCGGATCAAGAAGGTGGAGATCGTCATCGAGCTGTACGCGTGCTGAACGCGGAGGTGCCGTCCATTCGGCGCTAGATCGGAAGGACCGTGATCAAGATCGTGAGATGATTCGTGATTGGATCGCGGGATGAATCGTGATGAGATCACGGGACGGGTTGTGATTGGATCACGAGATGGATCGTGATGGGATCGCGGAACGCTCGACAATTTGGATCGCGGGACGAATCGTGATGGGATCACGGGACGGGTCGTGATTGGATCGCGAGATGGATCGTGATGGGATAGCGGGACGCTCGACGATTTGGATCGCGAGACGAATCGCGATGGGATCGCGGGACGGGTTGTGATTGGATCGCGAGATGGATCGTGATGAGATCGTGGGACGCTCGACGATTTGGATCGCAAAGACGTTCGACTTCATCAACCGCGTTTTTTAATGCTTCCCGCTTAGCAATCTACAAGGGTATGTAGATCCACTTTCCCTCTCGTAAATGCTCATCATCATGGATAGATCTTGTGTGTGTAGGAAATTTTTTGTTTCCCATGCAACGTTTCCCAACCGACGCTACGGTCATTGAAGAATTTGTTGCTCACGCCTCGGGCACATCCTCCCTCTCCCTCCAGCCTGGGTCCCGTCTCTGCCACTGCCTAAGAGCAAGAATAATGGTAGAGCCAACCGATGCTTTTGTCTTATTGTTATGCCATCAACAGCCAGCATATTAGCCAGCGAGCATAGTAGATAGCTACAAATGTATTACTTTGTTAATACATGGATGCAGCTGGCTCCTAATCTACCGTCTGCTTACCTTCTTCGCTCCAACTTTTCTAGCATGTTTAAATCACCTTATTATACTTGATTTAAGTGGATACATAACGAGCAAGCGAGTCCGAGGGCCAAATTACCTCTCATTTTTTTTCGCATGTCACCATGTTTTCCTGTGTCTTGTACATATACACATGTGGCCTTGGCATGCGCCAATTGACGGTTTCTAGATGGATACATAAAAAAATTCAACGAGCGTTCAACTTGCCAAATCTAGCTTCGAGGCTTTGGGTATTCCATATTCTTTTTTAACTAGAAGGCTTTCCTTTGTGTTCCATATTTCATTGACAACTGAGATTATAGAATTGTAGTAAGCTAGACTTCATTAAATTGGATCAAGTTTTGTAATGATAATAGAGCAACATCTCTAACACCAAATTTACTTCATTACATTCATTATGAAATGCATTTTTGCAGTATATACTTCATGCATCCATTTGAGCGACAAGTAATTTCATACGGAGGGAGTATATCGATATCATGCATCATTGTTATTTTCTCTATGGAGTTGGCCGAACATTAAAAATATGGCTTATAAAAATTCTAAATTTAAATTATTTAAAAGGGGGGAAAGTAAGTGGGAGATTTTACTTCATAGAGTGGATTATTTGCTCTTGGGCTTCATGGAGCCTGAAATTTTCAATCTTTCAATAATCAACTTTTAAGTTATTGAAAATCTGAAGAAAAAAATGCACAAGTACTTATAAATATATACTAGATGAGTGTAAAATTTCATCATAAATTATGTTCTAATGTGACATTTACAAAAACAAAAACAAAAACATGTAACTTTATAGTGAATAGTACTACGTGATTTTTACAAACCAACATTAGGTTGGATGGTTAGGACGACAGTGATATCCCAAGCCCAACAAAATGAGTTCATAGGGGTAGGGTGTGCATGAGCGCGTTCATGGGGTGAGTGTATGAGTGTCTACGTGTTAAAATATATATGATTTTGTTATTTTTGTGTACCTCGCATAAAAAGCTACTCCATCCGTCCGGAAATACTTGTGGGAGAATTGGATATAAATGTATGTAGCTAGAACTACCAAAATCGAACGGAGGGAGTATTTCGTCATGGAATTTTGTAGACAAGTAATGTACATCCATATATGTATATGATTGTTTGTTTTGAGTTCTTTTTAAAGCTTCAAAAATTGAATTTTAAAATTTCCAAATAAAGGGCTTCATGGAGCTCGAACTCCATTAGAACAACTCCAACAGTTTTTCAAAAAAAAATTCTCTAAATCCAGTATTTTTTTGCTTCCCATAACTTTTAGGGGAAGTTGTCTTGGAGCAAATTTTGTCAGTTTCTGTAAACCTCTTCTCCTAAATCTTTTCTTTTCTTTTCTTTTATTAAATAAAACTAGCTAAAAATTTATTCTTCCCCTAGCGCCCACCAGTTAATGGTGGCCGGTGGTAGCAGACAAGAGGTTATGCGTGGCAATTTTTTATGAGATGAAATAAAATTAAAGAAAAAAATAGAGAGTTAAGTATCATAGTATACAGAAATGCAATTCGGCTCTCGGTGGCACGTGCTCTTGGCCATGAAAAAAATGGTATGTAAAAAAAATCCCAATAAAAATATTATGTGTTCTTTGTCACATCCAAATGCTAGCTATTTTTTTAGGCAAAAAGGTTAAGCATTTGGCTTGTGCAAAAAAAATCAATTGTTACCCCAAAATGTCACATCCAAATTTGTTTTTTTTCACCGACGAAACACCAGTGCTCCGTTTCGCAGTAAACTTGCCAAGCATGCTTGAGACGGTAATACGAACATCTATAGAAAAATCAGAATTTTTTAAAAGCATTTACTATCATTTTGGGGGGATACTGTTCATCCGGGTGCAAATGCACCCAGGAGGCAAAACACCTCTCCCAGGTATTCTTATACAATAAATAATGCCATCTAAGATACTAATTTATACCTACTAATAAAAGAAATAGGTATTCCTAGTTCGTGATGCTATTTTATAGAAAATCCCCTGATGTTTTGACATTAAACCGACAATACATATTAAATATATTTTTAACACTCATATTTTCTAAATCATAACTCCAAATTTAACATATCATATATGGAATTTGATTAGAAAAATATGTAGAATCTGAATATGATGTTATTTTACCTGTTAACTATTTAACAAATACTATCTAGGGTGCAATCTTAATAAATAATGCATTGTCCATCTTTCTTTCATTCAGGTATTGATCCGGATTGAGGATGAACACCTCAACAAAATCTGGGTTGAAGACGAAATTGAAGGTCACTTTGTTCGTTTCTTTTTACGTATTAAATTTGCATGCAAGCCGTGTTAAAATAGAAGGCCTGTGGAACCTTGAACTGCGTTTTTGTAGGCTAAGACCGTCTTTGTTTTGGTCGTAACTACAAAATCTTAAAGTATAGATTATATTTTATAAATTAAGAATGTATGGTATTTTTTTTCTCACGTTGCAACGCACGGTTCCTTTTGCTAGTGTATGATAATACGTATTAGAAACATACTGGTGTGATATTAACTTGTGAAGTGATAATCTGTTACCCGCAGAAGAGAAAAAAACTTATGATAATCTGAGCGCGTGTCCGGGCCGGAATGGAAAACGTACGGGTGGTCTGGATTGGCCAAGGAGGCCGCACGTGATGCGCCGTGCCCTGTCGCCGGCCGGTTCAACGGTAACACGCAAAGTCTGGGCACGGCGAAATAAACGATGGACGGGATAAATTCGGCCGGCGGCGAGGTGCCACCGGAACAAACGCACGCACGGCAGCCGGGCCGAAGCGTAGCCGGCCGGTCGGCACGAGACACCACTGAGGTCGAACGATTCCTCGCGACGTGCGTGCGTGAGTGTGGTGTTGGCTTGGCCGCAAAGCACGCGCGCACTGCAGCGCGAATCTGTATACCTGCTGCTTTCTCGTACTGATATCGCATCTATCTATCTATCCACCTGTGCTGTGGTGTACGTACCATCCGACGCGACGGGAGACCTACCTCGACTCGACTCCAGCATACTCTACTGTAGTATTATATTCGATCCCATCCCAATCCCATCGATGACGATGAAGATAGATAAACATGCCGTCGCAACCAGGACACGAACGACTCAACCAACACGGGCACTGGGCACTTGGCACTTGGCACCGGGCACTAGTGGTGCATGGTAGCTGGCAAGGATACGTTGCATACCTGCATGCCATACCATAGCATCGACACCGGCCGCGCGTGCATGCCCGCGTTGGTTAATCTGTCACGATAATTTCCAATTCTCATCAACAATCAATCCGTTTTGTTCATCGACAATCAATCCATGACACTTGTCGTAGCACTAATGAAAAATAATCAACATGGCCAGGCAAACACGGAGCACATTCTTCTTGTTGTTGTTTTTCCAATATTTTTAGAATTCAACAGAGTACATTCATGTGTATAGCATACTCCCTCCGTCCGTGAATAAATGTATATCTAGGTTTTGTTTCAAGTCAAAATCTTAAAACTTTGACCAACTATATAAGAAAAGGTAGTAACATGTATGACATCAAATTGACATATCATGAAAGTACAATTTAAAATAAAACTATTAATACTAATTTAGTGCCATAAATGCTGGTACTTTTTTTTATAAAGTTGGTCAAAATTTTAATGCTTCAACCTAAAACAAAAGTTAAATGTACACATATTCATAGACGGAAGGAGTACGTAGTGCATTTCGCCCCCTCAACAAACTGATGATGGGTAGATCATCGATGCATTGTTTTGCACCGCATGCCTACTTCCATCCAGAATCCAGATGCTCTTCTTCTTTACGTCCGGCACGCAAAGGTGCAGCGTTGTGCTTGCTCTGTCTTTCTCTCTGTCTGTCAGGTGGTGTATGTACGTCGTGATGAAGAATTTCGCTGCCGATCGGGCTGCGCTCGTAGCCAGTGCGTAGTTTGGTGAAGGCCACGTCGTACGCCACCACCCAGGGCCAGGCAAAGCCAAAGGCAAAGGGTGGTGCATGCGCGGACGCCGTCGTGTTCTACCACCTTATCGCCGAGCTCGAATCATTTGTGGAAGAAAGAAAAAGGAGTAGTCATGAACACGCCGGCAAACGCCAAAACCCACCGCCGGCCATGACAGCACTGAATAGGGCCCAACGGCCCATCGGACCCTGATCTATTCGCGTCCTGATCGGGGGTGCCCAACCCTCTTATAGTTGGTGCACTGGTAGAAACACCCCCCTTTTGTCCCGGTTTTTAAGGGGCCTTTTGTCCCGATTGCCCAAACGGGATGGGGCAGCCGGGACGAATGCCCCCCTCGTCCCGGTTGTACCAGGACCCAGGATGAATGGGGCGTCCACGTGGAGGCCGTGGGCTGGTCCCTGGCTAGGACTATTCGTCTCGGTTCGTAATACGAACCGGGATGAATGCTGCCAGGAAAGAATTGTTTTACTTCTTTTTCTTGTTTTCCTTTTAGGGTTTGGTTTGTTGTATTTTTTCCTATTTGTTTCCCATAAGTATTCTGCATCTAATACACCACCATGTTTTTTTATTGTATTCCATTTTATTAGAATACACAAGTTTGTTGATCGCATTATAATATACAACTATATGGTGATCACATTAGAATATAGTTGAAGAATATACAAGTAAGTACGCACCATGAATCGAATATATAAGTAAGGAATGAAGAATATACAAGTTTGTACTCTTTCCCATAATTACTCTAATACACCACCATGCACCATGACTCGAATATACAGGTAAGTACTATGCATCTAAGAATTTGAACATCAAGTTCGTCGAGCATAGTTGGCGCTGACATAGTATTCCCCTCCTGGTGTTAGCACCTCTGCGTCTAAGAATCCGCAAATTTCCTCTTGAATTGCTCGTAGGCGATCCCTTGGTAGAAGACCGTCCCGCAGCTGCTCGATTTAATATAAAGAAGAGTGGTCAATATCTAATTAAAGACAATAGATGGTAATAAGATAAAAGTGATGGTTGACGTACACGAAGTTTTTCTAAATCTCTGCCCAGCTTGGCGCATGTCGTCTGACGAATGAACTCGCAGACATAATATCCACATAAGTTATTCCCATCTCCCTGGTTCAAGCACTTTACAAGAACATGGTTTCAATCAAAATTATAATATAGCATTATAATGGTATCGAAACTATAATCAAGGAGATGCGCGGATATAGCTAGTACCACTTACTTTCAGATGTTGAAATTTAAGCTTCTCCTTCCATTCACCCCTAGCCTTTGCTGTGAACCGTTTCCAAGCGCTGCCCAGGAAAGAAAATGAATTAAGTGAGTTATCAGAAAATAAACGAAACTTGTCGATATAGTGTCATAAAGATTGAAATTACCGTTGGATCAGTTCCTGCATGTCCTCCCAGTCCTTAAGGGGTTTATATTTCGAGTCCATTACCAGTACTTTTCCTTTGTCAGTTTCAAATATTAGAAGAATATAGTGGAAGCTACGCAAACATAACTCATCAGTTATACACTTATCATCGAGTAAGTAAAAAAAATGTTTACCGGACAAATAACACTCACTCGAAGTTGTAAGGAAAAAGTATTTCCCTCTTGGTTTCGTGAAACCTTAACGCCTTGACAATTGAATCTTCTGTTTCCCTGGGTTTTGTGAGAAGAGTTGCTTGATTAACCCAATATGGGGTCAATGAACCCAATGTCATAGATGTGTCCTCTTTTGCATTCGAGAATCTTCATTCTGCAATTATAATATAATGCGTATTATTATAAAAATGTAATGAACGAGGTAAGCTAGCTAGAGACTTAACTATGGCGAAATAAATACTTACACACAATACGCACTGACGATAGATTTGTCGAGGGCCTTTAGCTGGAATAACTGATATAGTTCTATAAACTCAATCAGAATTATCCTTTCTCCATAACCGTGATGCTCGTTTCTAACTTCCATCGTTATCCATCCCTCAGAGTGCTCCGAGGCTTCCATGTAGCAATTATGCACTCTTCGCATTTTTCTTGGTAGATCATTTTCCTCCCCAGGTTTGACGAGAGGATGCCCGTGCCGATATGGGTGCGCGAAATCAGAAGAGGGGAAGACATCTAAGGTTTGGAGATACTGCGCAATGGACATACCCGTAGCAGCGGCCGCTTGTCCGTATAGTGCAATAAACTCCAGGTCAAGTTCCTCGCCTGCGCCTGTGCTCGGCCCCACCTCGGGATTGGAATGCACTATGAGCGGGGGGATGGATTGGTTTTTCTGTTGTCCGAGCTGGTCAACTGTTTTCCCGCATTTCCCGCTTCCGGTACTACTCTTCTTCGACCGCTTCTTTTCATCGTGTGCCTTAAGAATAGAGCGGTCATAGTCAGGAATGAGACTCGGCTCGGGCTGATGAAGGGTCTTCACCATTTTCAATGCTCGGGCTTTGTCTTCTTCGGTGTTGGGGAAATCTGGCTCTTTCGGCGACTTCTCCTTAGATTTCCACGCCTCATATTCAGCCTTTGCGATCTCCTGGGTTTCCTCTGGAGTATAGTGGTAAGGTAACTTGGGTAGATTCGGATGTGGTACTCTTGGGAGGGGCGACAATCGACGCTTCGGTGATGTGGTGGTTCTCCTCCGCTTTGAGCTGCCCTGATCAGACTTCGTGGGCGGAGACGGCTGCCGCCGCGGCGTAGACGCACACGCTGGAGACGGCTGACACGGCGGCGTAGACGCACGCGCTGGAGATGCCGAGCGTGGCGGAGAGTACGAAGACGACCGTTCCGCTGGAGATTGGTCTTGAGGCGGCGGCGAAGGAGGATGGCTACTCCGATCAGTCGTTGGCCTTGGCGTCCAATTAGGAAACACGATGTGTTCCTTTAGCCATAGAATGCTCAAGTTCTTGGCGTCTCCAAGTTCAGTCACCTCCCCGTCTTCACCTTCAGGATAGTCAAGCTGCACCCGCTCGAATCCGGTCATAACTTCATCCACCCCGACAACAGCTTAGCCCGGTTGAACTGGCCGACAATGGTGTGTTGGTTCAGGGCCAGCTGGTTTCACATAGCCAACCGCCGCCTTAATGGTTATATTGTTGACGACTTTCACATGCAGCTCACACGGTGTCATCTCCGTTATATGATCCACCGGGTGCATCATCGGCGGTGCATCTTCACCATCATCACCCTGGAACTGCGTGGAAGCAACACTGCTCTTCCGATTAGATGGTGTGGCTTCCATTTCCTGCTGAGATTGGGTGTTACCTTGCTGCTGGCTAAGTCTGTCAATTTGCTCCTGCTGCCACTCTGATTGCTTCCGCTGCCGCTTTAATTCTGCTTCAATGCTAGTCCATCGGTCTACCCGATTCTGTGCTTCAGCTGCCTCCAAATCCTTTCTCCTCTGACGGCTTCTATCCGGATATTTCTTCTTCTCCTGGGGAAACCCTTGTTTCCACGGAACAGAGCCTTTTGTGGCTCGTGTCCGTCCATAGTGTTCCTTATTCCCAAGGGCGCGGGTGAGCTCGTCGTTCTCTCTATCTGGATGGAACTTCCCCTCTTTAGCAGCCTTTATTGCTTCTCTGAGAGCATCGATGGGTAGAGGATCTTCTTCATGTCTTACATTATAGATGCATTTCCCTTCTGAGTCCAACGTGCCCCCATGGCCGAAAAACCAAGACCTTGTCCGTTGGTCCCAGTAGAACGTCTCTGGAACGATGTCCTTAGCAAGCAAGTCGTCCTCAAGTTTATTCCACTTAGGCATGTTACCCTTGTAGCCAGCTTGCCCCATAGTATGGTGATAGATCTTTTTAGCGGCGTTTATCTTTTTTTTTAGACTTTTCCAGAGCTTCCTCCGACTTCTTGTACTCAACAAATTCTTCCCAGTACGGTTTTATCTTCTCATACATTCTGGTGAAATCCGGAGTCTTGTTTTTCTTGATAAAGTCAAGGTTCAATCTTTTCTTCCAGCTCTTGAATTGCTCGGCCATCTTCCTAAAAGTGAACGCCTTGACCAGTTTCTCTAAGGCTTTGGTATTTCGCTCTAAGATCAATTCAGGATCCTCCTCATTCTCATCCAACTCATCTTGAGTAACCTTCGGCATTGGTAGGGTGAAATTAGCCAACATCTTTTCAAAAAGTTTTTCTTTGGCTTTGTTGCCGACATATGAAATTCCGAGAGACTCCTTTGGCTTATGCCACTCCCCAACGGTGATCGGGATGTGGTCCCTAACAAGCACTCCGCATTGCTTCACATATTTTTGGGCAACAACTTCGGGAAGCTCTGGCGCGCCGTCTGCAGCAATCTGTTAGATCCTGTACCTTTCATGCTCTTTCAACTTCTGGGCTCCGCCTCGTTTAGTCTTCTTTCCGGTGGATTTGCTAGATCCGGATGGCTAAAATATATAAGAAAGAGTGTTAATACATGTATATAGAAAAAAATGCTTCATTTAATTAACATATATATATATATATGCACCTTGCCGGAGTTTCTAATTTGTAAGGTTCGACCGGAACCGTTGGCTTCTCTCTCATGGGAGCCCTCGGCTTCTCCCCCGACGATGTCATAGGCTTCTCCCTCACCGGAGTCGTCTCTTTGGGCGAGCTCCAGATCTACCTCACCAGAGCCGTCTCTTCGGGCGAGCTCCAGATCTACCTCACCAGAGCCGTCTCTTCGGGCGAGCTCCGGATCTCCCTCACCGAAGTTGTTCATCCACTCGGAGACATCTGGGTCTCCCCCGGGCCCGCGGATAACATCCATGACCATTTCTTCCGCATCTTCGTCTCTGAAGTTTGGGTCCATAATTTCTGCAAATTAAAAATTACAAGTTAGTGTCAACGCACAAAACTTAAAACAAAATGACTTAGCAGTTTCATCATCCATTCGACCCACATGTTTTGAATGCCTAAATAATTTGTTTTCAAAATATTGCTAAGTAATTGCAACTTCGTTCTTTTTTCTGGAAACTAAACAAATTAATGGCCCATGGGACCGCCACCAAACTAGATCCGGGTCGACGATGTCACCCGGAATCCTCACCAAGCTGCGCGTTCCGGAAGGTAGCACCTCCCAACGCCAGCCCGGCGGGGCCCACTCCCGAACATCACCCCTCGGGTCCAACAGGGACATCGTCGGCGAGAACAATAAACTAAAAAGCATATTTTGGTTGTTATTTGAACTTAGCAAAATTTCTAATATGAATGACACAAATAACATTGCGGATCTAAATATAAGACCTAATATAACCGAGCATCTTTTAGAAGTTTAAATTTTTTATTCAATTTTTTATTTTTTAGACCTAATATAAGACCTAACATTCCGGATCTAAATATAAGACCTAATATGAAGACCGCATTTCGGATCCGGATGACACAAATAACATCGATTTCAATTTTTTATTCAATTTAGAAGTTTAAATTTCAGTTTTTTTCAGTTTTTTTAGCTTTTTTTTCTCCACACTCTCTTCTCTGTCTCTCCACTATGTTTCTCCATGATTGAGCAAGGAGCGAGGCCGGGGGCAGGGAGAGGGGGAGGGAGGGGGAGGGCATTACCTGCGGGAGAAGGCGACGCGGGCGACGCGGGCGAGGTGGCGCCGGCCGGGCGAGCTTGGTGGCACGCGGTGCCGCGACGACATAGGCGGGCGACGCAGGGGCAGAGGCGCTACAGACGGGCGATGGCGAGAAAGGGGGCGGCCACGGAGCGCGCGAGGGGGGCGGCCGCAGAGCGCGCGAGGGCGGCGGCGACGGCGAGGAAGAGGCGGCGCGGGAGTTGGGCAGCCTGCTGGCGTCGAGTGTCGTCCTTCTCGTGCGATAGAAGGGGAGGGGGAGAGGGAACGACTTAAGTACGCGGGGAGGGGCATCCGTCCCGGTTGTTGCAAATAACCGGGATGAATGACCCATTCGTCCCGGTTATTGCCAACAACCGGGACAAATGCCCCACCCATTCATCCCGGTTGTTGCCAACAACCGAGACGAATGCTCTAGATCTGGAACGGCGCTAAGAGGGGCATTCGTCCTGGTTGTTAGCAATAACTGGGATGAATGCCCTGTTTTTTCAAAAGAGTTTCATATTTTCAAAAATTCCTGCCAGATTATCTGCTAGTTCAATAATCAGAAAAATATGAAAAAACTACCAAAACATTTAGAAAATTATAAAATAATTAAATATGTTACTTTCAAACATATTTGGTGAAATTCAAAATTTGAAATTATTTGAATTTGAATTAATTCATTTAAGAAATGGAGAAAATATCAAATAATTCAATAAATTCTGAAAATTGCAAGTTATATATCAAAATGACCAGAAAGATAAATTAAACCCACTTATGATGTTTTGGTACTTCCTAGGGCTTCATCGGAGAGGGGTTGTTCTCTCCGGCAGGGCTAGGGTTTCACCGGAGAGGGGCTGCGGAGCGTCGGGATGGCACCAGAAGCAAGGATTTGGCATATCACGTGTTTACAAGTGTTCTTAGGGTTGTACATGCCAAATATTCACTCACTCTTGTTGTTGGGTCTTCACCGGCATCGATTTCTCTCTCCGAGTCTAAGTACTTATAGGCTGAAGATCCCTGAACCGACGAACGGGAGGGGATCTTGTATACAGGTGGTTCATGCCATTGTTTTGGGACTTCCTAGGGCCCACCCTAACACAACCAAGCAAAGTGTTGCACATTGCTACCCACTCCGGGCTCCGGTGAAAGTTGTAGACCGATAAGCTGGGCTGTTCTCTCCAGCGAGGCTAGGGTTTCACCGGAGAGGGGTTGCGGAGTGTCGGGATGGCACCAGAAGCAAGGATTTGGCATATCATGCGTTTAGAAGTGTTCTTAGGGTTGTACATGCCAAATATTCACTCAAAGGTTCAATACCCTAACACAACCAATAACATTACATAGATTTACATCAGAGGTTCAATACATTATTATACATCACTCCATTAAGTCCATGAACCCTTGCTTATGATCGCTTCGGATGTAACCATGGAGCATCTTCTTTATTTAACGGGATGGTTGGGTCAGCTTTCACTATGAAGGGCGGAATTTCAGCAAACTTATCATAATCTTCAGACATGTCTGTCTTGTCCTCGACTCCCACGATGGTTCTTTTCCCTGAAAGAACTATGTGACACTTCGGCTCATCATATGATTTATCTGGTTGCTTATTTTTTATTTTTTTGGTCTGGAGGACATGTCCTTCACATAGAAGATCTGAGCCACATCATTGGCTAGGACAAATGGTTCGTCATTGTAACCAATTTTGTTGAGATCCACTGTTGTCATTCCGTACAGTGGGTCTACCTTTACCCCTTCTCCATTCAGGTTGACCCATTTGCACTTAAACAAAGGGATCTTAAAAGAAGGTCCATAGTCAAGTTCCCATATCTCCTCTATGTAACCATAGTATGTGTCCTTTTTCCATTCTCGTTTGTTGCATCAAAACGGACACCATTGTTTTGGTTGGTGCTCTTCTTATCTTGGGTGACCGTGTGAAATGTATTCCCATTTATCTCGTACCCTTGAAAAGTCCCAATAGTCGAAGATGGTGACCCGGCCAACATGCAGAGCTGATCTTCAATAGTGATGTCATTTATAAGATGTGCTTGCAACCAACTTCCGAAAGTCTCCATGTGTTTGACTTTAATCCATATGTCATCCTTCCCCGGGTTTGTGGAGCGTACAATATTCTTGTGTTCCTCGATATACGGAGCCACTAAGGTGGAATTTTGTAGAACCGTGTAGTGTGCTTTAGTGAAAGAATGCCCGTCCCTGGGTATCATTGTTTTCTTTCCTAGCGTTCCTTTTCCCCTCAGTCTCCCCTCATGCCGCGATTTAGGAACACCAATCGTCTTAAGGTCAGGAGTAAAGTCAACACAGAACCCAATGACCTCCTCTGTTCCATAGCCCTTGGAGATGCTTCCTTCTGGCCTAGCATGGTTATGAACATATTTCTTCAAGACTCCCATGAACCTCTCAAAGGGGAACATATTGTGTAGAAATACCAGACCGAAAATATGAATCTCTTCTACTAGGTGAACCAGGAGATGCGTCATAATGTTGAAGAAGGATGGTGGGAACACCAACTCAAAACTAACAAGACATTGGACCACATCCCTTTGTAACCTTGCCAGACTATCTGGATCGATTACCTTCTGAGATATTGCATTGAGGAATGCACATAGCTTCACAATGGGTACTCGAACATTTTCCGGTAGAAGCCCCCTCAGTGCAATCGGAAGCAACTGCGTCATAATCACGTGGCAGTCATGAGACTTCAGGTTTTGGAATTTTTTCTCTGCCATATTTATTATCCCCTTAATATTCGACGAGAAGCCAGACGGCACCTTGATGCTGTAAAGGACTTCAAAAAAGATTTCCTTCTCTGCTTTGGTAAGTGCGTAGCTGCTTAAGAAATGACGCCCTGTATCCATGTGCTTGTTTTTTGGGTCTTTCATACATTGCTGGTCCTCTCGTGCTTCTGGTGTATCTTTTGACTTCCCATACACGCCCAGGAAGCATAGCAGGTTGATGCAGAGATTCTTCGTCACGTGCATCACGTCGATTGAAGAGCGGACATGTAGGACTTTCCAATATGGTAGCTCCCAAAAGATATATTTCTTCTTCCACATGGGTGCGCGCTTATCAGGGCCGTTCAGAATAGGTTGGCTGCCATCACCCTTCCCAAAGATTACTTCTAGGTCCTTGACCATACCGAATACATCATTACCACTACGGAGGTCAGGCTTCTTCCGGGTATCTGCCTCACCTCTGAAATGTTTGCCTCCTTTCTTTCTTACGGGATGATTCATCGGAAGAAATCTATGATGCCCCAAGTATACAACCTTCTTACATTTATCCAAATATACACTATCAGTCTTATCTAAACAGTGTGTGCATGCATTGTATCCCTTGTTTGTATGTCCAGAAATGTTACTAAGAGCAGGCCAATCATTGATGGTTACGAAAAGCAACGCCCGTAGGTCAAATGGCTTTTGTTCGTTCTCATCCCACACACGTACACCTGGTTTGCCCCACAACTGTAATAGTTCTTCCACTAATGGTCGTAGGTACACATCAATGTCGTTGCCGGGTTGCCTTGGGCCTTGGATGAGCACTGGCATCATAATGAACTTGCGCTTCATGCACAACCAAGGAGGAAGGTTGTAGATACATAGAGTCACGAGCCAGGTGCTGTGACTGGAGCTCTACTCTCCGAAAGGATTAAAGCCATGTGTACTTAGACCAAACCATAAGTTTCTTGCCTCGCGCGCAAAGTCTGGGAAGTCTCTCTCGATTTTTCTCCACTGCGACCCATCAGCGGTGTGTCTCAACTTTCCGTCTTTCTTACGGTCTTCTTTATGCCATCGCAACAACCTGGCATGCTCTTTATTTCTAAACAGACGTTTCAACCGTGGTATTATAGGAGCATACCACATCACCTTGGCAGGAACCCTCTTACTGGGGGGCTCGCCGTCAACATCGCCAGGGTCATCTGCTCTGATCTTATACCGCAGTGCAGTGCATACCGGACATATCCAAATTCTCGTACTTCTCACTGCGGTAGAGGATGCAGTCATTAATGCATGCATGTATCTTCTCCACATCTAGTCCTAGAGGGCAGAGAGCCTTCTTTGCTTCGTACGTGCTGTCAGGCAATTTGTTATCCTTTGGAAGATTCGGCTTCATTATTTTAAGTAAACTCTCAAATGCTTTGTTAGTCACACCGTTCTGTGCCTTCCATTTCAGCAACTCTAGTGTGGTACCGAGCTTTGTGCTGCCATCTTCGCAATTTGGGTACAACAACTTTTTGTGATCCTGTAACATGCCGTCCAACTTCAACCTCTCCAATTCACTTTCACAGTCTTCCCTTGCATCAGCAATAACTCGACCAAGATCATCATCGGGCTCATGTGATGCCCGTTCTTGATCATCATCGGGCTCATCTAATGCCCATTCTTGATCATCATCGGGCTTATCTGATGCCCGTTCTTGATCACCTCCTTCTTCTGCATTGTCTTCCATTGCAGTATCACCGTATTCGGGGAACATAGGATCCTCTTCTTCTTCTTTATTGTCTTCCATCACAACCCCTCTCTCTCCATGCTTGGTCCATAAATTATAGCTGCGCATGAAACCTCTCCGAAGCAGGTGGCTGTGAAGGACTCTCGAGGAAGAGTGCTCCCTGACGTTCCCACAGTCAACACATGGGCAACACATAAATCCATTCTCTTTGTGAGCCTAAGCTACAACGAGAAATTCATCCAGGCCAGCCCAGTACTCGGAAGTGCGTCGGTCACCGTACATCCATCGCTGCCGTGCATCCATCTACATCGTATAATTAAGTTTATCAAAAACCATTACAACAATAACATCTTCAATAGCGAAATGACCACAGTACATCGACAAATATAACATTTTTGTATCAATTATAGATGAAATGGATAAGTTTGCTAACCTCGATCGAAGATACCATTTTCTGTGAAGTTAAGTGTCGCTCGGGTATTTCGTCGAACACCTCGTGTGCATAGCAAAAAGAACACAGTACACTAGCACCCACCTCTCTCACACCTCCTAGGAAAAAAACAGAGGAGGGAAGGGGTCTGGATGAAGTATTTATAGGCAAGGGGCATTCATCCCGGTTCCTGGCATGAACCGGGACCAATGCCCCTGCACACGCCGCGTGGCATACATCAAGGCATTGGTCCCGGTTCATTCCACGAACCGGGACGAATGCCGACTAAAAAACCGGGACGAATGCCCCAGGGGGGCTGGACGCTTCCCTGGCCTAAAGAACCGGGACGAATTCGTCCTGGTTCTTTAGGCAGCCGGGACGAATGCGAATTCCCCCCTGGACGAAAGGGGGGTGTTTCTACTAGTGGTGGGCCCCTGTGACCTGCGATGCATATAGAGAGGTGGGGGCCGGGGCACATGGTACGAGGTTCACCGTGCCACCAGTCTCCCCACCGAAATTCCCTCCCGATCTAGGGTAATCGCAGTGCTCACGGGAAGCACCGCCGCCACCCTTCCATCTCGATCTCGCTGTCGTCACCACAGCCAAACCGCTCGACGGCGGCGCGCTCACCGCGAGGTGGACGCGCGGCCGGTGAGGGGGATGGCCACGGCGCCAGAGAACGCTGTCTCCGGCCGCTGGCTCTGCTCTCTGTGCTCTCTGTAGAGTGGTGGTGGTGTTTGGAAGAAGATAGCGGCAGGAAGGGGAAGGAGCAACCGGGGGGCGACCATGCTCACGTAGCACCATGGCGCGACGTTGTCGCTGGCGGCCGCCGGAACCCCACCCCGCAGCTGTTGGCCCACCATCGCAATGTTCGGATGCACAGAGGAGGCGGCGACGCGCAAGAAAGAAAAGGGTGAGGGGGAACCGAGGCCGAGGGCAGACGGAGCGTCACCGGCGGCCCGCCTGAGCGTCGCCGGTGGCCGCTGTCGCCAACGGCTCCCGAGCGAGAGGAGACAGAGAGGCGAGCAGCGGGTCGGGGGGGGGGGAATGAGATAGGGTTTCTCCCCCCACACCGACGGCTGAGCCAGTTTTGTTGCCCCGATCCTAGCGCGGAGCCGTCGGATGATCTGCCCTGCATCGGACGACACAGAGCCGGCGGTGCCCACCCCACAGGCCGCGGTATGGGCCAGTTTCAGCCCAACGGGCGCGCCGGCCGTGGGCCAGGACCAAAAGCAAAACGCCAGACTTTTTGTTTATTTGTTTTTCTGTCTAGAATCATTTGGGCAGATTTCCAAATAGTTTTAAATAATTTTCTATGCATTATTTTCCAACGAAAATTGTGTTTAGAAAATAGAAAAGAAAAAGTTGCAAAGTTTCTGAAAAAGAAAAATAGAAAGTCTCTGAAAATAAAACAAAAATTTTCAGAAAAGAAAAGTTCATGAATTTATTTTCATGTTTTCCGCTGCATAAATATTTAAAAGTGTGCTTTTATAAAATAAATAAAGTTTAGAGAGAATTATTATCTTTTTAGAGGACATTAAAGTGATTATTAGAATTAATATGATTATGTTATTTTTATAACCAACGTTATTGATAACATGACCATGTTTTTTAAAGGTGCTTTTATTTCTATTAATTTGCCCAACAGTGATATAGATTTAATTGCATAGACAAATATATGTTTAATTTGACCAACGTTAGATTAACACATGTGGTTGTCATAATATTTTCAGGAGGTTTCAACTTGATGAGTTGTTTAAAAGAAGTTCCGACACTCAGAGGTGATAATTACACCGATGGAGGAAGAAAGTTGATCTGGCCTTTGTATGTGCTGAGGTTGACTAGGTTGTGGATGAACCATAGCCGGTCAGGCCTACAGAGCCAGTCAGAGAGGCCACTGATGATGCTGCTGCATGGGATAAAAAGAGGAGTGACTATGCTCCATTGGAGTTCTCCTACACTCTGAACAACCAAAAGTGGGTAAATGCCAACAAAAAGTGTATGACATTTATAAAGAACACAGTCGAGAACGCCATCGCGGGCTCGATTGCAGAGTGCACTTCCGTAGGGGAGCTGCTGAAAAAGATAAAGAGCCAGTTCACTGGTTCTTCAAAGACATATGCCACCCAGTTGATAAAACAGTTGGTCACAGAGAACTACACTGGTGGTGGTCATGGCATTCGAGAGCATATTCTCAGGATGAGGAACATGGCTGCAAAGCTCAAGCCCATGGATGCAGACTTGGAGCTCAAACCTGCGCTCCTCGTCCACCTGATTATGGCCTCGCTGCCCAAAGAGTTTGACACGTTTGTTGTCAATTATAACATGTCACCTGAAAAATGGGACATAGAAAAGACCATAGCCATGTGCGTCCAGGAAGAGGACAGACTGAAAGCCTCAAATGGTGGTTCTATCAACTATGTGAAGGACCAAAAGAAGAAGAACTATAATCCTAACGGCAAAGGTTCTCCTTCTAAGCCACATGGAAAAGCACCCTATCAGCATCAGAATCAGCAGAGGTTCTTTCCAGTGGACAAAGACACTTGTCTCCACTGCAAGCAGACATGGCACTACAAGAAGGACTGCCCTGCTTGGCTGAAGTCTTTTATGGCAAAGAGAGGTAATGACATCGTTTCCTTTGTAAATGAATCCTTGTATGTAAAGTTTTCAAAATCTACTTGGTGGATTGACTCTGGAGCAACTGTTCACATTGCAAACTCTTTACAGGGATTCCGTTCGACGAGGACCATGGAAAGAAGAGAAAGATGCATTGAGGTAGCTAATGGAGTCCAAGCAGAAGTTGAAGCTGTCGACGATGTCTCTTTGGAGTTAGCCGATGGATTCAATCTTCTTCTTCGTGATGTCTTATTTGTTCCCTCATGTAATAGAAACTTGATTAGTGTTTCTTGTTTAGATAAAGACAATTATGAGTGTTACTTTGGACATGGCGAGTGTGCCATATGGTGTAATAACGCTTATGTTGGTGATGCTCTGCTTCATAATGAGCTTTATTTGCTATCACTCCGTGAAAAAGTGCATTGTGTGTCCAATGTGAATGCTCAAGCTACCTCGTCGAACAAAGAACAAAAGAAAATAAAAAGAACTGATGACTCATCAAAATTATGGCACTGTCGTTTGGGCCATATTTCCAGGGGAGAATAGAAAGATTAGTAAAAAGTGAAATTCTTCCTCCGTTAGAGTTTTTAGACTTAGAACAATGCGTGGATTGCATCAAAGGAAAGTATGTCAAACAGATCAAAAAGGGTGCAATTCATAGCACAGACACACTGGAAGTCATCCACACCGATATTTGTGGACCATTTCCGGTGAAAAGTGTGGATGGATATGATTCGTTCATAACATTCACAGATGATTACTCTCATTTTGGTTATATTTGTCCAATCAAAGAAAGATCCGAAGCATTGGATAAGTTTAAGATATTCAAAGGTGAAGTTGAAAATCAGCATGATAAAAGAATAAAGATAGTAAGGTCCGATCGTGAGGGAGAGTACTACGGTCGGCACACCCCATATGGCCAAGTCCCTGGACCTTTTGCAAAGTTGTTGCAGGAGACTGGCATAGTAGCCCAGTATTCAATGTCGGGCGAGCCTCAGCAAAATGGAGTAGCTGAAAGGCGTAACCGTACTCTGATGCATATGGTACGCAGCATGATGAGTTACTCCACGTTGCCATTGGGATTATGGATGGAGGCATTGAAAGCCGCCATTCACATTCTCAACAGAGTGCCAAGCAAGTCGGTGCCCAAAACACCATACGAGCTATGGACAGGAAGAGTGCCCTCTTTAAAACACTTCAGGGTGTGGGGGTGCCCCGCTGAGGCGAAAATGTTTAATCCAAACATTGCGAAGTTAGATCCCAAAATAGTGAGTTGCCACTTCATTGGCTATCCAGATAGATCAAAAGGTTTTCGTTTCTACTGCCCAGACAGATATACAAAGTTTGTAAAAACGAGACACGCAGTCTTCTTAGAGGACGAAATGATGAGGGGGAGCTTGGTAGCTCGCAAAATTGATCTTGAGGAGAAGAGGGTGCATGCACCTAATCCGATGATTCAGGAGCCATTTTTCTGACTACCAGCTGTAACTCCACCCGTGACAACTATGGGGGAAGACCCGGAACCTGTCCGTCAGGAGCCGACTGAACCCGTTGTTGAGCATGAAAGGGAGGTACAACAGTCAACAGTAGAAGATGTGCCAGAAACTGAGGCACTTAGAAGATCTAATAGAACAAGAAGATTTGCTATTTCTACTGACTATAAAGTTTATAATACAGAAATGGCTCATATGGAAGGTGATCCCGCTACATATGAAGAAGCCATTAAAAGCCCTAACTCATCAAAATGGCTACAAGCAATGGAAGATGAGATGAATTCCATGAGTTCCAAAGATGTTTGGGACTTAGTGGAAATTCCTAAAGGAGCCAAAACAGTAGGCTGCAAATGGGTCTACAAAACCAAGTATGATCCTAGTGGCAATGTAGAAAAGTATAAAGCAAGACTTGTGGCTAAAGGATTTACACAAAGAGAAGGGATAGATTACAATGAGACTTTTTCTCCAGTCTCATGTAAGGATTCCTTCAGAATCATAATGGCATTAGTTGCTCATTTTGACTTAGAGCTACATCAAATGGATGTCAAGACGGAATTTCTGAACGGTGATTTAAAAGAAAAGGTCTACATGAAACAACCCAAGGGTTTTATCATGGAAGGCAAGGAAAATATGGGATACCGCCTAAAGAAATCCATTTATGGATTAAGACAAGCCTCTAGACAGTGGTATCTAAAGTTTAATCAAACGGTTAAAAGTTTTGGGTTCGAAGAAAATATTGAGGATAATTGCATTTATGCAAAGTTTAAAAATGGGAAATATATTTTCCTAATCTTGTATGTGGATGATATCCTGCTTGCTAGCAGTGATGTTAGTCTACTACTAGAGACAAAGAAGTTCTTATCCTCAAATTTTGATATAACAGATCTTGGTGAAGCATCCTATGTTTTGGGCATAGAAATTCACCGAGATAGGAAAAGTGGAGTCTTAGGACTATCGCAGAAGGCATATTTGGAGAAGGTTCTTCAAAAGTATAATATGCATGCGAGTAAAGCCACACTTGCTCCTATAGTCAAGGGCGATAGTTTTGGGAAATTCCAATGTCCCAAAAACCAGTACGAGATCGATCTCAGGAAACCAGTACCATATGCTTCGGCTGTTGGAAGCTTACAGTATGCACAAGTGTGCACCCGCCCTGACTTAGCTTTTGTTACCGGGGTACTCGGTAGATATCAAGAGAATCCATGCATGGAGCACTGGAAAATGGCAAAGAAGGCATTGCGTTATGCGCAAGGCACAAAGCACTACATGCTAACATACAGGAGGTCTGACTCCCTATAGATAAAAGGGTATTCAGACACAGATTTTGCAGGGGACAGAGATGATAGAAAATCCATGTCTGGATACGTCTTCACTCTCGTAGGAGGGGCTATTTCGTGAAAAAGCTCCAAACAGTCAATAGTTGCATCATCCATGATGTATGTAGAATTCATAGCATGCTTCGAAGCCACGGGACAGACGATATGGCTAAAGAAATTTGTATCCGACCTGAAAGTGGTAGATTACACTCACAAACCACTAAAGATGTACTGTGACAACCAGCCCGTAGTATTCTATGCTCACAACAACAAGTCGAGTAATGCTGCCAAAACAATAGAGATAAAGTACTATGTTGTGAAAGATAAAATCCAGGATCACATTATAAGTCTCGAGCATATAAAGACAAAGGATATGCTTGCGGATCCGCTAACGAAAGGCTTACCACCCAATGTGTTCAAGGAACACTTAGCCGGCATGGGTTTAAGGGAAAGCCTATGATTCCTGGATTATGAGAGGCCCAAAAAGAACAGAATTTGTTTCAGAACAAAACGTACATTGTGGCTGTATGATTCTATCGGCAATTAAGCTGTGACGATGAGACATGCTCAATGTACCAATATGCGATGAAATGAATAAACTAGAAAGTATAAAGTTAAAAGTAAAAGTTGAGATCAAGGGGGAGAATGTTAGGTTGATCTCTCCACCGAGTGGGGCCCAACGGCCCATCGAACCCTGATCTATTCGCGCCCTGATCGGGGGCGCCCAACCCTCTTATGGTTGGTGGGCCCCTGTGACCTGCGATACATATAGAGAGGTGGGGCCGGGGTGAAATGCCTCAGCTCCAGCACCCGTACACTACACCAAGCCACAAATGCTATGTATTTCTAACCAAACCCCTATCCGGCATTAGAAGAGTAAAAAGTCGGTTTTACTCTTCTTACGTGTATCTAACCGAATCCTAATAACTGGTAAAAGAGAGAAATTATTCTTTGGGTCGTATCCTTAGTCTATATTTATGCTCAGCGGTGTAGTAGAAAAAAAATCACTCCTCTCTTCACATCCTCCGCCTCTCCTCCCCCTCCCTGTCGTCGATGCCTCTCCCCACCGTTCCCTGCCGCCCTCTCTCCTTCCAATGCTTGGACGTAGTGACTGGAGGTCCCCGCCGTCGACCCGCAGCGCGGATCCACACCACCATGTGAGTCGCGCGTCCACAAGCGGCTCCTCCTCAAGCCCCCCCCCCGCCGCCGCGCCAATGTCGCCTCTCCGGCTTCCCCGGACTCCCGGCGCCTCGGCAGCCGCAGAAGAAATACCTCGGCATTTGGCAGTGGGGGTAGGGGACATGGGTGGCAGAGATCACGGACCGAGAGACCCACCAAAGCCATTCGCTCAGCTCCTTCCACACGGCCGAACTGGCCACCCTCGAGTACAACCGGTGGTAGGTCCGTCTACACGGCTCTGCGGCGCGCCTCAACTTACCGTGGGGGACGACGCCCGTCGAACTCCATCCGTCGCCGTTGGGAACGATGAGTGCTTCGGTAGGGAGGACCGGAAGGCAAGGGAGTGCCTCACGGCGGAGGTTGTCGACGAGGAGTACATGGTAGACCTCTGTCACCAGTACCTCGAGTTGGTGAAGGCAGAGCGAAAGCGATTCCCCAACGCCGCGATGGACAAGAGGGGGTTACCATCCTCTCTGACAATGAGGAGCATGGCCGCGACGAAGACGAGGAGATCGACATTGAAGAATGACGTCGCATCTTCCCCGACAGCAGCTACAATGGCATAGGGCCAAAACCCATGACCGGTGGGATGAGCGAGCCGATTGGATGGCACTCTATAAGACCGATTAGCGTATGGTTGATTTTATGTTTTGGTTGAGTTTAAGATGTACTTTAATTTAAGTTGAATATATGTTAATCTTTATACTAATTTAGGTTAAGTATATGTACATTATGTCAAATTTCGGTTGTTTAAATTGAATCTATGTTGAACTTTATGCAACTTTCCATTATATATAGTTATATATAGGGAAACAACTAGGTCTCGACAAAATTTAGGATCCTCCACGTATATAAAGGATCGGTTAGAAATGCCCTCAAGAGCATCTACAACCGTGTGCCCCAAACCCACTTCAAACACCCGAAAGGATGGTCGGGTCATAAAAAAAGTGACCTCAGACGGGTTCCTCACACAGGTGTCAAACGTCCGGACTAACCGGCACCCATCATATCCAGTCCAAATATAGGATACATATAGGACATCCGGTCGCGTCCGTCATGTCGAACCTGGCCCACTCAACCCCACATATTTTCATCCTGATCCCTTCCTGGGACCAAACCCTAATCGCTTCATTTCACTTCACTTCGCGACACAAGCTCCCGTCCAACGATCTCCATCCTCCTTCGCCCTGTTAAACAACGAATTTGACATGAGTTTGTATAGATTTAAAATATACCAATTGAGGTGTTCAGTTGTGAAAGAAAAAATTGAGGTTCCGGTCGCGTCCATAAACGTTTAAAGGGTTAGAGTTCTGGGATGACACGAGGCCGCGGGCGGTCATGGCCGCCTATGCACGATGATGCACCGGTCGTTTACACGCACATCAAAGGTGGTGGTCGTGCTAGCTGCACGTACGGCCGGGCGCAGGGCACGCTTACGACCTGCGTACGTGGTCGTCCATGCGAGGCACGCCTAGGCTGGGCTGGCAGGAATAGATAGATAGATAGATAGATGGATGGATTAGTCCACACATACGTCCCGTGTTCCCGTGCCTTGTGCATCATCGGGCCATGGCCTTTCCGGTTGTTAGAACATTTACAACCGGATGTTCTAAACAATTTTTCATATGTTTATGAACGTGTTTGGTCAATGATCGAAGAAGATAGAAGAAAAAATGATTTAATCGAACATCTCTTATTATTTCTATATGTTTGGGTTGTCCGTGAATCTACATATTCATCTTAAATATAGAAAGAATATGAGGGCTCACGGACGCGTCCGGACACATCCAGTCAGTGCCATCTAAGACGCGACCCCATCCCGTATTATTTTTTTCTTTATTCATTTTTTTTATCTCTTTTTCTCTAACAATTACGTGAAAGTGACCGTACATATGAGAAAAAAAATTAAAAATCCGACCGCACGAACACGAACGCATAAATAGGGGACATGCCCGTTCACTAACCAAGCGCGTTCCCGTACATTTAGTGAGCCATATTTGCTAGGCGACTGCTACCGATCAGTCGGATGATATGAGCCAATATTAAGCCGCCTCTAGACCCGTCCGATTAGATGCTCTGCAGTCGTAGGATCAGCCTGCTCTCATGGGAATACCACGGAACACCTCTCATGGCCGCACCATGCAGCAGCACCGCGCGGCACTGACGACGACGCTCCATTCCAACCACGATGATACTCCATTGCAACTCCGACGCAGCTTCGACGACCCCCGTGGTGCTTCGTTGCAGCTCCTGGTGACACTTCATTGCAACCTCAATGGAGCTTCAATGACCCAACGGTGCTCCATTGCTGCTCCCACAGTCCCCGGTGCTGCTCCACTGCAGCTCCGGGGGTCCCCCGACGATGCTCCACTGCAATAATGTGGCCTGGCAAAACGCCATGGCAGCACCGGCGACTCGCGGCGGTGTCGCCGGCTTGCACGCCCTCGCAGCACTGGTTTGTGCTCCGGCAAGGACATGCAGCAGCCTGCATCGCTGCGCTGGTGCCTCTTTTCGTGTCGCCCGTCAACAAGCTTGCAACGGCCTTGCATTTAGTTGCCGGAGAAAGCAAATCGAGAAGGAAGGTGGAGAGAAGGTCGGGACTCGGGGAGAGATCTGGTTGAGACAGAGGTAGGGGATGAGGCAAGTGGCAGAGAAATAGAGGATAAGGCTGGTTGTAATGGAAATATCATAAGTAGTATCATGCATGTTAACTAGATAATTTTGATGATATGTCATAGAATTAAATGAAGATAGAGAGGGTTAAGTATCATATCATATTAAAATGATGTGTTACTATGTGTCATACATGACAATAAATGATCTATCATATGATATTAATATATGATACTATGCATTACAAATGTAGTATCATACGCTAATATCATATGCATGATATTAGTATATGATACTCCCCAGTACAAGGCAACACATGGAAAGAAATGAATTAAATCGCTTAGGCTGGTTGTAATGGAGAGTATCATATACAAGTATCATGCATATGATACTAGTGTATGACTACATCCGTAGTGCATAGTATCATAGGTTAGTATCATATGATAGTCCATCTATTGCCTGCATGACACATAGTAGCACATCATTTAATATGATATGGTATCATGATATTTCCTCCGTCTCGGTGTATAAGTCATCTTAGATTGTGCACCGCAACCAAGACGGAGAGGAAAACAAGAAAAAATAATGTTAATTTGCTAATTAATATTGTTGTATGCAATGAATTGATCACTGCATGTTGTGCTAGTTAGTGTCAAGTCATTAAAAAAAACACGCCCCACGTCTCTTATTGGTTGATTTCAAAAACGAGGTGAAAATTAATGAACCGCGCCTTAGTGTTTTGGGATTATTTTGTTTTCGTAAGATGACTTATACACCGAGACAGAGGGAGTATGGTACTCAACCTTCTATTTCTTCATTCAATTCTATGACACCTCATCAAAATTGCCTAGTTGACATGCATGATACTACCTATCTTACTCCCATTACAACCAGCTTTATCTCGGGTGAAGAGTCAAAGTGGTGGTGGACCCTATAGAAACGCATGTCAAGCATTAGAGGCGGCTTGGACTACCCATAATGAGAGTAATATAGGTAGTAATATATATGCCACCTAAGCAAAAAATACGATGTGACAACTAATTAATTGGAACAGAGATAAATTGAGTATCTTAGCATGTTATTCATACTATGAGTAAAATAACACATACCAATGTAAGATAAGCCTATAAGCTAATAAATGAAAGGCTTAATATTACTATCCTTATATTACTATCCATTTTGAAGGTAGTAACTTAGTTTTACTCTCCACTGTTGGTACTCTTACGCTGCGGAATAATCATCCGGTTGTTTTAATGGTTTTTTTAGTATTTGTTATGTCCAACTTTAGATGCTTTTAATGCCTCCGTACATGAGTTGCCTAGCGAGACAAAGATCGGCCACGACCGCGACGCTGGTTTCGGCCTACCGAGCGACACGTGCCCTCGATCTCCCCTTCCCCCCTTGGCGTGTGCTACTCCGCAAGGCACGCGCTGCGCTGGGACGTACGCGAATCGCGCTAGTTGCTTGTTGCTCTCGTGTGGCGAGGCAAGCAAGTGACAGCAGAGCTACTACCTGATTATATTCCCTTCCATCAGTATACTGTTGAGTGTTGCATCTCTGCCTTCGCGGTCAGGCAGGCACGATCAATCAGTACGTGCTGCTGGCGGTAGCTGGCCGGGAATGATGTGTGCAATCGATCAGGAGCTGGGGTGATATACGCGGAAAAATCATAAGCAGTTGGACCCAAACGCATCGTCTTCTCTTTTGCAACTTGTAGGGGTGAAGAAGGGGCCTGGCTTCTCTTGAGTCCATGTGAACTTCATCATGTGAGGAGTAGAGCGTTTTGGAGCTCGGCTTCCATGCAGGCTGATTTTTCTTCTTAAAAAAAATCAAAATTCGAAATTCGAAATTTCAAAAGAATCTGAAAAACAATGTACAAGTATATACAAAGATGTGTTGTGCATGTGTCTACAACTTCAAGATAGAATACCTTAAAATGTGAGCTATGCAAAAAATATCATGGAGTTTGAGGAGGAATAATGCATGTACTAAGAAGCCCCAGATTATTGTTTTTTGTATTTGCAGCACTCATTTTAAAGATTTTGTCTTGAAAAGCTAGACACATGTACATTATGTTTCTAAGTATATGTGTATTATTTAAAAAAAATACAATTATGAATTTTGATCATTTCAAAACCGGTCTCCATGGAGGCCGAGCTCCCTTCAGCGTTTTCACTATTTCAGGCCATATTATCTTACAATATTACCGAGGGGGTGAAGAAACTTAGCAATCTTTATTGCTGAACAGTTCTTCCTAAAAAAATGGCAGTTGATCCGTTCACGTCCATGTTCCGAAGCAACACTGGTTTTAATTAAACAAGAAATATATGAAATGGCATCCTTTTCTTAACACTGTTAATACTTGGTTAAACAAGAAATATATTGAAATGGCATCCTTTTCTTAACACTGCTAATACTTGGCTAAACAAGAAATATACTGAAATGGCATCCTTTTCTTAACACTGCTAATACTTGGCTAAACAAGAAATATATTGAAATGGGGTCCTTTTCTTAGCACTGCTAATACTAGGTTAACACACGATTTAATATTATGCCGAGAACAAAACGAAGAAGGAACTAGTATACTAAACATTTTGCATCAACGACTACATCATCTCCATTGACTTAGAAACATAAAGTTGCTTATTGTCAATGACCTTAGATCAAGAATTAGCAAACCCTTTTGTGCTTACATGGACCATGAAGTCTGATGGGATGAGACGGCGAGTAAAAGAATAACTAGTGGAGTTTTTCGGTCAATAGATATACCAATTGTTTTTTTCTAAATACTAACGATCTGACATTAGACTTTTAGCCATTCTAAATGAACGTCCTCAATCACATTGGACCCGCATGTGAATCCTAAGAGCATCTACAACCGGACCCTTAAATCCGTCTCAAACGTCCGGGCAGGCTGTCCGGTCAATGACCGGTCACGAAAATGCGACTCAAACGGGCGTCTCGAACAGATCTCGTCCGGGCTGACCGACATCTCCCATATCCAACCCAAATATGAGGCGGATATGGGGGAGCCCGGGCATACCTGGACACATCGGCCACGTCGTACCCGACAGCCCGGCCCCACTACAAATTTCCTCAATTTCTCCAAACCCTTCCTCCTCCTCCCGCCGCCCTCCAACATTTCCCGCGCCCGACCCCTCGCCGTCCGGCACCCTTGCTCTACATCCTCACCACATGCCCCGATCCGTTGTCATGATGTCTTCCAGCCCGTCCCCGTCCGTCGGCGTCCTTCGTCCGCTTCATCTTGCAAGCCAGAGAACATCGCCCGTAAGATGCCCCATCGCTGGCAGCGAGACAGGGGGCGGAGTTGGCGACGCAGGTAGGTGCAAGCATCGTCGATGAGATGTCTCCCCCGACACGTCGGGCTCCCGACACCTCATCCACCCAAGCGCCGACGCAGATTGTGCCGTCCGGTACCCTTGGGACCGAGCAGGATGTGATGGCCGGTTGGCCATTCCGGAGAGCTTTTCGGCCACGCAGAAGCCGTCCGTGGACGAATATGAGTTGTCACGCCTCGTTCGGGAGCGGGTGAGCACGGGCACTGCCATGGCACGGGCTGCACTCGACATGTTCGACGGAATGACTGAACAAGACCGGGTACGTTTGCTCCCGTTAGATCAAATGTTCGATGTTTTGCATAGATCACTAGTTCGCACATGATGAATGCTTGGAAACCATGATCGTGTAGGAGGCGTACTTGGCAAGCATGATCAGTGACAATGAAGATCCGACCCAAACGGAATATGAAATGGAGGAGACCACCACATTTGTACTTGGGGCAACATCCGATCCGAGCAAGAGAAGAAGAAAGCCAAGACGGCTAAGGCAAGATGCCCGGCTTTCACAAGATTTGAGGATGTCTTGTTGGTCAAATCTTGGTTGGGCACAACATTGGATCCAATAAGCGGCACCGAGCAAAAGGGAAGCACATATTGGGAGAAGATATGGAAGGACTATGATGAATGAAAGGAGTATGTGGAACTGCATCCTATTGTGACCACCCTCAATGTTGCTTTTTTCCAACATCGATGAGGGGTCCTTCAAGGAGAAGTGAACAAGTACGTCGGTTACTACTCACAAGTGACCAAACGGCCTCAAAGTGGGATGGGAGTGGCAACTCATGTAAGCTCGATTGCCTCATCTTATTGTCATTTCAATATGTATTTTCATTCTTCTGCTCATATGTATATTGTATGCTAGGCGGCGGCGGACACTTTGTATCACGAGCTCGACAAGAAACCATTTGCTTTTAGCCATTGCTGGCTCTTATTAAATGGCAAGCCAAAGTGGCAACAAGTTGTGGTCGATCTCAAGGCCGACGAGAAGAGGAATGATGGCTCAAGCTCCCACCAATCCATTAGGTTGGACGATGAGGACGAAGACATTTTCGTCACCAATGGGAAAGCTATCGTGTCAAAGGATAACCGACAAATCATGGAAAATAAGTGGGAGAACGCAAGGATCTCTCGTGACGCTGCGGCTACAAAAATGCCTTCCACATGGACGGGCATTTTTCAAGAAGGTAGAACAAAACAAAGGAGAGATACAAGCTTATGTTGGATGCACAAAAGGAGAGGATGGAGTGGGATCGGACGAGGGCGGAGAGGAGGCTTGAAATTGAGAGTGAGAAGATCGAGTCGGAGCAGGAAGAGGCGACGATCAAATGGGAACTCGAGAAGGCCAAGACATTTGGGGAGATTGAGCTCGAGAAGGAGAGGTTGCAATTCGCACGGGACACTAAGGATGCCAGGATCATGTTGGCGGACTACACCCATATGGATGAGCACGCCAAGAAATGGCTTGTGGAGAAGAAGAAGGAGATCAACAACCATAGGGCGCTGGAGGCGACGAGGGCGGTTGCGGTAGTGGAGCACGCGACCATGATGTAGGTAGAGATGGCTGCCTGGATGCAAACGGAGATGGTTGCCCAGCCGGAGCAAGACAAGCTGTACGAGCAGGACGCATGGACAAACTCGTCTGGACAGTGATCTGACAAGCACCACTTTTTGGTCGGACATTGATTTCATTTTGGCATGTCTAGTTTGTTGAACTATGATTTCATTTGTTTTTGTTTTGAACGGTTGAATTCAGCTAATTTGTATCGGATAATTGATGTGCATGGATTACATGAATTTGAGAATTGCATTTGAGGTATGTGGATGCACGGGACGAAATATGAGGGGCCGTCCGGATGCATCCGCAGGCATGCCCGGGCGCGTCCGCGAACGTATAGGGGGACGGATTTGCCTAATCCGGATGTACATGATCTAAAGCATTTGCTCCGACACACTCCTATGACCGAACTGCGAGCTCACGACATCTAAAAGTCCGCTCATAGGTAGTTTCCCATTTATATATATATTTAGTTATTCCTTTACATTACGAGAATCTCTCTAAGAAAGATATTCAATATCTGATAGATAAAATCTTGAAAAGGATTGTTGTTTGGAGTGGTAGATTGTTTTTTCCTGTACTGCTAGAATCACTTCAATTAAAGCTTGTCTGGCTATCTCCTTTGTTTCTGTAAGTTCACCTAAATGGGTTGTGGACTTAATCGTTACCTAGATGGCTAATTGCATGTGGAGTGATTTTGAAGGACACAAGAAAAACCATTTAGCTAATTGGCCTCTAGTCTCTATGAAAAAGACTTTGGCGGTCTAGGAATTCCCAATCTTCATGACTTGAGTTTCTCTCTCTTGGGATCCTGGATCAGGAGATATATGTGTGGTGAGTGTAAGATGTAGAGAGACATAGTTGATACTAAATACAAACCTTCCCCCAACATCTTCAGCATCAACATTGGTGCCTCCCACTTTTGGAAATTGGTAGTTTGGGCTTCTAGAGCTGTCAAATTTGGTTATTGATGTGTTGTTGGAGATTGTCATAAGTGAGATTCTAGGTACATATTTGGTTAGGATCTTTCCCATGTATGTCCACTTTTGGAACATTTATTGTACTTACAAAGAGCACAGGGTTAGAATATTAATCAAATTTAGAATGATAACATTCTTAAACTTACCTTTAGGAGATCATTTATCCTTGCCCCGATGACTACTAGGTAATAACTTGAATCGGTAGTTTCCAGTGTTTCCTTTCATGGTGATACTTATTCTCTGGTTTGGCAATACATTGCCTATGGAACATACTCTACTAGCTCTTTGCATGCCATCATTAATTATAGAGTGACTCCACTCCTCATACCTGCTTTTTAGAAACTTAGTGTCCCCCCCCCCCATTCACATCTTCGTGTGGTTAGTTGCATATAACAAAGTTATTAACATAGACAACTTACCTTTTTCAATAAATGGATTTATTAATATCGCGAAGATACCAATTACATCCAGCCTCTGCAACATTGCAAACCCTAATCGCATTATTGATGCACACAAGCCAAAAAAAGAAGCTAAAGAAAGAAAAGCCTCGTCCGCTATAGAGTTGCAGTCCTTGTAGCAGCAATACAACCACAACCAAAACAACACCCGAAGTTCAAGTTCTCCAAAAGCGACGCCTCAAAGAAGAAAACAGTGCACAAGCGCCATCGTCACCCGATAGTAAATCTTGGGTTTTCACCCTGGAGATAGTCTCCGCTCTCCAAACAATGCCTTCAACAAAACCATTGCTAGACACAACCAATTAAGGCCAGACCTTAAATTTTCACCCTGAGAAATACGACTTTGAACTGCACCTGTGATGTCACCTCCACTTGCATACCGCTGCTACAAAATCCGAAACCCGAAGCAAGTTCCTCATCGCCACAAAGGCTCAAATCACCATTTCTAGTCCTCCAATCTCAGTTTCCATGACATTTATTTGCCTCTGACTTCACCATGAAACTAAACATATCCCATGATGACAACAGACAGCAGAGCTTCGCACCGCTCCCTTCTTAACAGATAACCAGTGGGCACGACCGAATCCCACCCGATCCAGCAATATTCAGGCATAACGTGTCCATAGAAGTTTGTCGGCGAAGCCTTCCAAAACCTGACACTCCGATCAGATCAAGAAAGACAGGTGTCAGATATATCTTCGTCTTGTCACTTAAGAGACCCATAGGAATGGCGATCGGATGGGACTGGATGGAGGAGATCCAGCCCACCGCAGGTAAGACGGGTGAGGAGAGTTTGATGGATCTCCCGTGGTGATCCATCCAGGCCCGGTGACGGTGAAACACAACACGAGGCAGCCCAATGATAGTACTATGGTGGCCGGAATTGAATTGGAAACGGGTGGTCTGGATTGGTGCACGTGAGGCGCTGTGGCTGTTGCCGGGTGCGTGCCGGCCAGTTCAACGGTAACATGCAAAGTCCGTGTGTGTGTGTGGAGCGCGCGTGCGAAACAAACGACGGAACGAGCAAAATCCAGCCGCCACGGGCCACCAAAACGCACGACACGACCGCGGCGTACGTGCGCATGGTGCGGGGTTGTCTTCTCCGCAAGGCACGCGCGCACTCACTGGAGCGCGAATCTGTATCTGTATAGCTGCTGCTTTCTCGTACTCGTATCTGTCTATCCATCTGTATTCTACGTACGATCCGACGCGACATGAGACCTACCTCGAATGGACTCGGCTATACACTGTAGTAGTATCATATTGGTGATGATAGTAGGTGTATAAATGTGCCGTCGCAACCAGGGCACGATCGACTCAACCAGCACTGGGCACTGGTGGTGGCAGCTGGGAATGATGCGTTGCGTACTTGCCTACCACGCCGTCGGCACGCTCCATCGTCGGTTAATCTGGCACGACGGCTACCTCGAGTTATTAAGGATGCATGCCCAGCCCGCATTACTTTTTCAAAACAAAAACAGAAGCTAGCTTGGACACGGCCAGGCAATCAGGGGGTACATTCATGTGTACCATTTTTCCCGATCAACAAGCAGGTGGTCAGTATGCATTGGTTTGCACTTCATTCGATTCCAGATGCTCTTCTTTCCCTCCGGCACGCAAAGGCAAGGCTTTGTGCTATGTCTTTATCTGTGTCTGTCAGGTGGTGTATGTACGTCGCAATGAAGAATCTCGCTGCAGACCGAGTTGCACTACTAGGTTCTAGCGGTCGGTGCGTAGTTTGGTGAAGGCCACGTACGCCACCACCCAAGGCAGGCAAAGCAAATGGCAAAGGATGGTGCATGCGTACGCGAATGCCGTGCTTCTTCTTTCCAAGATACGTATGCAAAATCAGCTCCCCGGTCCCTTGCTCGCGATGTCCACGTTTACTAGCGTCCGAAACAAAATAGGTGTGTGCACTGGACCGCGCGACGAGCTGTTTCCTCCCGGCCGGCGATGGGCGGCGACGAGACGACGGCGGCCGAGAGAGCTAGCAAACGATACGAACTAGGAAATGCACCGTCTCCACATGGGCGGAGGCACTCCTTTGAGAGTTTGTGGTGGTCGTCTGTGGGTGGCAAAATTCCGTGTTTTGATCTTGCACAAGTTTAACCCGATCTGATCCTTTAAGAAAATATTTCGAGATCAGATTTTTTTCCTATCGTCAGGATTGACGACTGTAAGGTATAATAGTCTATCGTCAAAGTCCGTGACGGCAGCCCAATGGCGAAATCAAGCCCAGGGGCTTTAGCCCTAGGTGTAGTAACAATAGTTTTTGTAATATCTTTCTACAAAGTACAAAAAATCTGTAAAGTACACCACTCAAGCTAATTTAGCCCTAAGCGTACTAATTCCTCCCTGCGGTAGGTAATTTGGCCACGTCAGCGCAGTCTATCGCCACAGAGGCCGGTGGCATGTGCAACCCTACCGTCAAGGTGTCCGACGATGGATACGTGCACACATTATATCTATTTTTTTTAAAGAATACGGTAGGACGTATACCTCTATTGCCAGTTGCGTCAACAGTAGACTGGTATACCCTATCGTTATAGATCCTAACAATAGAGAAAGAGTCAAATCTCAAAATACTTTCAAACAGGGGCTTGATTCAGTTAAACTTAAAATAAAAGGTGAAAACACGAAGCAGTACGAGAGACATCCCGTCGAGCGTCCTGTGCCGTGTGCTCCATCCGGCCACGGCCTCGCCGTCACTCTCCGGCCGGCCGGCGGCGTAAATTCGGTCCGTACGGGCGTTGGCTAGCGCGTCAAAGAATGGCCACGATCGCGACGCTTGTTTCGCCCGACCGAGCGACACGTGCCCTCGCCTTGCGCTGCGCTGACGGACGTACGCGGATCGCGCTGGCTGCCCGTTGTTTTCTTTGCTCTCATCTGCCGAGGCGACGGGGCACGCAAGCAAGTGACAGCAGAACTACCTGATTCACTATATTCCGTTCCATCATATACTGCTGTTGAGGGATTGATCGATCGCCTCTCGCGCGGGTGCATCTCTGCCTTCGCGATCATCTTTGGAAAATTCCGAATTCAAACTTCTCAATTTCAAAATGTTCTGAAAAAATTGCACGAGTTTACTAGGATGTGATGTGCATGTCTGATGTCTGTATGAAATAAATGTAGGATGAAATACCTTGAATGCGAGGTGTGCAAAGAAAATTCATGGACTTCGAGGATAAATATGCATGTTTTTTGAAAACGAGGATTAATTGGACCTCTGCATCGGACTATGAACACAACCATCTTTATTACATTATTTACTAAGGTCTTATATAAAATAAATGCATAGATCAACCCAAAGCCATTTTTCTTGCGAAAATTGCCGTCCTACATACAAGTTTGATGATGTGCCCGACCTCGTGTCACGCACAACAAGAAATCTGATGATCTCATCAAGTCGCCCGCCTGCTAGCGGGGAGCACCAACCAGTCTAGCAAACCCTTAGTGTGCATTGTATGCGCAAGCAGGAGAATCCTTGTCGTCTTCTTCCGCGGTCTCGTCTGCAGGAGCAATCAAAGCACTGATCTTGCCAGACCTTTCTGTCGTCGACGCCACCACGACTTTGGACAACGCCCACCGCCTGTATGCGCCCATTAAATAGTATCCAGCCGAGACCCCATTGCACCTTGCTGCCAAGACTTGCCATTATTGATAATAATAGATGCCACGTCGCTCCACCTTGGCCACCGTAGGAGAAGCATACGGAGACCTGTGCCAGCCACCAAGCCAAACACTTGTCCCTCCAGCCGATATGATGTACAACCCTAAAGATGATGCCCATATGCACTGCAAGAAGAACATCCATGAAATTATGGCCCGAATGAAAACATTTTCTGTCATGGAAGTGACACTTCCATGACGATAATTTTGACAAAAACACATATCATTATAGATGTTGTGGGCTCCTACTTTTATGACAAAAGATTATGACAGAAACTAGGCTTCTCGTTCTGGACAGGCCGGAGACGCACCTGCATGACATTCTTTGGGACATCCATGACGTAAAAAAACGTGGTAGAAGTGAGGGCGAGAAATGTTTCGAGGATTTTTCGGTATATAATGGGTGGTCGGGACCGAGCGATATGTAGGGGGTATTTGTGTGTTTCTCCCGTACGCGCTCGTGTGAGAGCCTGTCGCTAGCTTACTAAACCCGAGCAAGCTTGTTGCTCGCTTACTGAACCCGATCGATCTATCCCTCGCCTTACTGAACCTGATCGATTGATCCCTCGCCTTAGTGAACCCGTGCGGTCAATCCCTTGCACTAGTGAACCCAAGTGATCGAGCCCGATGCTTTGAACCCGAGTGATTCCCTTGTTGCGTATACTTAACTCGCGTGATCGATGCGAGGCTCGTGTGCGCACGTAAGTTTGTTGGCCCAATCGTTTGATGTGTTGCATCGACTCCCACTCGAGACGTAAGTTGACTTAGTCGGTTGGTTGCCTCTCGATGAATATACTATGTTGTTGCTGTGTGCGCGATACGTAGAATTGATTGGGTCGAGACCAACCGGTTGCATCGAGCCCCTTGCGCGAGACGTGATGAGTTGAACTTGCCAGTTGGTTGGTTGTGGATGAACAGTCTTTCTTGCTAGCTACCATGCACGTAAGACCTACCCTAGTCGATGGGGGCTGGATGAACATGACCTCGTGGTAGACGGTTGGCGTTGGATGAACAGGTCCCCGATCGATCGAAGAGGACGTTTTGTAGTACGCCACACCCCATCCGGTGGGTGTTGGATGAACAAGACCCCGTGGAGGTCATAGGCAGTTGGCGGTGGATGAAGAGTAGCCCATGGAAGCTCTTTCGTTGTATGCCACACACCTTCGATGAACATAACCCTATTTCGACCATAGGCGGTTGCCGTCGGATGAACATGACCTTGTTTTGGCTGTTTTGCGGTACACCACACCCGATAGGGGGTCAATGAACAAGCCCTGTTACGGTTGTTTCATCCCATCCGGTTGGCTCCCAATGAACAGGACGATGTTTCGGTCGTTCTGAGTTCTGACTCAGGCCGTTGGCTACCAAAGGACACTATTTCGGAAGAGGTTTCAATTGATTATTACAACAAAATTGTTCATGATTATGGTGATGACATGTATGCTATAAAGAGTATTATATTTAATATGCATGTGGATCATGAAAAGAATGATTTATGTGATATTGATATTGTTGAATTTGTTCATGATAATACTGAAAATTATTATGAGAGGGGAAGATATGCCTATATATATTTCAACAACATTAAGTTTCCAATCTTTATTTTGAAAGTATTGAAGTGTTGGGGAACGTTGCATGGGAAAGAAAAAAATTCCTATGCACACGCAAGATCTATCCATGGAGATGCATAGCTACGAGAGGGGGAGTGTATCTACATACCCTTGTAGATTGGTAAGCGGAAGCGTATATAACGTGGTTGACATAGTCATACTCTTCATGATCCAATTGTGATCCGATATGATCTAGCGCCGAACGGATGGCACCTCTGCATTCAGCACACGTGTGGCTCAATGACGTCTCCTCTTTCTTGATCCAGCAAGTGAGGGAGGAGAAGTAGATGGAATCTCCAATAGAACGACGATGTAGTGGAGATGGTGGTGGAGTAATCCCGACAGGGCTTTGCTAAGCGCTACCGTAAATGTGATCTATGGAGAAAATGGAGTAACGGGAGAGGGAGAGCTGCCACCGGGCGTACGAATTGTGTGTGGAGCCCTCCCCTCCCCTCCACTATATATATGAGGCAAAGGGGAGAGTAAAGGTGCATCCTTCACCCCTCCTCCAAGGGAGGGGCGGCGGCCAAGGGAGAGTCCTCCCTTTACAAGGAAGGGAGGAGTCCCCCTTCTCCAAGGCACCTCTGGGGTGCCTTGTACCTTTGGGACTCTTGCCCCCAAGCCTAATTAGCCTCAAGGGGATGATGCACCTGGCCCATGATGGCTAGGGTGCACCCCCTATGACCCATGTGGGCTCACGAGGCAGGTGGACCATCGGGACCCTTTTCGGCACTCCGGAACACTACCGGTAATGCCCAAAACTTTTCCGATGACCAAAATAGGACTTTCCATACATAAATCTTTACCTTCGGACCATTCTAGAACTCCTCTTGACGTCTGGGGTCTCATCTGAGACTCCGAAAAACATTCGGTAACCAACACACATATCCCAATAATACTCTACTGTCACCGAACATTGAGCGTGCGGACCTTGCGGGTTCGAGAATCATGTAGACATGACCGAGACACCTCTCTGGCCAATAACTAATAGTGGGACCTGGATGTCCATAGTGGTTCCTACATATTCCACAAATATCTTCATTGGTCGAACCACGATGTCAAGGATTCGGTCAATCCCGTATGCAGTTCCATTTGTCCAAAGGTATGTTAGTTTCCCGAGATTCGATCGTTGGTATCTTCATGCCTAGTTCAATCTCATTACCGACAAGTCTCTTTACTCGTTCCGTAATACAATATCCCGTGACTAACTCCTTAGTCACATTGCTTGCAAGGTTCTTTTGATGTTGTATTACCGAGAGGGCCCAGAGATACCTCTCCGTCATATGGAGTGACAAATCCCAGTCTTGATCCATGCCAAGCCAACAGTGACCCTTGGAGATACATGTAGATTATCTTTATGATCACCCAGTTACGAAGTGAAGTTTGATACACACAAGGCATTCCTCCGGTGCCAGGGAGATGCATGATCTCATGGTCTTAGGAACAGATACTTGACATGAAGAAAGCAGTAGCAATACAAAAATACTATTAAATGCTATGCTTACGGTTGGGTCTTGTCCATCACATCATTCTCCTAATGATGTGACCTCGTTATCAAATGATAACTGATACTTGTTACACCAGGCCTTGTTTCTAAGCATTGCAATACCGTTTGTGTTCACTCTTGCCACTTGTTACCTTGCTTTTTTATATAATTTCAGATTATAAAATCCTATATCTACTATCCATACTATACTTGTATCACCACCTCTTCACAGAACTAGTGCATCTATACAATTTACCATTCTATTGGATGTGTTAGGCATAAAAGAGATTTATTTTACTCCCGCCATTTACTTATACAAGGACACTATGAAAATACATTTTGCATCTATACAATTCCACCAACAGCAATCGAGAAAAAACTTAATGATGTTTCCTCGTACTAGCAACCCGTTTAATACTTACATGCATGCAAACACAATGACAGTCCAATCAGTTTTATATTCCTTTCTTGCATGCATGCGACGTATTAATGATCTCAGTAAACGAAAAGAAAAGAATGGCAAAGCAAGACATTAAATTTTATCTTGGTACATATAATATGAGTTTGTGGCCTTGTATATAAAAATGGAGGGGGTATTTGATTGCAGGATTGTTTGATAGAGACAACCTTCATCCTACACAAATCTTAGGTCATCCACTTGAGGGAAATTTTCTATTGTCCTACAAAATTCTGTGTTTGGAAGCCCAATAGTCTACAAGAATAAAGTTGCATAGTAGACATCATGAATCCGGCGCGAGCATCCTCGACTGCGACGGCAGTCGGCTTGTGGGTTGGACGCCAGGCATAGGCAGAGCTAGACAACATGCAACAGTGCGACGACAGCGAGATGGTGCTCCTTCACGAGACCGACCTTCACGGCACCATCGATGTGAAGGTCATGCGGCTGGTCGATGACGGGGCTGGCAAGCTCGAAGGGGCTCCTTCAGGAGACCAACCTTCACGGCAACATCAAAGTGAAGGTCGTGCAGTCGGTCGACAACGGGCCTAGCGAGCTCAAAGGGGGAGCGTCTAGGTCGAGACGAGGTCGACGAGCACGGCCTTCACGAAGCCCCCGAGGAGGAGGTCGATGATGTGTTTGTGGAGCTCGAGGGGGAGCACCTAGGTCGGGCGAGGTGTTTCTCCCTGATGAGGTCAAGGAGACCATCCTTCATGGCGCCAACACAAAGGAGGTCATGCGTCCACTGCACACGAGTGTGGCCAACTCCAAGCAGTTCTACCTAGGGTACGCCACCATTGTCGTCCAGCCGCAGCTCAACTTCCTTCGTGCGATGGGAGATGACATCAGCATGGTCTATGGCGCTGCCACGAGCGTGGCAATGGCGGCTGCCCGATGAAGAGCCTCTTCATGTCCTCGACCTTGACGAGCAGCGCTTCAGTACCGAGGTCAACAGGCTCTGCATGCTTTGTGCCATTTTTTAGGAGAGAGGGAAAGGAAAGAGAGTGTACGTCGGAGTGGGTAGGAAACGTGGTGGCTTCTAGTCAGATGATAACTCACAAGTATAGGGGATCGCAACAGTTTTCGAGGGTAGAGTATTCGACCCAAATTTATTGATTCGACACAAGGGAAGCCAAAGAATATTCTCGAGTATTCATAGTTGAGTTGTCAATTCAACCACACCTGTAAGACTTAATATCTGCAACAAAGTATTCAATAGCAAAGTAGTATGGAAGTAGTGGTAACGGTAGCAAAAGTAATAGTAGTAGTTTTGTAGTGATTGTAACAGTAGCAACAGACAAGTAACTTAGCAAGGATCAATATGTGGAAAGCTCGTAGGCAATGGAGAAGTGATGGATAATTATGTCGGATGGCATTCATCATGCAACAATTATAACATAGGGTGACACAAAACTAGCTCCAGTTTATCAATGTAATGTAGGCATGTATTTCATATATAGTCATACGTGCTTATGGAAAAGAACTTGCATGACATGTTTTGTCCTACCCTCCCATGGCAGCGGGGTCCTAATGGAAACTAAGGGATATTAAGGCCTCCTTTTAATAGAGAACCGTACCAAAGCATTAGTACTTAGTGAATATATGAACTCCTCAAACTACGGTAATCACCGGAAAGAATCCCAGTTATTGTCACCCTGGGGGATGCAGATCATAACTCGTAATAGGTGTCTACAACTTGCAAGATAGGATCAAGAACACATATATATTCATGAAAACATAACAGGTTCAGATCTTAAATCATGGCACTCAGGCCCTAGTGACAAGCATTAAGCATAGCAAAGTCATAGCAACATCAATCTCAGCACATAGTGGATACTTGGGATCAAACCCTAACAAAACTAACTCGATTACATGATAAATCTCATCCAACCCATCACCGTCCAGCAAGCCTACGATGGGATTACTCACGAACGGCAGAGAGCATCATGGAATTGGTGATGAAGGATGGTTGGTGATGACGATGGCGTCGATTTCCCCTCTCCGGAGCCCAAAACGGACTCCAGATTTGTTCTCCCGAGGTAGAACAGGAGGTGGCGGGGGCTCCGTATCGTAACGTGATGAACTCTTCTCTTCGATTTTTTTCTGCGCGAATAGGGTTATATGGAGTTGGAGATGAGGTCGGAGGTGCCACACGCCCCCCAGAAGCCTGCTAGGCACGACTAGGGGGGTGGCCGTGCCTAGTAGGCTTGTGGCCTATAGGTGGACCCTTCTGGTTGATTCTTGCGCCAGTATTTTTTGTTAATTCCCAAAATATTCTCTGTAAATTTTTAGGACAATCCGAGAACTTTTATTTCTGCACAAAAATAACACCAAGGCAATTCTGCTGAAAACAGCGTCAGTCCGGGTTAGTTCCATTCAAATCATGCAAATTAGAGTCCAAAACAAGGGTAAAAGAGTTTGGAAAAGTGGATACGATGGAGACTACTCATCGTGTTAGGGAACGTTGCATGGGAAACAAAAAATTTCCTACGCACACGCAAGATCTATCCATGGTGATGAGCATCTACGAGAAGGAGAGTGGATCTACATACCCTTGTAGATCGCTAAGCGGAAGCGTTAAGAAACGCGGTTGATGTAGTCGAACGTCTTCACGATCCAATCACGATCCGTCCCACGATCTCATCACGGTCCGTCCTGCGATCCCATTTGGTCCTTCCGATCTAGTGCCGAACGGACGACACCTCTGCATTCAACACACGTACAACTCAATGACGATCTCCGCCTTCTTGATCTAGCAAGAGGGAGCAGAGAGGTAGATGATTTCTCTGGCAGCACAACGACATGGTGGCCGTGGTGGTGAACTAATCCTACAGGGCTTCGCCTAAGCACCGGAGAGATAATCTAGAGGAGAAACAGATCATGGGAAGAAGAGGGCAGCACGTGGCAATTAGGGTTGGGGCTGCCCTCAAAAACCCTTAGTATATATAGGAGGGAGAGAAGAGGAGGCAGCCTAGCCCCTCCTACAAGGAGGGCTTCGGCCGAAGCTAGATGGGAGGAGTCCACCTCCTAGAAGGGAGGTGGACTCCTAGTAGGACTCTCTCCTACTTGGCCCATACTACTTCCTCCTGTGCATGGGCCTTCTTAGGCTGGCTTCCCAGACACCAGGGGCTGATGCGCCACCACTAAGGCCCATGCGGCCCCTTGGGGTGTGATGGCCCCACTTGGCGGTCCCCCGGAACCCATTCGTCACTCCCGGTACACTGCCGGAAATGCCTGGAACTTTTCCGGAGTTCAAACACCACTTTCCTATATATCAATCTTTACCTCCGAACCATTCCGGAGCTCCTCGTGACGTCCTGGATCTCATCTGGGACTCGTAACAAACTTTGTTCACCAATATATTTAACTCAATACTACCGAAACGTCACCGAACCTTAAGTGTGCAGACCCTGCGGGTTCGAGAACTATGTAGACATGACCGAGACACATCTAAGGTCAATAACCAATAGTGGGACCTGGATGCCCATATTGGTTCCTACATATTCTACGAAGATCTTTATCTGTTGAACCTCTATGTCAAGGATTCAGTTAATCCCGTATGTTGTTCCCTTTGTTCTTCGGTATGTTACTTGCCCGAGATTCGATCATCGGTATCTCTATACCTAGTTCAATCTTGTTACCGACAAGTCTCTTTACTCGTTCCGTAATACAAGATCCCGTGGCTAACACTTAGTCACATTGCTTGCAAGGCTTGTTGTGATGTTGTATTACTGAGTGGGCCCTGAGATACCTCTCTGTCACACGGAGTAACAAATCCCAGTCTTGATCCATGCCAACCCAACAGACACCCTCAGAGATACCTGTAGAGTACCTTTATAATCACCCAGTTACGTTGCGACATTTGATACACACAAGGTACTCCTCAAGTGTCAGTGAGTTGCATGAGCTCATGGTCATAGGAATAGATACTTGACATGCAGAAAACTGTAGCAATAAACTGACACGATCATATTCTACGTTTATAGTTTGGGTCTTGTCAATCACATCATTCTCCTAATGATGTGATCCCGTTATCAAATGACATCTCATGTCCATGGCTAGGAAACCTGAACCATCTTTGATCAACGATCTAGTCTATTAGAGGCATACCAGGGACATGGTGTTGTCTATGTATCAACACATGTATCTAAGTTTCCGATCAATACAATTCTTGCATGGATAATAAACGATTATCATGAACAAGGAAATATGATAATAACTAATTTATTATTGTCTCTAGGGCATATTTCCAATAGTCTCCCACTTGAACTAGAGTCAATAATCTAGTTCACATCACCATGTGATTCACATTGTTACGAATCTAACACCCAATGAGTTCTGGGGCTCGATCATGCTTTGCATGTGAGAGAGGTCTTTTAGTCAATGGGTCTGCGACATTCAGATCCGTGTGTGCTTTGCAAATTTCTATGTCATATTGTAAACACTGTTACCACACTCCACTTGGACCTATTCCAAACGGCTACTCCACTATAGGTATTCGGATTGCTACTAAGAGTCATCCGAATCGGTGTTAAAGCTTGCATCGACATAACTCTTTACAACGAACTCTTTATCACCTCCATAACCGAGAAACATCTCCTCGGTCCTCCAGTTACTAAGGATAATCTTGACCAATGTCTACTAATCTACTCTAGGATCACTCTCGTACCCCTTGACAAACTCATGGCAAGGCACACATAGGTGCGGTACACATCATGGCACACTATATAGAGCCTATGGACAAAGCATAGGGGATGACCTTCGTCCTTACTCTTTCTTCGGCCATGGTCGAGCTTTGAGTCTCACTCAACTCCACACCATACAAATCAAGCAAGAACTCCTTCTTTGACTGGTCCATTTTGAACTTTTTCAAAATCTTGTCTAGGTATGTACTCATTGAAAGTCTCATCAAGCATCTTGATCTATCTTTATAGATCTTGATGCCCAACAATTAGGTAGCTTTATCCAGGTCTTCCTTTGAAAAACTCTTTTCAAACAATCATTTATGCTTTCCATAAATTCTACATTATTTCCGATCAACAATATGTCAACCACATATACATATCATAAATTCTATAGTACTCCCACTCACTTTCTTGAAAATACAAGTTTCTCATAAACTTTGTATAAACGCAAAAACTTTGATTAACTCATCAAAGCGTATATTCCAACTCCGAGATGCTTGCTCCAGCCCATAGAAGATTGCTGGAGCTTGCATACCTTTTAGCATCCATAGGACTGACAAAACCTTCTGGTTGTATCACATACAACCTTTCCTCAAGTAAAACTATTAGGGAAACTATGTTTTGACATCCATCGCCAGATTTCATAATTTGAAAAATGCACAAACTGCTAACATAATTTCAATAGACTTTTAGCATCGCTACGGGTGAGAAGGTCTCATCGTAGTCAACTCCTTGAACTTGGTGGAAACTTCTTTGCGACAAGTCAAGCTTTACAAATGGTGACATTCACCACCAGCGTCCATCTTCATCTGAAAGGTCCGTTTGTACTCAACGACCTGCCATTCAACGGGCAAGTCTACCAATGTCCATACTTTGTTTTCATACATGGAGCCTTTCTCGGATTTCATGGCCTCTAACCATTTGTTGGAATCCAGACCCATCATCGCTGTCCAACAAAGTGACTTCCAAGACAGGGTTGTCGTACCACTCAGGAGCAGTACGCGTCCTTGTGGACCTACGAGGTTTGATAGTAACTTGATCCGAAGCTTCATGATCATCATCATTAACTTCCTATTCAACTGACGTAGGTTTGACACAAACATCTTTCTGCGCTACGCTACTCTTTGGTTGAAACAAAGGTTCAACAACCTCACCAAGTTCTACCTTCCTCCCACTCAATTCTTTCGAGAGAAACCTTTTTCTCGAGAAAGGACCAGTTTTTAGCAACAAACACTTTGCCCTCGGATCTTAGATAGAAGGCATACCCAAATGTTTCCTTAGGGTATTCTATGAAGATGCACCTTTCCGCTTTGGGTTCGAGCTTATCACACATAAGCAGCGTATTCCGAAACTCTGAGAAATGACAACTTAGGTTTCTGGGAAACCATACGGTGTCATCTGAACGGATTTAGATGGTGCCCTATTTAAAGTGAATGTAGTTGTCTCTAATGCATAACCTCAAAACGATAGTGGCAAAAACTAATAAAGCACGACTACGATGTTCGGACACACCATCACACTATGTTGTTCCAGGTGTCGTGAGTTGTGAAACAACTTCCACATTGTCTTAAGTTCTATACCAAACTCGTAACTTAGATATTCACCTCCATGATTATATCATAGACATTTTATCTTCTTGTCAAGATGATCTCAAACCTCACTCTGATTTTGTTTGAACCTTCCAAACGATTCAGACATGTGTTTCATTAACTAAATCTACACTATATCTACTCAAATCATCAGTGAAGGTAAGAAAATAACAATATCCACCGCATGCTACAACAGTCATTGGACCGAATACATCAACATGTATCATTTCCAATAAGTCACTTGCCCGCTCCATCACTCCAGAAAACGGGGTCTTAGTCATCTTGCCCATCATGCATGGTCTGCATGTCTCAAACGATTCAAAATTGAATGAGTCCAAAGATCCATCAGCATGGAGTTTCTTCATGCGATTTATACCAATGACATTTAGCGGCAGTGACACAAGTATGTGGTACTATCATTATTAACTTTGTATCTTTTGGTATCAATGTTATGAACATGTGTATTACTACGATCAAGATTCAATAAACTATTCCAATTGGGTGCATGACCATTGAAGGTATTATTCATGTAAGCAGAATAACCATTATTCTCTAACTTAAATGAATAACCATATTGCAATAAACACGATCTAATCACATTCATGCTCAACGCAAACACCAAATAACATTTATTTAGGTTTATCACTAATCCCGCAGGTAGAGAGAGCGTGCGATGGTGATCACATCATCCTTGGAAACACTTCCAACACACATCGTTACCTCACCCTTAGATAGCCTCCATTTATTCCGTAGCTTTTATTTTTTACTTACTAACATTTAGCAACCGAACCGATATCCAATACCCAGGTGCTACTAGGAGTACTAGCAAGGTACACATCAATAACACGTATATCAAATGCACTTCTGTCGATGTTGCCAGCCTTCTTATCTACCAAGTATCTAGGGTTGTTCCGCTTTAGCGACTGTTCTCCTCATAAGCGAAGCACTTAGTCTCGGGTTTGGGTTCAACTATGGGTTTCTTCACTTGGAGCAACAACTGACTTGCCATCCATGAAGTTTCCCTCCTAGCCCTTGCCCTTCTCGAAACTTGTGGTTTCACTAACCAACAACACTTGATGCTCCTTCTTGATTTCTACCTTCGCGGTGTCAAACATCGCGAATAGCTCGGGGATCATTATCTCCATTCCTGGCATTTTATAGTTCATCATGAAGCTCTAGTAGCTTAGTGACATCAACTTGGAGAACTATATCAATCACTATCTTATCTGGAATATCAACTCCCACTTGATTTAAGCGATTGTAGTACCCAGTCAATCTGAGCACATGCTCGCCGATTGAGCTATTCTCCTTCATCTTGTAGGCAAAGAATCTTGTTGGAGGTCTCATACCTCTAAACACGGGCACGAGCCTGAGATCCCAATTTCAGCTCTTAGAACATCTCATATATACCGTGACGTTCAAAACGTTTTGGAGCCTCAATTCTAAGCCGTAATGCATGACACACTGAACTATCAAGTAGTCATCAGAACGTGCCTGTCAGATGTTCACAACATCTAAAAACGACGCTTGAGGGGGTGGCGGATCGAGCGGTGCATTAAGGACATAAGCCTTCTGTGCAACAATGAGGACAATCCTCAGATCGCGGACCCAGTCCGCATTATTGCTACCATCGTCTTTCAACTTACTTTTCTCTAGGAACGTATCAATAAAAACAAGGGTGCTACAACGCGAGCTATCTACAACATAATTTGCAAAGAAACTTTGACTATGTTCATGATAATGAGTTCAATTAATCATATTACCTAAGAACTCCCACTCAAATTGACATCCCTTCGGTCATTCGAGTGATACATGATCCAAATTCACCAACTCAAGTCCGATCATCACGTGAGTTGTGGTTGTTTCAATGGTGAAGATCATCATGTTGATCATATCTACTATATTACTCATGTTCGACCTTTCAGTCTCTTGTGTTCCGAGGCCATGTCGGTACATGCTAGGCTCATCAAGTTTAACCCGAGTGTTCTACACGTGCAACACTGGCTTGCACCCGTTGTATGTGAATGTAGAGTCTATAACACCCAATCATCATGTGGTGTCTTCACACGACGAACTTTCACAACGGTGCACACTCAGGGAGAACACAGTTTATCTTGAAATTTAAGTGAGGGATCACCTTATAATGGTACCGTCGTCACATGCAAATCATAGGTGACATGATATGGCCTTGAACTTGTGCTTTTGATCCCCATCCTTAAAGCACCGGCATGATCTCCATCGTCACCGACATGACACCATGATCTCCATCAACGTGTCGCCATCGGGCTTGTCATGCCCACCATGCTTCTACTACTATTGCTACCGCTTAGCGATAAAGTAAAGCATTACATAGCATTTAATGATTTACATGCAGGTCATACAATAATTAAAGACAATCCTATGGCTCCTGCCGGTTGCCGTACTCAGCGACATGCAAGTCGTGATATTCTATACTATACATGATCATCTCATGCATCACATATATCTCATCATGAAATTGGCCGTATCACATCATAACATACCCTGCAAAAACAAGTTAGACGTCCTCTAATTGTTGTTGCAAGTTTTACGTGGCTGCTACGGGTATCTAGCAAGAACAATTCTCACCTGCGTAAAACCACAACGGCGATACGTAATTTGCTTTTCAACCTTCTCAAGGACCGCCTTTGTCAAATCCGATCCAACTAAAGTAGGAGAGACAAACACCCGCCAGCCATCTTTGTGCAACAAAGTTACATGTCAGTCGATGGAACCGGTCTCTCGTAAGCATACGAGTAAGGTTGGTTCAGGACGCTTCATCCCACAATACCGCTGAATCAAAACACGACCAAGGGAGGAAGCAATCTGAGCATCAACGCCCACAAACTCCTTTGTGTTCTACTCGAGATCTCATCTACACATAGACCTAGCTCTAATACCACTATTGGGGAATGTTGCATGGGAAACAAAAAATTTCCTACGCACATGCAAGATCTATCCATGGTGATGAGCATCTACAAGAGGGAGAGTGGATCTACATACCCTTGTAGATCGCTAAGCGGAAGCGTTAAGAAACACGGTTGATGTAGTCGAACGTATTCACGATCCAATCACGATCCGTCCCGCGATCCCATCGTGGTCCTTCCGATCTAGTGCCGAACGGACGACACCTCCGCGTTCAACACACATACAGCTTGATGACGATCTCCACCTCCTTGATCCAGCAAGAGGGAGTGGAGAGGTATATGAGTTCTCCGACAGCACAACAGTGTGGTGGCGGTGGTGGTGAACTAATCCTGTAGGGCTTCGCCTAAGCACCGCAGACTAATCTAGAGGAGAAATAGATCTAGGGTTGGGGCTGCCCTCAAAAACCCTTAGTATATATAGGAGGGATAGTAGAAGAGGCAGCCTAGCCCTCCAACAAGGAGGGCTTCGGCCGAAGCTAGATAGGAGGAGTCCACCTCCCTTGTGGGAGGTGGACTCCTAGTAGGACTCTACGGTCAATAACCAATAGCGGGACCTAGATGCTCATATTGGTTCCTACATATTCTATGAAGATCTTTATCGGTTGAACCTCTATGTCAAGGATTCAGTTAATCCCGTATGTTGTTCCCTTTGTTCTTCGGTGTGTTACTTGACCAAGATTCGATCGCCGGTATATCTATACCTAGTTCAATACCCAAATATTCCCCTAACATCAAAACGAGCCACGCAAATACTTTTCCACTATGGGAAGCCTCTGTTCCCGAGAGATCCAAACTTGGGGCCCTCTCTGGTAATCTGCCAGAGGGGGAATCAATCACGAAGGGCATCTACATCAACTCCATTGCCACTCCGATGATGCGTGAGTAGTCAACCACAAACCTACGGCTCCATAGCTAGTAGCTAGATGGCTTCTTCTCTCTCTTTGATCTTCAATACCATGTTCGTCATGATCTTCATGGAGACCTATCCGATGTAATCCTCTTTTGTGGTGTGTTTGTCAAGATCCGATGAATTGTGAGTTTATGTTTAGATTATCCATGAATCTTATTTGAATCTCCTCTGAATTCTTATTTGCATGATTTCATATCCTTGCAAGTCTCTTTGAGTTATTTATTTGGTTTGGACAACTAGATTGGTAATTCTTGCAATGGGAGAAGTGCTTGGTTTTGGGTTCAATCTTGCGGTGTCCTCACCTAGTGACATAGTAGGGGTAGCGAGGCGCGTATTGTATTGTTGCCATCAAGGGTAACAAGATGGGGTTTTCATCATATTGCTTGAGTTTATAACTTTACATCATTTCATCTTTCTTAATGCGTTACTCTGTTCTTCATGAACTTAATACTCTAGATGCAAACACGAGTTAGTCGATGTGTGGAGTAATAGTAGTCGATGCAGAATCGTTTTGGTCTACTTGACACGGATGTGATGCCTATATGCATAATCATTGCCTTGGATAACTACATGATTATTCTCTTTTCTATCAATTGCTTGACAGTAATTTGTTTACCCACCATGATATTTGCCTTCAAGAGAGAAGCCTCTAGTGAGATCTATGGCCCTCGGGTCTACTTCCTATCATATACTTTCAGAGCTATAAACCAAAAATACCTTGCTGCAATTTATTTATCTTTTACTTTCTGCACTTGTTTACATCTATCTCTATCGGATCTAATCCGTGCAAATAACCGTGAAGGGATTTACAACCCCTTTATAGAGTTGGGTGCAAGAATTTGATTGTTTGTGTAGGTGCATCCATTGGTGACTGGCTTGTTCCTCCTACTGGATTGATACCTTGGTTGTCAACAAACTAAGGGAAATACTTATCTACTTCGCTGCATTACCCTTTCCTCTTCAAGGGAAAACCAATGCAAGCTCAAGAGGTAGCAAGAAGGATTTCTGGCGCCGTTGCCGGGGAGGATACACATGAAGCCTACCAAGTACCCATCACAAACTCATCTCTTGCATTTACATTATTTGCCATTTGCCTCTCGTTTTCCTCTCCCCCACTTATAAAATGATGTTCAAAAAATAGCAAAAAGATTTGCCTTTTTGTTTTCCCTTCTTTCGTGTGCCTTTCATTTGCTAGTGCGTTGGATTGCTTGAACTATGTCTAACATTACCACATCCCCCTTGTCACCAGATTTTGAAGTCCTTTAAGTCAAACAAAAACAAGGGGAAAATTTGAAAGATGCTTGGTATAGGCTAATCTTATCATGTTTCCAATCTAAAAGGGGATGCAAAAGTTTTGCTTAGAAATTTTTACATTGGTTTAGCTTTGCATCATAGAGAGCTTTTAGATTTCGCCTCAAAAGGAAATTTTATTGAGCTTGATACGAATGCCGCCTATGAAGTTTTGGAAGGGATTTTGGGGGTTCCTCCATCAAAAAGGGGGTTTGCTTTCTCACAAGAGGGATTTTAAGTTCTCGACAAATTGGGTGACTTACATAAGCACTTGGTCGAGTTACAACAATATCATGAACCCCTTAAACATATCAACGGGAACTTTAATCGCTTGAATACTTTGATTACCCTTGGCAATAAGCGTTTGGACATTTTTACACCAATATGGATCCTACCCCTACAAATGGGGGAAAGAGGAAAGAACCCCCTGGATTTGAGAAGGTCCTCACAAAATTTGCCAATACCAAAGATGACAATACCTAGATCTATTGCGTTTTGCCTAGCTAGGAGTGTTAAACAATAGCGCTTGTTGGGAGGCAACCCAATTTTATTTTTGTGTTCTGTTTTGCTTCTATTTTTGAGTGTTTCCAACATTATTACTTCTGTAGTAATTGTGTTTTGGTGTTTTAGTTAGTATTTGAGCCAATTAAATCCTCTGGGGTGATCTATGGTAGTTGTTGATTTGATCTCGCTGAAAAACAGAATTTTTCAGAGTGTCAAATTGATCTGAAATTTTTACAGAAGATTTATATATAAATTTCACAGGTTGTCCTAATGTTTCAGAATTGTTTGAGTTACAGAAGTATATGAAGTTTTAAGTTTTCTACAGATTGTTTTGTTTTTGACAGATTCTGTTTTCTTTGAGTTGTTTGCTATTTTGATGAATCTATGGGTTGTATCATGTGGTATGAGCCATGGGTAAGTTAGATTACAGTAGGTATAACACAAATATAAATAAAGAATGAGTTAACAACTGTAACTAAAGTGGTGATTTACTTTCTTATACTAACGGATCTCACGAGTTTTCTGTTAAGTTTTGTGTTGTGAAGTTGTCAAGTTTTGGGTAAAGATTTGGTGGACTATGGAATAAGGAGTGGAAAGATCCTAAGCTTGGGTATACCTTAGGAACCCCAAGTCATATTCAAGGTTGCCAAAGAGCCTAAGCTTGGGGATTCCCCGGAAGGCATCCCCTCTTTCGTCTTCAATCCATCGGTAAATTTACTTGAGGCTATATTTTTTATTCACCACATGATATGTGTTTTGCTTGGAGCATCTTGTATGATATGAGTCTTTGCTTTTTAGTTTGCCACAATCATCCTTGCTACACACATATTTTTTGAGAGATACACACTGAATCATGAATTTGTTAGAATACTCTATGTGCTTCACTTATATCTTTTGAGTTGGGCAATTTTAATCTATGTGCTTCACTTATATCTTTTAGAGCACGGTGGTGTTTGGGTTTTATAGAAATACTTGAACTCTCGTAACTCACTTATATTATTTTGAGAGTTTCGAAAACAGCATGGTAATTGGTCTTGGTTATGAATCTAGTCGTAATATGATAGGCATCCAAAAGGGATATAATAAAAACTTCCATATTAAGTGCATTGAGGATTTATGAGAAGTTTGATTCTTTGAATAAAGTTTTGAGATATAAAGATGGTAATGTTAAAAGACATGTTAGGAAGTAATTGTGATTTGGTAAAAATACTTGTGTAAAGGTTTGTGATTCCCGTAGCATGCACGTATGGTGAACCGTTAAGTAAGGAAGTTGTCGTCGTTTTGTCACGACAGATGCCATGGGTAGGCTTATCGTAGGTGGTTGGGGCCGGAGGATGCCGAGGGGCTTCGGGTGCGGGATTGGGTACAAGCGATGGTGACACATGATGTACCCAGGTTCAGGGCCCTCCGTGGGAGGTTACACCCCTAGTCCTTCTTGGTCTAGTTGGATGGATTGATGTGTTTACAAGGATGCTCCTAGAGTTGCGTCTAGAGGAGGAAGAGGGAGCAGCTGGCTCACCTTCCTCCGCTATCGAGTGTGAGAATGAGGGAAGTGTCTCGTGGGTGTGTGCGTGAGAGTTGTCCGTCCCCGTTGCATGGGGGCTCGGGGGGTTTTGTAGGCCACCCCCCAGCTTACAATATTCCTAAGGTACACAGTTGGGGGACCCGGCTGGCAGCCTCTCTGGCTAAGCAGGGGGTCCTACCCGTCGAGCCATCTCGTCGCCTGTAGGGTTCACTGGCCGTGCGGTCCCGTCGCTTGCTGGGGCCTGCCAGCCGGCTCCGCGATTGGCCCCCGCCCACCTGCCGCGGCAAGGGGCGCCCGGGAGGCGTCGTCTAGTGCCAACTAGGCAAAGTCTCTGGTACGGCCGGCTGCACTATAGCCACGCCAGGGCAGGTAATCGAGTGGGCAGGGGCGTGCCGGCACTTTTTCCCCACCCGATCATGCTCACCAAGGTCAGAGCCCTGGACGTCCGGACTATAGCCATGCGCACCCGTGCATCAGCGGCTACTGTGGCTACAATGATGCCCGTCGTGTCGGTCACGTCTTGTCGCCATACTAGTACGGAGGGGGACGAGATGTTGCATGTCCGCCCCAGGGTCAACGGAGGAGGCGACCCGGAGGCAGCCGATAGTGCCCAGCTGGTCAGGGGTTGAGCCGACTCCTCGACCAGCCGCCCATGTCGCCAGCCGGTGACATCTCGAATCGGCCGCGCCCCAGCTGGTCATGGGCAGCCGGTTGCATGGTTTTTCTTTGAAGTGAGGGGGGAGAACCCGGGGTAATAACCCCGTCAGTAGTCCCCAAAGTCGGCGGGGGCCCGCGTCCAGCAGACGGAGGGGAGCCGGCGGCTTCCCCCCAGTGGTACCCGCCACCGGCGCAAAACCGAAGAGCCAGCCGGGTCAACCGTTGGACCCGATGCCTCGGGTTCCGGCACGTCGCCCCAGGTCCTGGGCCGGCCTACCATGTGCCACACGGCGGGTAATGATGTGGCTGGCCCTGCGCACGTGAGGAGACGAGATGTCGCCTTGGGCCTAGCCCGCTAGGCCTCGGGCGTAGCCTAGTAGGCCTCGGGGCGCAGGCCAGGATCCTTTGCGCCCCGAAGCGGCCGTTACGGCCCGAACCGCTTGCTCGTGCGCGGAGTTTCCGGGGAGTGGGCACAATTAATCCCCACGTCCCCCAGTCGTGGCCTCCCCTTTAAAAGGGGACGAAGGACTGGGAGCGGAGATACCTGCATCCCACTCGCCCCCTTGCTGCCTCGTCTTCTTGCCTTCGTTGCTTTCCTCTCCCCCTCGCGCAACACCGCTCCTGAGCTCGAAAATGTGCCCGCACGGTGCGTTTCCGCCGCAATGGCCAACAGGCATGGAGGAAGCTGGGCCGCATCCGTCGTCACCGAGGGGGACATTGCGGACCTCCGCCGCGCGCGCATGCTACCGTTGGTGGAGCACTTGGTTGCCCTCATGCCGAGCGACGAGGTGGTGCCAGCGCCGCAGCCAGGGGAGCATATCGTCTTCCTCTGGCATTTCTCCCATGGTTTCGGGCTCCCTGTGAGCCTCTTCTTCCAGCTGCTCATGGACACCTTTGACCTTCAACCGCACCACCTCGGTCCCAAAGCAATCCTCTACCTCACCGGCTTCGTGACACCGTGCGAGGGATATCTGGGGGTCCCCTTTCTTGACCTCTTCAATGCCCTCTTCTACCTCAAGGCACTAAAGAGAAGTGCTTGCGGGGGCACGGCGGTGTGCTGCCACGGCACCGCGTGCTTCCCGCCCTTCTCTCTCATCGACTCCGTCAAGGGGTGGCATCGTACGTTCTTCTACGTGAAGAACGCCAACCCAAGCCTAGACTACATCCGGCTGCCACCATTCGTCAACGCGCAGTCCTCCAGGGCGAACTGGCTAGGAGCCGCCTCGTGCGGAGTGGCCTTGGCGGAGCTCGGCCGGCTCGCGTAGCTGAAGAGCACTGAGGGGTTGTGTCGTGGATTTGTCATGGCAAATGTACGGGTGAACGGACTTAGGTTCGGGGCGAAGACGCAACTACGTGGTGGCTTGAAGGGGTTGATCGGAATCGAGAGACACGGACCAGGTTCGGCCCCTCCGATGGAGGTAAAAGCCTATGTCATGCTTGTCTGGTATTGATGATGAAGGAGATCTCTCAGTTACAAGGGTGTTGTTTGCTACCTCTCATCCCGAGAGCCTCTAATCTGTCTAAACTTGTGGACTTGTGAATCTGTCCCTCTTGGGGCGCCTTACCCCTCCTTATATAAGTGGAGAGGGTAGGTTCACAAAATAGAGTCCTACTAGGAGTAGGATTAGGACTAGTCTCTCTAGAATCCTATTCTGGGTCTTGTAACCTTCGGCAGGGAGTCATTCTCTCTCTGAGCCTTCTCTTGTTAGGCGCCTGACGCCAGCTTACATGCCGGGTCTTGGTCCTGGTCGTCCCGTGATCCGCCTGCCGGGTCATTAATAGAATGTCATGTCTTTTTCGGGTCTCCTGTGAGTCGCCAGGTCGGGTCACACCGCGGGGTATATCCCCGACATTAGCCCCCAGATTAGTTTGAATTTTTTCATGCTAAGCTCCTCAAATAAGAATAATAAATATGTTAAGTAGCCGGCTTGCTCCTTTGGCCGGCTTATGAAATTGCTCCTCAGAAATCCGGGTCTTTTCTGCATATGAATGAGTTGTCTTTGATAATCATCTTGTTTGTCAATGTCCTTTGAAAAATATTGAGAATAGAACACCTATATGCCATTCAGTCGGCTTCCAATACTCTTGGCGGGTCATTTCCGCCTCGTCATAATCATTGATGATGTCGGGTCATTATCGTTGGTGACGCTAGGTCAAATAACTAGAATCCAGCCGATTTGATAAAAGTATTGGGATGAAAATGCATCTGATGTAAAACCAGACTTCCATTGTTGTGAAGTAGGGCGACTTATATAAAATCCGGCGGGTTATGATCTTTTGATAACACCGGGTCATAAATGTTTGGTGATGTCGGGTCTAACAACTAAACTCCATAATTAACATTTTGAAAATTCTCCTCAAAGTTTTTGATATGTCCATATTACCTGTAGCCCCCAAGCTCCGAGATTATCCATGATAACTTGGTGCTTTGTAATAATATTTTGGACTGTGTAGCCCCCAAGTGTCGGGTTGTCCTGCCTGCAGCAACCTGGGACTTATAACTGCCTTATACCTTTATAAAGCTTCGGTGGGTGTAGCCCCCAAGGGCCGGCTCATCAGAACGTGATGCGTCGGGTCTTTAGTTTGAAACTCTTAAGCTGTTGGAACTGCTGAATACTGTTGCCCCCAAGTGCCGGGTCACACGCATGCAGCGACTTGGGACTTTAGAAAATTTGTTCTAAGTGCTATAGCCCCCAAGTGCCGGGTCAGTAAGAATTACTGGGCTAGGACTTAGGAAAATATAGAAACACCGGCTCATCTCCTTGAAATAATAGGGTCTTGCTGACAATGTAATGATTTGAAAAACCGGCTTGCATTAGCCCCCATGTGCCATGGTGCATGTTTGCAGCGACCTGGGACTTGCATATTTGATATAAACTGGACTTGAATAATGTAGCCCCCAAGTGCCGGGTCATCTGCCTGCGGCGACTCAGGACTATGTGAGAATAATATGACTCATGACAACTTATTGGATGAATCTTTGACCGTCGTTGTAATATAACCCGGAATGAATATCCTGGAATAATTCCTTCATCTTTGACATGAAATCCCTACTTGTGGTTGTGATGTAACCCGACAAATGTATATTGGAGGAATCCATGAGTGTTTTAGATTACCACAGAGCACAGTTGAAGAAAACCGAGAACCGGTTAATTAGATGACACGACATTATATCTGATAGGGCGGCTCTTGAAAAATAATGAATTCTCCGAACCGGCTTGAAAACCCCAATTATCTAGTACTGGTTTTGATAAACCATGAAGATCCAACCAGGTTGGCTATTAAAGATCCATTTGCTCTTGCAGAGTACTTAATGGCAGCTCATCTTAAGAGATAAAACCTACAAAAATAAACAAGACAGAATATATTCTGCATTGTTGTCAGGGCGGCTTGAAGAAGCACAACCCGGAGATGTTATAACATTGCTCCTTCTTTCATAATCTTGCTCTGACCTGGCTTGATCAGACAGCATGTCATGTGAATATGATTCGATGTATGATGCAATGTTGATGCAATGTACGATGCAATGTTGATGCAATATATGATGCAATGTGTGATGCAATGTTTGACTTGTCAGTATTTTTGGCGCGAACGCCGGTTGTTAGGGTTAGATAAGCTACACCCGGAGGTGAGAAGCCCCCTTTTACAACCGTGGCTAATCATGTTGGCCGGAGATGGCATAAAGTCGGCCGATAAGGCGTTAGAAGCGATACCCGAAGGTAAGAAGCCGCCCTCAGCCTGTGGCTAATCGTGTTAGCCGGAAGATTTGGCATAAAGCCGGCCAATAAGGCGTTAGAAGCGATACCCGAAGGTAAGAAGCCGCCCTCAGCCCTCGGCTAATCGTGTTAACCGGAAGATTTGGCATAAAGCCGGCCAATAAGGCATTAGAAGCGATACCCGAAGGTAAGAAGCCGCCCTCAACCCCCGGCTAATCGTGTTAGCCGGAAGATTTGGCATAAAGCCGGCCGATAAGGCGTTAGAAGTGATACCCGAAGGTAAAAAGCCGCCCTCAGCCCTCGGCTAATTGTGTTAGCTGGAAGATTTGGCATAAAGCCGGCCGCTAAGGCGTTAGAAGCGATACCCGAAGGTAAGAAGCCGCCCTCGGCAGTCGCAGTTGACATGTCAAATGGAATATATGTGAATTCTTTTTGTAAGTCGCCATCTTGTAAGCCGCCATCCTGTATGAAGGAACGGCAGAAGCTCTAAATAAATTCAGGCACCTATGTTTGAATGGTGCATCAAGGCGGTTCATCCTCTTGGGAAACTTTTAATCATTCACCAATAATGTAATAGCCCCCAGGATTGGGTTTTTTCTTGCAAAGACCTGGGGTTCTCATTGAAAACAACCAAATGTGTCTCGACATGTCTGTAGCCCCCGAGTCTTAAGTTGACTCGAAGAGGCGGCTTTGATAGTATCCACTAATGGTTGAGGTTGTCCGTGGTGGGTTATAGATGATCCCTTATGAATTGTTTGAAAGATCCGGTCAATGGTTCGTCCCGGCTGGTTGTTGAAGTGAACCAAACTGTAATGGTGGCGACTTGCGCGCTTGTTCGTTGGGCGGCTCGTATCGACGAGCACGACATCGATATATTGATGTAGATCAAACTGTTGGCGGCGGCTTGCGCGCGTCCATTGGGCAGCGGCTTGCGCGCGTCCATTGGGCGGCTCGTACTGGTGTATGTGGCCGCTGGCATGTTAATGTAGACGTCGAAGTCATCTGCGATATGATCGCGAGAGACGGCTACGACACTGTAAGCCAGTGCGGTCACGCGAGATGGCCATGGCGTTGCAAGCTGGGCGGTCGGTGAGTTGTGGCGTTATTGGTGAAGACCATATCGCGAATGCGGCGGTTTGCCACCTCCATTCGGTGGCTCATACTGGCGGGTGAGCACGTGTTGTACCATGAGTTGATGTAGACCGTCCGCGGGGGCGGCGACTCACACGTGTCAATCAAGCAACATGACACGCTGGTGTGTGCTGCAACTCCGCGGTATAATGCCCCACAAACAGTTGTCCTGCGTAAAGATATTATACACCAAAGACAGAGTAATTGTTCTCATATGAATTAATATGTACCTAAAAAACCAACATGGTAGATAGCACCTGATTTTTTGTCGGATAAACAACTCCTTTAAGGAATATAACATTGTTAGCCGAAGTAGACCATCAGTCGCTCGGTCCAAACTCCAGTGCCACAATGGGAGCAGGGCCAGATTGGCGAGGCGTAGGACCACAACGGCGGGGTACGGCAGAGGCTTCCGGTGCACGGTAGGGGCACAGGCCTGACCCGCGGGAGAAGCACGCGGAGGGAGTGGAGAGCCAGCGGGCATGGCGTCTCATAGTAGCTCACGTGACGCGGGCGTGGGAGGCGCAGAACGGCGAGCCGACACCGGTGCGGTGAAGCGAAGCGGCACGGGCGTGCGGCAAAGCTGGCCGGGTCGAGGCAAGCCCCAGAGCCACTGCAGCGGAAGCGAGTCCGCAACGGAGACTGGCTCATTGCGCGTTGGCGGGTCGAGGTAGAACCGGCCACGGCGCAGCTAGAAGAAAACGGGGCGCAGTCGCGGCTCGAGGCCACGGCGTTTGGAGAGGCATGGCATAGCGGCAGAGGCAAGTAACGCTGCCGGAGGTAAGAGCCGACGCGGCGGCGAAGGCGCCCGGAAAAGCGCCGCGTGGAGGCGGTCCGAGGCGAGGTAGGCGCTGGCCAGCAGGCGGGGTGTGGAAGAGCCGGCGGGCCTAGCAATGCGCGATGATGGCGGGGTGGAGTCTGACTCTGCTTCCAGGTCTGCTTCCAGGTCAGGGTCGTGATGTCCTGCTCTTCACATTTTTTAAGCATATCCGTGAGCAACTTTGACTAATTTTTTGGATGCGAGCGTCTCGTCTTTGGGAGAGGTCCCTTCAAGAACACAAACCACCGTGCAGCAGCCCATCGGTGGGCGCCAACTGTCGTGGATTTCTCACGGCAGATGTCCGGATGAACGGACTTAGATTCGGGGCGAAGACGCAACTACGTGGTGGCTTGAAGGGGTTGATCAAACTCGAAAGACATGGCTTGATTAGGACTAGTCTCTCTAGAATCCTATTCCGGGTCTTGTAACCTTCGGCAGGGAGTCTTTCTCTCTTTGAGCCTTCTCTTGTGAGCTGCCTGACGTCGGCATACACATCGGGTCTTGGGCCTGGTCGTCCCATGATCCGCTTGCCGGGACATTAATAGAATGTCATGTCTTTTCCGGGTCTCCTGTGAGTCGCCAGGACGGGTCATACTGCGGGGTATATCCCCGACAGGTTGGTCGCCTCCGATCTGGTGGCAGCGTTCATCTCGCGGCGGGTGCTGCCTCTCCAGTTGAGGCCGCACTTGATATGTGATATGTCCGGCCGCCGGGACCCCTGCTGGCTGACGACAATCGATCTGACGCCAGCTTAGGTGGCGGCACGGGTGAACGCCATCATCATGTTCAAGCTGGCGCCGGCGTCGTGGATGTTCGGCATTGAGTCTTATGACCGCATCAACCGTCCCCCTGGTACGTTCTTGTCGAAGCGGTTCTTTTTATTTTAATCTTTCCAACCGGCAGCCGGTAGCAGACCTTACTTCACCGTGCTGACCGCAACGGTTGGTACGACAAAACACACCGGATGACCCGCACCCCCAAAATTTTGAGGCAGAGCATAACCACTCCGCCTCCGAGGATTGTGAGTGGGGAGGCCCGCCTAAAGAGGGGGTAGACTCCTCGGGAGGGGTCGAGGACCCGGCAGACCCACGAGCCGGCAGACCCAGCGGAGCCAAGGGTTTTGGCGCAGCCGGGGACCCTAGCGGAGCCGGTGAGTTCCCTATTGGCCCCATGATCAGGGACTGGACGGATGATGATGATGATGACGATGACGATGATGTGCTGATCCTGAATGCGCCTCCCCCCTCAGCTCAGAGGGCCGACATGGATGGAGCTAGGAGCAGCCGGCTCAAGCCCCGGCGGCCTGAGCCGCCAGCTGGGCGAAGAGGCCGGCTGAGGAGGAGTCGACGGCTCCGCAGCCCGCCGATAAGCGGGTGAAGGTGGCCGCACGGAAACCGCCAGCGCGTGCCAGGCGGACTTTGCCCCTCGTCATTGGGTAAGTCTCCCTCCTTTCCATGCATTTGTTTCCTTCATGGTCGCGAGCTGACAGGTAATTGACCCTTGTGCACCGCAGGGACCCCATCGAGCTCCACGAGGGGGAGCCAGCGGGGGATCCGACGGATGCCGCCAGTCGGCTGGCCCGCGAGCACGCGGCCACCCCAGCGGAAGGAGAAGAGGAGGCTCGCGGAGCTATGAGCCTCAAAGTACGGAACGCGAGGCGGGGCCTCGCACTCTGGAACTTCGAGCAGCAGGAGGCGGAGGAGGTCCGCGGACCCCGCGCGGGCGTCAGACTTGGTGGCGCAATCGACCCGTTTGTCGAGGCCCCCGTCGAGCGAGCCAAGAGGGGCGGCTATGGAGCGTCCCGCGCCTCCATCCGCGGAGGAGGTGGACCGAGCAAGGACGGCGGCAATGGAGCCGGCCCTCGAGGCGACACGGCTGGAGGTGCCGGTTGGGACTCCGCCCACGGCGAAGCCGACCCGGCTCGACGTGCCGGAGGCTCCGGTAGCCCCGGAGGTGGCGCCAGAAGCGGCATCAGAGGCCACACTGGAGGTGGTGGCCATGGAGACGGAGGCGCCGTCAGTCGCCATCGTCGCGTCGGAGCGGCGGGAGGAGGAGGCGGTGACGGCGCCGAGCGCGGGAGGTGGAGGCGACTCCCGGGCTGTTGCCGCCATCAACGCACCCCCGGCGGCCGGCACCTTGGCGTTCCCGGGGATGGGCGGCAATGGCGGCCGGGCCCGGAGGACCCTGAGGACCATGCAGGAGGTGCTCCGGGACTAGGAGGCGCTTGCGCGCGTCCCAACCCTTCCGGCTCCCTCGGCAGGCGCCCCGGTGCCCTCGTTCGGGAAGTTAGGGAGCGTTCTAGACCGGTGCCGCTAGGAACTGGCCCGGTTCACGGAGGCGGCCGACGCCACCCTGTAGCGCGTGGAGGTAAGCATGGTCGCTCTTGTTAAAAATTTCAGTGGGGGCGCGCAAGCGCACCCACTGGTTGTAGCCCCCCGAGATGCGGGCTGGCTAACCGGCTGATGGGTAGCCAGGCCGGATCTCCTTGAGCGTCTATTGACTTTGGCTTCGCGTGACAGGAGGGGAACTCCCAGCGGAAGAAGCTGTTCAAGGAGGCGGTCGCCATCCATGACCGCGGCAAGAACAACTTCTACCGGCTGGAGGAGGAACTGACATGGGTGCAAGGTATGCCAAGTCTTGGGGGAGGGACACGTAGCCCTCGGGAGCCCAGCCGGCTGCCTGGCAGCCAAAGCGGGATTAGAAGGACCGGTTGATGCCCGTTTTGTTTTTGCAGACGAGCTGACCTCCCTCCGGGTGGAGAATACACGAGCCGTCTCCGAGCGGGACCAGCTAGCGCAAAGCGTCCTGGCGATCACGCAGGAGAAGGACCGGCTGGCCGCGCTGCTGGCGAACGGGGAGGCGGCCCAGGACCGGCTCAAGGCCTACGTGGTGTGGGAGGTGGCGGCCAAGGAGACGACCATCAAGGAGGCGGCTGACACCGCCCAGTGAACCGCCACCCTCCAAGGCGAAGTGACCTGCCGCGAGAGGACGCTCGAGGATCTTAAGGGTTCCCTCACCGGGGAGGAGGCGGTGTTGGCGTCGGAGAAAAACACGTCGCTCCACTTTGCCATCGAGGTGCACGACTCCATCGAGCGTAAGTGTTCGCTTTCCTTCTTTCAGTCGGTTGCCTTTTTCCTTTGTTGGTTCTTGTTTTTGATTTGCCTCTCTTTCCTTCTTCCCTTTCTTCCCTTAGGGCGCTCCCCGGAAACTCAATGCCGCGCTGAGCATGCCGTCGAGGAGCACCGGAAGTACCTCCGGGCGCGCGGCCGCTCCATCGATGGGGACACCGCGTGGGATATGGCGGAGCTTGGGCTCGCCATTGAAAACCGGTCGATCCACCTCGGGCGGAGCGTGGAGCGGCTCAAGACAGTTGCCAAGGAGATCATCGCCGCCTTGTGGCCGGGCTCTGGAGGAGCTCCGGAGAACCGCGTGGCCTTGTGGGTGGAGCACGCCGCAGCCCGGCTCGAGGTTTGGAAGGCATCGGCGCATGAGCCAGAGCGCGGACGACGCTCCGGTTTGTGACTTCGTGGTACCGCGGCATGGACCTGGACCGGCTGGCCACCATGCGCGACGAGCCGGCCGAGGAGCGGGAGGCCCGTGAGCCGGCCCTTATCCGCCGCGCCGACAAGCTCGCGTCGTACGTCCACCCGGACGAGCTCCTGCCGGCCCTTGGCGAGGACGGCAAGCCGGCAGCCGAAGACTCCTTCGGCATCCCCCAAGGTCCAGAGGACAAGGAGGTTGCCGACGAGAGTACCGACTCCAGTGGCGAGACGACTGGGACTATGGAGGCTGCCTCGAAGGCCAAGGGAACCAACCCGAAGGCCGCAACCACCTCCGGGACGGGAGTCGAGCTGCCTAGCGACGTGCCGGCTGGAGGCGCGCCGGCTGGCGACGCGCCGGTGGCCTGAGCCCCCGGACATTTTATCTTTCTTTCTTCTTCCTGCATGTTAGGCCTAAGTCCACCCACTAGGGGTGTAATGTAATGAACCTTGATGGCCGTGGGCCTCTTTTGTCTTACCATTCGTATTATAAATAGTTGATGTGTTTGCCTTATTGCGCATGCTTGGTCGTCCTTACCCTTTTTTGTCCTTTTGGTTCCGTCTGCTCTGCCCCTTTTCCCCTTTGGTTTCAGCCCCGCCAGCCCGACAGTCGGGAGCCGGTCTGTAGCTGGGTCGGGGTGTCCGCCTCGAGGGAGCCGGTTTTGAACTTAGGAAACACGAGAGCTTTTTTGGGGTAAGTAGAGTGGCAGAGGCAAGGCAGTGGTCCGACTGGGCCTAGCCGACATCTCTTTTGCGTTCAATCTTTCGTGTGTGCTAAGCTTTGCCGCCTTGAGGCCCCGTCAGCCGAACTGCTGGGAGCCGGATCTGTAGCTGGGAGGGGTAGGGGGGCTTGCTCGGCTCACACAACTTGGTTAATTTTTGAGAGAGGCGACCCAGGTCCAGCCAATGAGCCCCCGAGCCCGGGAGCCGGGTCGGGGATCCGGTGAGTGAGGAGACCTTCGAGGGATACGAAAAGGGCGTGCCCCAAGAGCCGGCTTGGGGCACCCATTGAATTCGTAAGGCCGAAAGGGAAGGGATACATACATACACTGGTCTCTTTAGCAGTAAAAAGGACGGAGGAGCACTGCGTTCCATGGGCGCTCAGTCTCCTCGCCGGAGGCGTCTCTTTTGCGCTTCTGCGACTTCTGGCTGTCTATTAGGTAGTACGCATTGTTGTGCAACGCCTTGCTGACGATGAACGGGCCCTCCCATGGGGAGGATAGCTTGTGTTGTCCGGCTGTCTGCTGGATCCGCCTAAGCACCAGGTCCCATTCACGAAAGGAGAGCGGTCGGATCCGCTTTGCTTTGGTAGTGCCGGAGCTTCTGCTAGTAGATTGCCGTCCGGCTCAAGGCCAGTTCGCGGGCTTCTTCAAGTAAGTCAACGCCGTCTTATCTTGCCTCCTTTGCGTCCTTCTCCGTGTATAGGGCGACCCGAGGCGAGTCGAACTCGATGTCGATGGAGATGATCGCCTTAGACATGTACACAAGGAAGAAAGGCGTGTAGCCGGTTGATCGGTTGGGGGTGGTCGTGAGACTCCGAAGGACAGCCGGTAGCTCGTCGACCCAGCAGCCGGCTGACCTTACTAGCGGTGTCACGAATTAGGGCTTGATGCCGGATAGGATAAGGCGGTTTGCCCTCTCGACCTAGCCGTTCGACTGTGTATGAGCGACGGAGGCTACGTCGACAAATTCCTTGCCAGGAGCAGAAACGCGCGAGTGCGCCCTTGGCGAAGTTCGTGCCATTGTCGGTGATGATGCGGTGGGGGATGCCGTAGCAAACCGTGATGTCATTAATGAACCGAACGACCGTGGGGCCGTCCAGCTTCTTGATTGGTCGTGCTTCGATCCACTTGGTGAATTTGTCGACAGCCACCAGCAAATGTGTCATGCCGCCTTGTGCGGTCTTGAAGGGACCCACCATCTAGCCCCCAGACAGAGAAGGACCACGAGAGGGGGATGGTCTGGAGGGCTGATGCCGGCAGGTGGCTCTACATGCTGAAGCGTTGGCAGCCCTCGCACTCGTCGACCAATTTCTTGGCCGCCTTGAGAGTGGTGGGCCAGTTGAAGCAATGGTGGAAGGCCTTGGCCACCAGGGTCCTAGAGGCAGCGTGATGCCGGCACTCGCCCTAGTGGATGTCGAGGAGGATCTCCAGACCCTTTTCCGGCTCTACGCATCGCTGGAAGACGCCGGTGGTGCTGTGATGTACGAGCTCATTGTTGACGATGTTGTATGCTGAGGCCCGGCGCTGAATTTGCCTTGCCAAGGCCTCGTCCAGGGGGAGTTCGCCGCATAGAAGGAACGCCAGGATGGGTTGCGCCCAAGAGGGGGCCGAGACGGGGGCCGGCTCAAGAGCCCGCGGGCCTAGATGATCAGTCCCCGGGTCCGTCTCGCCAGCCCCTGTGGCCGGCTCGCCAGCTCCCAAGATCGGCTGGTCGATTGTCATCATGACAACCGCGTCATTGGAGCCGGCAGCCTCGGTTGCCACCGGTTCAACTAATGCCGGCAAGGCGGCCAAGGTTGAGAGAGCCGGTAGCGAAGATGTCGAAGGGGCAGCCGGAGCCGCCGACGGGGCGACGGTGTCTGCCAACACGAAGATGGATTCCGATTCTGGGAAGGCTTGATCGACGGCTTGAGCAGCCACTCAAGGGAGACACTGGCTGGGATGGCCTGCCGGGTGGAGCCGATTTTTGCCAGTGCGTCGGCCGCCTCGTTGTCCGCCCATGGGATGTGATGGAACTCATAGCCCTCGAAGGAGTCGGTGAGCTGTTGTACGAGGAAGCAGTAGCTGGGCATGTTGGCGTCCCTGGCGTCCACTCACTAGAGACCTGTTGTACCACGAGGTCAGAGTCGCCGAAGCATTGGATGCGCCTGATGCCGATCTCCTTGGCGAGCCGGAGGCCATGGACGATGGCCTCGTACTTGGCCACGTTGTTCGAGGCGGCAAAGTGGATCTGGAGGGCGTACTTGAGCTGGTCACCTTTTTTTGGGGGGGGGGGGAGAGGACTATGCCGGCACCCAGGCCAGTCCTCATTTTTGAGCCGTCGAAATGCATGCGCGAATGTGTGGAGTCCGAAGGAGGCAGCACGAACTCGGTTTCTGCCCAGTCGATGGGAAGTCGGCCAGCTCCTGTGACATGATGGCGGTGCGAGGTTCGTACCGGATCTCGTGATCGGCGAGGGTGATGACCCATTTGGCGATCCGGCCGGTGGAGTCCCAGCCGCTCATGATCTCGCCGAGCGGGGCTGTGGTCACCACGGTGATGGTATGCTCCTGGAAGTACTGCTTGACCTTCTTGGCGGCGAAGTATATGCCGTAGCACATCTTTTGGTAGTGGGGGTAGTTCTGCTTGGGCGCGGAGAGGACCTCGCTGAGGTAGTAGACAGGGCGTTGGACCGACAGTGACTTGCCCTCCTCCGGTCTCTTGACCACCAAGACGATGGTGATGACGCGAGTGGTCGCCGTAATGTAGGCGAGCAAGGGTTTCTTCTCAGTCGGCGCAGCTAGGATGGGCACGTGGGTGAGAGCCTTCTTGAGGCCATGGAAGGCCTCGTCTTCCTCATCGGGCCAATCGAACATGCCCGGCTTCTTGGTATGACCCAGCTCGACCAAATACGTCTTGCGAAGGAGCCAGTAGAGGGGCAAGCTTTCTCCCCTAGCCGATGATGAACCGGTTGAGCGAGGCGAGGTAGCCGGTGAACTTTTGGACGTCGCGGAGTCGCGTCGGCTTGGGCATGCACTCGATTGTGCTGATCTTCTCTGGGTTAGCTTCGATGCCACGGGCGGACCCGAAGAAACCCAGGAGTTGGCCGGATGGGACGGCGAAGACGCATTTCTCTAGGTTGAGCTTGATCTTGTATTCGTGCAGGTTCGCAAAGGTCTCTCGGAGGTCGTTGAGGAGGCTGAAGTGCTTCTTGGTTTTGACGACGATGTCATCAGCGTAGATGTGGACATTCCTGTCTACCTGAGGCAGGAGGCACTTCTGCATGCACCGCTGGAAGGTGGTGCCCGCGTTCTTAAGGCTGAAGGACATGGTGATGTAGCAGTAGGCCCTGAAGGGCATGATGAAGGAGGTCTTGAGCCGGTCTTCCAGATCCAGCTTGATCTGGTGGTAGCCGGAGTAGGCGTCCAGGAAGGACAGCAAGTCGCAGCCGGCCATGGAGTCGATAACTTGAACGATCCCCGATAGGGCGAATGGGTCCTTGGGGCATGGCTTGTTTAGGCTGGTGTAGTCAATGCACATGCGTCCGGTCTTGTTCTTCTTTAGCACCAGGACTGGGTTGGCCAACCAGTCTGGGTGGAAAACTTCCATGATGAACCGGACTGCGAGCAGCCGGGCGATATCCTCTCCTATAATACGCCGCTTCTCCTCAGAGAAACAGCGTAGGGGTTGCTTGACTGGCTTGACGTCCGGCCAGATGTGTAGTTTGTGCTCGGCAAACTTCCTCGGAACACCCAACATGTCCTTGGGGGACCATGCAAAGATGTCATGATTCTCATGGAGGAAGTCGACGAGCTCACCTTCCTATTTGTTGTCGAGGCGGGAGCCGATGGTGACGCATTGAGCCGGGTTGGCCAGGTCGAGCGGGATGTGCCTGGTGTCCTTGGCGAGCTGGAAGGAGGCCTCTTCGACGGATTGCGAGGGGGGGAGCCAGCACGGTCGGCTAGCTGGCAGCAAGGGCCACGAGCCGGTCGAGATGCCGCTTCTCCTCGGCGATTTCCAGGGCCTCGGCCAGCCGGATGCCATCTCGAGCGCACTCGATCGACATCTTGTAGTCGCCCTTGATGGTGATGATTCCCTTGGGTCCCGGCATCTTGACCTTGAGGTAGGTGTAATGAGGACGGCCATGAATTTGACATGGGTTGTCCGGCCCAACAACGCGTGGTAGGGAGTTGCGAGGTCCATGACCTCGAATAGCACCGTCTCGCGGCGGAAGTGGCTGGGTCCACCGAAGAGGACGTTGAGCGTGATCTTGCCGACAGGGGAGCCGGACTTTCCAGGAACAATGCCATGGAAGACCATCCGGCTCGCCTGTAGGTCTTCTATCTTCAGCCCCAGCTTGTGCATCGTGTCGAGGTAAAGAATGTTGATGCTGCTGCCACCATCTACCGGCACCTGTGAAAAGCTACAGGTGCGCTTCTTGGTGGCGATGGCGGGGCTGAGGACCAGGGCGTAGCTACCGGGACTTGGCATCACAGCGTGGTGATCCCCCTTGCTCCAGTGACCAGCTTCTCTGACCAGTGCATGAACTGGGGAGTTGCTGGCATGGTGGCGTTGACCTCCCGATGCAGCCGGTGTTGAGCATGTTTGCTCGTCTCTTCACTGGTGAAGACGACATAGCAACCATCCTTGTTGGGGAACTGGTCGTGAAGACGACCGTCGTTTTGGATCGAAGCCGGAGCCGGTGCCGGGGTGACAGCTTGGGTAAGGGCCGGCTCGCGGGCAGTCGACGCGGGAGGAGCCGGAAGGCTGTCCCCCTGGTCCAACCACTATGAGAAGCTACACTGCCGGAGAGTATGCATTGAGGGCTTGGCCCCTGAGTGGTTTTTGCAGGGGAGGTCAAGCATTTGCTCGAAGGTGAGCTTCGGCTGCCAAGCAGCCTCGCCAGTGCGCTGGCGCTGGCTGGAAGGCTAGGCAGTCGGCTCCTACTCCTCGATGATGGCGACCTGCCAGCTCCCGTAGCGGGGATCCGACTGATCATTCTTGCGTCTGTTGTTTTGGGACTGCTGGTTGTCGGTAGCCGGCCGGGACGTTGCCGATGTCGTCGTCGCCTTGGCGGGCGGGGTCGTCTTGACCCGGATGGCGGAATCATCCGTGGTGTACTTGTCCGCCTTGGTCATGAGCTCGGCAAGCTTGGCCGACTCGGAGCATAGAATCTTGTGCTTGAGGGGGTGCCGTCTCGGCAGCCTTCGATGAAGTATTGTATGGCTTGCACCTCGTGCACCCCATCGTAGGAGTTGCGAAGCTCGGTCCAACAAGTGAGGTAGTCGCAGAGGGACTCGTCTGGCCCTTGAACGCACATGGCAAGTTCATGGGGGCGGTCGGGCCGCTTGTAGGTGCTGGTGAAGTTGCGGACAAAGGCTTCTTCGAAGTCCGTCCAGGTGTTGATGCTGCCGGCTGCCAGGCTGTTGTGCCAGGTGTGGGCCGAGCAAATCAGCATGAGGAGAGCGTAGCGAACGGCTACACACTTGTTCCCCCTGGAGATGCTGATCATGACGGTGTAGTCGATCAGCTAATCCTCGGGCTTGGCGGCCTCATTGTACTTCGGGGTGTCTCGGGGGAGCGTGAAGCCGGCTGAGAATGGCTTGTTGCGAATCCGAGGGCCGAAATAGGCCGGGCCAATCGAGCCCTCCTCCTCGAGGAGGGCCGATTGTGCGAGTCGGTCGATGTGGAGGCGAGCATCATTCTGGCTATGGGGGACGCACAAACCGAGCCGAGCCAAGAGCTCAGGGCGGATGGCGGGCGAAACTGATCGTTCCGGCTCACGCCACGGGGGTGGAGTATGCCCATGGTTGCGCCGACTGCCGGCTGCCGGCGCCTCATGATGGTGGCCACTACGAGGCGGGTTGTTGGTGCGCCAGCTGTTAACAGCCAGCTGCTCGCTCCGTGGCAGCTAAGAGGGCCGGGGATGGCTGGCCTCGACCCGGCGGCTGGAGATGCGAGGGGAGCTGGAGTGCTGATCCGGCTGACGGCCAGCAGTCCCCGTGCCCTCGTGCTCGGGCTAGGGGCCGTCGGAGGTGACGCCGCCAACTGCGAGCAGATGCTGCTGCGCGCCGGCGGCGTAGATGAGGTCCTTGATGTGACGCTCGTGGGTGACGCGTTCTTCGCCATCCAAGGTAGCAAAATCTTCGTAGGTTACCTTGAGGTCCCGCATGTTGCCTGCAGGGGTGTCGTAGACGGGCATTTTTCTACCCAGGAACTCGACGACCATGCGACCATGGTCACGCACAGCCCCACGTCGGCTGGGCTAAGTGCCAGCCGGGGTGAGACCGTAGGCGGAAGCGTATTCCCGCTGGGCGGCCTTCATGTGGTGTCGCGTGGCCGTGTGGGCGGTGGCATCCTCGAACAGGACGCGGCGAGCTGCCTCGAGCTCGGCCACGGTGGCATCAGGGTTTGCCGTCGGGGCGATAGGGGTGCTCAAACCCCAAAGGGCCACACCGAGCGGGTCGGAGGTGCTGACACGGGCCGCGGCGGCGTTAGCCTTGGCCCGCGCATGTCCGGAGGAGGTGGAGGAGATGATGGCCATTTCCCCCATGCGATCGTGGGAGCTGCTGGACGGGGTCGCAGCGAGTGCGCCCATAGCCGTGGGCGGACCAGCGCAGATGAGCACCTGGCTGGGGTACTCATCGGCGACCAGAGCTTCGGCGAGGCTTAGCCTCCCGAAACGCTCGGTGAGCACGTCGATGTCGAGCGCGAGGTCGATGGAGCTGCCCGCAGGGCATACTGGAGGAAGCCCCAAGATCCTGCGGTTTTGCCTAGACGTGCGGCGATGGCGGGTAATGGCGAGGGGTCCCGCTCGGAGCATGAATCCGGCCGGCGCCGCGTACGGCCCCATGATGGGCACCAACTGGCGTCGTTTTCTCATGACAGATGCCATGGGTAGGCTTATCGTAGGTGGTTTGGGCCGGAGGACGCCGACGGGCTCTGGGTGCGGGATTGGCACAAGCGGTGGTGACACACGATGTACCCAGGTTCATGGCCCTCCGTGGGAGGTAACACCCGTAGTCCTACTTGGTCTAGTTGGATGGATTGATGTGTTTACAAGGATGCTCCTAGAGCTGCGTCTAGAGGAGGAAGAGGGAGCAGCCGGCTCGCCTTCCTTCGCTATCGAGTGTGAGAATGAGGGAAGTGCCCATGGGTGTGTGCGTCAGAGTTGTTCGTCCCCGTTAAATGGGGGGGCTCGGGGGGTTTTATAGGCCAACCCCCCGGCTTACAATATTCCTTAGGAACATAGGTGGGAGGACCCGACTGGCAACCTCTCCGGCTGACCTGGGGTTCCGCCCTTTGAGCCGTCTTGTCGCCTGTAGGGTCCACCAGCCATGTGGTCCCATCGTCTACTGGGGCCCGCCAGGCGGCTCCGCGATTGGCCCTCGCCAACCTGCCACGACACGGGGCGCCCGAGAGGCGTCGTCTAGTGCCAGCCGACCGAAGTCTCCGGTAGGCCGACTGCATTGTAGCCATGCCAGGGCAGGTAATCAAGTGGGAAGGGGCGTGTCGGCACTGTTTCCCCGCCCGGTCACGCTCACCAAGGTCAGCGGCCTGGATGGCCAGACTGTAGCCATGCACACCCGTGCGTCAGTGGCCACTGTGGCTACAATGGTGCCTGTCGTGGCGGTCATGTCTTGTTGCCGTACTCGTGCACAGGGGGACGGGACATTGCATGTCCGCCCCGGGGTCAATGGAGTTGGCGGCCTGGAGGCAGTCGGCCACGCCCAACCGGTCGGGGGTCGAGTCGGCTCCTCGACCAGCCGCCCGTGTCACCAGCCGGTGACAGCTTGAACTGGCCGCGCCCCAGCCGGTCGTGGGCAGCCGGTTGCATGGTTTTTCTTTCAAGCGGCGGGGGGGGGGGGGGGGGGGGGGAAGAATCCCGTTGCTTTGGCCTACCTTGGGGTATTAACCCCGTTAGAAGTTGGAGCATGACTTGTTTATAGTTTGTCGACCTTTGTGTGAGGGTCGGGGGGCGCGATGGTTAACTCCTTCAAACCTCCCCCCTAGGAGCATGCGTTTAATGCTTTTCTTCGATGATTAATAGGCTTTTGTAATAAGTATGTGAGTTCTTTATGACTAATGTTGAGTCCTTGGATTATACGCAGTCTCACCCTTTCACCTTTGCTAGCCTCTCTATTACCGCACAACTTTCGCCGATATACCATATACCTTCCTCAAAATAGCCACCGTATACCTTCCTCAAAACAGTCACCATATACCTTCCTCAAAACAGCAACCATATACTTTCCTCAAAACAGCCACCATACCTACCTATTATGGCATTTCCATAGCCATTCCGAGATATATTGCCATGCAACTTCCACCGTTTCCTTTTATGACATGCACCATCACTTCTATATTGTATATAGAGTCGTATTTTGTCATAGGTATCGAGTTGCAATTTTCTTTTGAGTTTTAAGTAAATAAAAGTGTGATGATTATCATTAATAGAGCATGTCCCATTTGAGGAAAGGATGATGGAAGCTATGATTCCCTCACAAGTGGGGATGAGATTCTGGACTAAATAAAAAAATGAATAAAAAGGCCTTAGGTGCCCACATAAAAGATAAAAAAATGAGAGAAAAGAGAGAAGGTACATTGCTACTACCTTTTTTCCACACTTGGGCTTCAAAGTAGCACCATGATCTTCATGATAGAGAGTCTCCTATTTTGTCACTTTCATATAGCTAGTGGAATTTTTCTTCACAATGCACGTCCACTTAGTTCCTTTTTGAGCTTTCATATACTTATAGCTCTAGTGCATCCGTTCCATGGCAATCCCTACTCACTCACATTGATATCTATTAATGGGCATCTTCATAGCCAGTTGATACGCCTAGTTGATGTGAGACTATCTTCTCCCTTTCCTTGACAACCTCCACCATATTCTATTCCACCTATAGTGCTAAATCCATGGCTCGCGCTCATGTATTGCGTGAGAGTTGAAAAAGTTTGATAAAATAAAGGTGTGAAAACAATTTCTTGACTTTTCATCAGGCTTGTGGATGGTATAAATACTTTGTGTGGGGAAGATGGAACATAGCCAGACCATATGATATTGTAGGGATAACTTTCTTTTGCCATTATATTTTGAAGAGATACAATTGCTTTGCTAGTATGCTTGAAATGTTATTGTTTCTATATCAATATTAAGCTTTTGTTTTGAGTCTTACGGATCTGAATATTCATGCCACAATAAAGCATATTACATAGATAAATATGTTAGGTAGCACTCCACATCAAAAATTCTGTTTTTTATCATTTACCTACTCGAGGACGAGCAAGAATTAAGCTTGGGGATGCTAATACGTCTCGAATGTATCTACAATTTTTTATGATGACATACTATTATATTATCTATTTTGGATATTTTATATAAATTAATATGCTATTTTATATTATCTTTGGGACTAACCTATTAATCTAGAGCCAAGTGCCAGTTCATGTTTTTCCTTGTTTTTTAGTTTTGTAGATATGGGATATTAAACGGAGTCCAAACGGAATAAAACCTTCGAAAAGATTTTTTTTGGAAGGAAACAAGTCGATGAAGCTTGGAGTGCACGTCAGGGGAGGAGGCAGGGCGCCACAAGCCTTCTAGGCGCCCCCTGGCCGCGCCTAGCAGGGTTGTCGCTCCCTTGCAGGTCTCCTAACCCTATTATTTGGCCTATAAATACCCAAATATTCCCGCAACATCAAAGCGAGCCACGCAAATACTTTTCCGCCACCAGAAGCCTCTGTTTCAGAGAGATCCAATCTTGAGGCCTTCTTTGGTAATCTACTGGAGGGGGAATCAATCACGGAGGGCATCTACATCAACTCCATTGCCCCTCCGATGATACATGAGTAGTCCGCCACAGACCTACGGGCCCATAGCTAGTAGCTAGATGGCTTCTTCTCTCTCTTTGATCTTCAATACCATGTTCTTCATGATCTTCATGGAGATCTATCCGATGTAATCCTCTTTTGTGGTGTGTTTGTCATGATCCGATGAATTGGGAGTTTATGTTCAGATTATCCATGAATCTTTTTTTCATCTCCTCTGAATTCTTATTTTCATGATTTCATATCCTTGCAAGTCTCTTAGAGTTATTTGTCTGGTTTGGCCAACTAGATTGGTAATTCTTGCAATGTGAGAAGTGCTTGGTTTTGGGTTCAATCTTGCGGTGTCCTCACCCAGTGACATAGTAGGCGTAGCGAGTCACGTATTGTATTGTTGCCATCAAGGGTAACAAGATGGGGTTTTCATCATATTGCTTGAGGTTATCCCTCTACATCATGTCATCTTTCTTAATGTGTTACTCTGTTCTTCATGAACTTAATACTCTACATGCAGGCAGGAGTCGGTCGATGTGTGGAGTAATAGTAGTTGATGCAGAACCGTTTTGGTCTACTTGACACGGACATGATGCCTATATGCATGATCATTGCCTTGGATAATTACATGATTATTCGCTTTTCTATCAATTGCTTGACAGTAATTTGTGTACCCACCATGATATTTGCCTTCAAGAGAGAAGCCTCTAGTGAAATCTATGGCCCCCGAGTGTACTTTCTATCATATACTTTCAGATATATAAACAATAAATACCAAAAACACATTGCTGTGTTCTATTTATCTTTTATTTTCCGCACTCGTTTACATCTATCTCTATCGGATCTAATCCTTGCAAATAATCGTGAAGGGATTGACAACCCCTTTATAGCGTTGGGTGCAAGAGTTTGATTGTTTGTGTGGGTGCATCCATTGGTGACTTGCTTGTTCCTCCTTGTCGTTATTTTCTCATGACAGATGCAATGGGTAGGCTTATCGTAGTTGGTTGGTGACGGAGGACTCCGACGGGCTCCGAGAGCGGGATTAGGTACAAGCGGAGGTGACATATGATGTACCCAGGTTCAGGGCCCTCCGTGGGAGGTAACATAGTCCTGCTTGGTCTAGTTTGATGGACGGGTATGTTTACAAGGTTGCTCCTCGAGCTGTGTCTAGAGGTGGAAGAGGGAGCAGCCGGCTCGCGTTCCTCCGCTATGAAGTGTGAGAGAGCCTCGGAAGTATCCCGTGGGTGTGTGTTTGTGTGTGAGACTTGTCGTCCCCATTGCATGGGGGGCTCGGGTTTTTTTATAGGCCAACCCCACGGCTTACAATATTCCTGAGGTTCATAAGTGGGGGGACCCGGTTGGCAGCCTCTCTGGCTAACCAGGGGGTCCCGCCCCTCGTGCCGTCTCGTCGCCTATAGGGTCCACCGGCTGCGCGGTCCTATCGCCCGCTGGGGCCCGCCAGTCGGCTCTGTGATTGGCCCCCGCCCATTTACCGTGGCACGGGCCGCCTGGGTGGCGTTGTCTAGTGCCAACCGGCCGAAGTATTCAGTATGGCCGGCTGCACTATAGCCACGCCGGGGCAGGTAATCGAGTGGGCGGGGGCGTGCCGGCACTGTTTCCCCGCCCGGTCGTGGTCGTCATGGTCAGCGGCCTGGACGGCCGGACTGTAGCCATGCATGCCCTTGTGTCAGCGGCCACTATGGCTACAATGGTGCCCAGCATGGCGGTCACATCGTGTCGTCATACCCGCGCTCAGAGGGACGGGACATTGCTTGTCTGCCCTGGGGTCAACGAAGGAGGCGGCCCGAGGGCAGCCGGTCGTGCCCAGTCGGCTAGGGGCCGACCCGGCACCCTGATTAGCCGTCCCCACGCTAGCCGGCAATCGCACCTGCCGGCCGCACTCTAGCCGGCCGAGGCCAGCGGGTCACGTACTTTTTCTTCGAAGCGAGGATGAGAACCCCGTTGCTTTGGCCTATCTACGGGTAATAACCCCGTCAGTAGTCCCCGAAGCCGGCAGGGGCCCTCGTCCAATAGACGCAGGGGAACTAGCGGCTTCTCCCTGGCGACACCTGCCTCTGGTGTGAAGCCGAAAGGCCAGCTGGTCGGTAGTCGAACCTGACGACTCTGGTTTTGGCGCGATGCCCCGGGCCCCGAGCCGGCCCACCGCGTGCCACGCAGCGTGCAATGATGTCACGGGCCCCGCGCACGCGGGAAGACGGGATGTCGCCCTTGGCCTCGGGGCAGCCCAGTAGGCCTCGGGGCGCAAGCAAGGATCTTCTGCGCCCCAAAACGGTGGTTACGGCCCGGGCCGCCCACGCGTGCACGTGAATTCCAGGGGAGTGGGCGCAGTTAATCCCCACGTCCCCCGGTCGGGGCCTCCCCATTTAAAAAGGGTGGAAGGGCAGGGGCGGAGATACCCGCACCCCACTTGTCCCCTTGCTGCCTCTTCTCTTTGCCTCCCTTGCTCCCTCGCGCATCGCTCCTCCTCAAGCTTGAAACCGTGCCTGCACGCCATCCTACCGTCGCAATGGCCGACGGGCGTGGAGGAAGCTGGGCTGGATCCGTGGTCACCGAGGACGCCATCGCGGACCTCTTCCGCGCGTGCATGCTTCCGTAGATGGAGCATGTGATTGCCCGCGCGCCGAGCAACGAGGTGGTGCCGGCGCCGCAGCCAGGGGAGTTCATCGTCTTCCTCTGGCATTTCTCCCATGGCTTCGGGCTCTCGATGAGCCACTTCTTCCGGCTAATGATTGACACATTCAACCTGCAGCCGCACCATCTCGGCCCCAACGCCATCCTCTACATTGTCGGCTTCATGACGCTGTGCGAGGGGTACTTGGGGATTCTTACCTCCCTCGACCTCTTCAATTCTCTCTTCTACCTCAAGTCATTGAAGAGCAACGCCTGCGGGGGCGTGGCAGTGTGCTGCCGTGGCACGTGCTTCCCGCACTTCTCCCTCATCGACTCCGTCAAAGGGTGGCACCAGACATTCTTCTACATGAAGAGCGCCAACCCGCAGCAGGACTACATTCGGCTACCTCCCTTCGCCGACGCACAGTCCATCGGAGTCAACTGGTCGGGAGCCGCTCCGCGCGGAGTGGCTCTTATGGAGCTCAGCCGGCTCGTGCAGCTGAGGACCGCTGAGGGTCTGGTTGCCTCCGATCTGGTGGCCGCCTTTATCTCGCGCCGGGTGCTGCCTCTCCAGATGAGGCCGCACCGGATCTGCGACATGTCCGGCCGTCGGGACCCCTGCCAGCTAACGACCTTCGACCTAACACCGGCTCAAGTGGCGACGCGGTGAACGGCATCACGACGTTCAAGCTTGCGCCGGCGTCATGGACTTTTGGAATGGAGCCGTACGACTGCATCATCCGTCCTCCTCTGGTACAATTTGTCGAGGCGGTTCTTTTCATTTGATTCTTGCCAGCCGACAGCCGACATCGGACCTTACTTCTTCATGGTGACCGCAGTTGTTCATGCGACAAAACACGCCGGACGGCCCGCACCCCCAAATCTTCAAGGCAGAGCACGACCACTCCGACTCTGAAGACTACGAGCGGGGAGGCCGGCCTGAAGAGGGGGTTGACTCCTCGGGAGGGGTCGAGGAGCCGGCCGACCCGCGAGCCGGCAGGCCCAGTGGAGACAGTGGGTCCGGCGCAGTCGGAGAGCCTAGCGGAGCCGGTGAGTTCCCTATCGGTCCCACGATCAGTGACTAGACCGATGACGATGATGACGATGATGATGATGTGATGATCCTAAACGCGCCTCCCCCTCAGTTCAACAGAGCCGGTGTGGGCGGAGCGAGGAGCGGCCAGCTCAAGCCCCGGCGGTTGGAGCCGCCAGCCGGGTGAAGAGCCGGCTGAGGAGAAGTCAGACCCCCCCCGCCTGTCCATAAGCGGGTGAAGGTGGCTGCACGGAAGCCACCGGCGCACGCCAAGCGGGCTCTGCCTGTCGTCACCGGGTAAGTGTCTTGTTTTTCCTTGCACGTGTCACTTTCCGAGTCGCGGGCCGGTGGGTGTTTGACCCTTGTTCATCACAGGGACCCATCAAGCTCCACAAAGTGGAGTTGGCGGTGGACCCAACGAACGCCGCCAGCCGGCTGGCCCGCGAGCACGAGGCCATGTAGCGGGAGGAGAAGAGGAGGTTCGCGGAGCTGTGAGCCTCAGAGTACGGAATGTGAGGCGGGGCCTCACATTCCGGGACTTCGAGCGACGGGAGGCGGAGGAGGTCCGCAGACCCCGCGCGGGCGTCGGACTAGGTGGCAGAATCGACACATCTGTCGAGGACCCCGTTGAGCGAGTCACGAGGGGCAGCTATGGAGCCGCCTACGCCCCCGTCCGAGGAGGAGGCGGCCCGAGCGGGTGCGGCGGCTATGGAGACGGCCCCCGAGGCGACCCGGTCGGAGGTGACACCACTCACGGCCGAGCCGGCTTGGGTCGATCTGCCGTAGGATTCGGCGGCCTCGGAGGCGGTAGCAAAGATGGCACCAGCGGCTACCGCCACGTAGGCAGAGACACCGTCCGCCGCGGTTGCCGCGTCGGGCCGGCAGGGGGAGGAGGCTGCGCGAGCGGCGGGCGAGGGGGCACTTGGGACCGATTCCCATGCCCTTGCTGTCATCAACCCTCCCCCAGCGGCCGACACCATGGCGAGTGTCGGGACAGGTGGTGACGGCAGCCAGGCCCGGAGGTCCATGCAGGACGTGATCCGGGACTGGGAGGTGCTAGCACGCATCCCAACCCTTCCGGCTCCCCCGGCAGGTGTCCTGGTACCCGCGCTCGGGGAGTTGGGGAGCGTCCTGGATCGATGCTGTTAGGAGCTAGCCCGGTTTGCGGAGGCGGTCGGCACCACCCTACGGCATGCAGAGGTAAGCGTTGTTGTCTTTGTCGAATTATTCAGTGGGGGCACGCAAGCGCACCCACTGGGTGTGGCCTCCGAGATGCGGGCTGGCTGACCGGCTGACGGGCAGCCGAGCCGGATCTCTTTGAGCATCTTTTGACTTTGGCTTTATGTGGTAGGAGGGGAACTCCCAGCGGCAGAAGCTTTTTGAGGAGGCGTTCTCCATCCACGACCGCGGCAAGCACGTCTTCTACCGACTTGAGGAGGAGCAAGCGTGAGTGCAAGGTACGTTCGGTCTTGCGAGGAGGGGGGCGTAGCCCCCGAGAGCCGGCAACCGGCTGCCTGGCAGTCGTGAATTGGTCTTGAACGCCCGACTGGCGCTGGATTTTACTTCGCAGGGGAGCTGGCCACCCTCCGATTGGAGAAGGCCGCGGTGGTCTCCGACTGGCGGATGGGCAGACGACCCAGGACCGCCTGACGGCCGACATGGCATGGGAAGTGGCAGCTAAGGAGAAAGCCATCAAGGAGGCGGCCGAAGCCTCCCAACGCACCGCCGCCCTCCAGAACGAGGTGACCCGCCTCAAGAGGACACTCGAGGAGCGCATGGAGGCTCTTGCCGAGGCGGAGGCGGCACTGCCGTCGGAGCGGGACTCCTCGCTCCATTTTGCCATCGAGACGGACGACTCCATCGAGCGTGAGTGTCCAATTTTATTTTTTCAGTCGGTTGCCCTTTTTCTTGCCAATTCTTGTTTTTGATTTGCCTTCCTCTCCTTCTTACCTTTCTTCTTTTGGGTGCTTCCCAGAAACCTAGCGCCTCGCTGAGCGTGCCGTCGAGGAGCACCAGGAGTATCTCTGGGCGCGCGGGCGCTCCATCTAGGAGGATGTTGCATGGAGTATGGTGGATCTTGGGCTCGCCATAGAAAACCAGCTGATCCACCTCGAGCGAAGCGTGGAGCGGCTGAAGATAGCCGGCAAGGAGATCATCGCCGCCTTGTGGCCGGGCCGTGGAGGGGCTCCGAAGAACCGCGTGGCCTTGTGGCTGGAGCACGCCGTGGCCCGACACGACGTCTGGAAGGCGTCAGCGGCTCGAGCCAGCGCGCAGATGGCACTCCGGTTCGTCACTTCATGGTACCACGGCGTGGACTTGCACCGGCTGGCCACTATGCGGGACGAGCCGGCCGAGGAGCAGGCGGCCTGTGAACCGGTCCTTGTCCACCAGGCCAACGACTTGCGTCGTATGTCGACCCGGGTGACCTCTTGCCTGCCCTTGGCGAGGATGGCGAGCCGGCGGCTGAAAACTCCTTCAGCATCCCCCAAGGTCTGGAGGACGAGGAGGTCGCCGACGAGAGTACCGACTCCAGCGGTGAGACGACTGGGACCGCGGAGGCCGCCTCGAAGGACAAGGAAGCCGACCCAAAGGCCGCAACCATCTTCGAGATGGGAGTCGAGCCGGCCAGCGATGCGCCGGCTGGAGACGTGCCGGTAGGCTGAGCCCCCGAGCGTCTTACCTTTTTTCCTTTGTTAATTTTCCTGCATGTTAGACTTGAGTCCACCTACTGGGGTTGTAATGTAATGAACCGTGATGGTTGTGGGCCTCTTTTATCTTTAAAATTCGTATTTTGAATGTTTGATGTGTTTGCCTATTACGCGTGCCTGCTCGTCCTTACCCTTTTTTGCCCCTTTGGTTCCGTCTATTATGTCCCTTCTCCTCTTTGGTTTCGGCCCCGCCAGCTCGACAGTTGGGAGCCGGTCTATAGCAGGGTCGGGGCGTTCGCCATGAGGGAGCTGGTTTTGAACTTAGGAACCGCGAGAGCTTTTTTGGGTAAGTTGAGTGGCAGAGGCGAGGCGGTGGTCCGGCTAGACCTAACTGGCAACCTCTTTGCGATCGACCTTTTGTGTGTGTTAAGTTTTGCGGCCGCGAGGCCCCATCAACCGGACAGCCGGGAGCCGGTCTGTAGCTGGGAGGGGTGGGAGGGCTTGCTCAACTCACACTACTTGGTCGATTTTGGGAGAGGCAACCTAGGACCAGCCGGAGAGCCCCCGGGCCTGGGAGCCGGGGCGGGGAGCCGGTGAGTGAGGAGACCTTTGAGGGAAACGAAAAGGGCATGCCCCAAAAGCCGTCCTGGGGCACCCATTGCATTCATAAGTCCAAAAGGGGAGGAATACATACATACACTGGTCTTTTCAGCAGTAAAACGGACGGAGGAGCGCCACGTTCCATGGGCGCTGGGTCTCCTCGCCGGAGGTGTCACTTTTGCGCTTCTGCGGCTTCTGGGCGTCTATTAGGTAGTATGCGTTGTTGTGCAGCGCCTTGCTGGTGATGAACAGGTCCTCCCATGGGGAGGACAACTTGTGTTGTCTGGGTGTCCGCTGGATTCGCTTGAGCACCAGGTCCCCTTCGCGGAAGTAGAGAGGCCGGATCCGCTTGTTGTGGTAGTGCCGGAGCTTCTGCTGATATTTTGCCATCCGTCCCAAGGCCAGCTCATGGGCTTCTTCAAGTAGGTCGACATCGTCTTCTCTTGCCTCCTTTGCGTCCTTCTCCGTGTACAGGGTGACCCGAGGCGAATCAAACTCGATATCGGTGGGGATGATCCCCTCGGACCCGTACACAAGGAAGAAGGGTGTGTAGTCGATTGATCGGTAGGGGTGGTCGTGAGGCTCTAAAGGACAGCCGGTAGCTCATCGACCCAGCAGCTAGCTAACCTCACCAGCGGCGTTACAAGGTGGGGCTTGATGCCGGACAGGATTAGGCCGTTTGCCCTCTTGACCTGGCCGTTTGACTGTGGATGAGCGACGAAGGCCAGGTCGAGTCGGATGCCTTGCTTGGAGTAGAAACACACAAGCGCGCCCTTGGCAAAGTTTGTGTCGTAATCCGTGATGATGCTGTGGGGGACGCCATAGCGAACCGTGATGTCGTCGATGAACCGGACGGCCATGGGACCATCCAGCTTCTTGATTGGCCGGGCCTCGATCCACTTGGGGAATTTGTCGACGACCACCAGTAGATGTGTCATGCCGCCTCGTGCGGTCTAGAAGGGGGCCACCATGTCTAGCCCCCCGATGGCGAAGGGCCACGAAAGGGGGATGGTCTGCAGGGCCGACGCCGGTAGGTGGCTCTGTGTGCTGAAACATTGGCAGCCCTCACACTCGTCGACTAGCTTCTAGGCCACCTCGAGAGCGGTGGGCCAATAAAAACCATGGCGGAAAGCCTTGGCCACCAGGGTCCTGGAGGCGGCGTGGTGCCCGCACTCACCCTGGTGGATGTCGAGGAGGATCTCCACACCCTTCTCTGGCTCGACGCACCGCTGGAAGACGCCGGTGGTGCTATGATGCACGAGCTCGTTGTTGATGATGTTGTAGGTCGAGGCCTAGCGCTGAATTTGCCTTACCATGGCCTCGTCTGAGGGGAGCTTGCCACGCAGAAGGAAAGCCGGGATGGGCTGAGGCCATGAGGGAGCAGAAACGGGGGCCGGCTCGGGAGCCCACGAGTCTGGATGATCAGTCCCCAGGACCGGCTCACCAGCCCCCGGGACCGGCTCGCCAGCCCCCGGGTCGGGGACGGCCGTGGCGGTGTCAATTGCCATCATGACAGCCACGGCATCGAAGCCGGCTGCTCCGGATGCAGCCGGCTCAACTGGTGTTGGCAAGGCAATCGAGGTCGATGGAGCCGGAGGCGAACATGCCGAGGGGGCAGCCGGAGCCGCCGATGGGCCAGCAGCGTCTTCCAGCACGAAGATGGATTCCGATTCTAGGGAAGGCTTGATCGATGGCTTGAGCAGCCGCTCCAGGGAGACGCCAGCTGGGATGGCCTGCCGGCTGGAGCCGATCTTTGTCAGCGCGTCAGCCGCCTTGTTGTCCGCGCGTGGGACATGGTGGAACTCACAACCCTCGAAGGAGTCGGTGAGCTGTTGTACGAGGAAGTGGTAGCTGGCCATGTTGGCGTCCCTGGCATCCCATTCGCCAAAGACCTGATGTACCATGAGGTCGTAGTTGCCAAAGCATAGGATGCACCTCATGCTGATCTCCTTGGCGAGCCGGAGGCCATGGACGATGGCCTCATACTCGGCCACGTTGCCGGAGGCAGCAAAGTGGATCTAGAGAGCATAGTTGAGTTGGTCACCTTTCGGGGAGGAGAGGACTATGCCAGCACCCAGGCTGGTCCTCATTTTTGAGCCGTCGAAATGCATGCGCCAATGCGTGGAGTCTGGGGGAGGCGGCACGAACTAGGTCTCCGCCCAGTCAACGAGGAAATTGACCAACGCTTGCGACTTGATGGTGGTATGAGGTTCGTACAGGATCTCGTGGTCGGCGAGGGCGATGACCCATTTGGTGATCCAGCCGGTGGAGTCCTGGCCGCTCATGATCTCACCGAGCGGGGCCGTTGTCACCATGGTGATGGTGTGCTCCTGGAAGTACTGCTTGACCTTCTTGGCGGCAAAGTATATGCCGTAGCACATCATTTGGTAGTGTGGGTAGTTCTGCTTGGACGCGGAGAGGACCTCGCTAAGGTAGTAGATGGAACGCTGGAACGGTAGGGGTTTGCCCTCCTCCGGCCGCTCTCCACCATGACGGCGCTGATGATGCGAGTAGTTGCCGCGATTTAGGGCAGGATGGGCGCGCCAGCATGGGTGCGCAGGTGAGAGCCTTCTTGAGGCCATGGAAGGCCTCGTCTACCTCGTCGGGCTAATCGAACATGCCCGGCTTCTTTGTGTGACCTGGCTTGACCAGAGCCGTCTTGCGAAGGAGCCCGTAGAGGGGCAGGACTTTCTCCCCCAGCCGGCTGATGCACCGGCTCAGCAAGGCGAGGAAGCCGGTGAACTTCTGGACATCGCGGAGCCAGGTCAGCTTGGGCATGCGCTCGATTGTGCTGATCTTCTCTGGGTTAGCTTCGATGTCGCGGGCGGACACGAAGAAATCTAGGAGCTAGCCGATAGGGACACTGAAGATGCATTTCTCCAGGTTGAGTTTGATCTTGTACTCGCGCAGGTTCGCGAAGTTCTTCCGGAGATCGTCGAGGAGACTGAAGTGCTTCTTGGTTTTGATGACGATGTCGTCAACGTAGACATGGATGTTCCTGTCTATCTAAGACAGGAGGCACTTCTACATGCACCGCTGGAAAGTGGCGCACGCGTTCTTCAGGCCGAAGGACATGGTGATATAGGAGTACGCCCCGAAGGGCGTGATGAAGGATGTGTTGAGCCGGTCCTCCGGATCCAACTTGATCTGGTGATAGCCGGAGTAGGTGTCCAAGAAGGACAACAAGTCGCAGCCGGCCGTGGAGTCGATGACTTGATCGATCCACGGCAGGGCGAATGGGTCCTTGGGCTTGTGTATTCGATGCACATGCGTGAGGTCTTGTTCTTCTTCAGCACCAGGACTGGGTTGGCCAGCCAATCCGGGTGGAAAACTTCCATGATGAAGACGTCTGCGAGCAGCTGGGCGATCTCTTCTCTAATAGTACGCCGCTTCTCCTCAGAGAAATGGCGTAGGGCTTGCTTGACCGGCTTGACGTCCGGCCGGACGTGTAGTTTGTGCTCGGCGAACTTCCTCGGAACACCTGGTATGTCCTTGGGGTACCATGCAAAGATGTCTTGATTCTCACAGAGGAAGTCGACGAGCTCGCCTTCCTATTTGTTGTTGAGGCGGGAACAGTTGGTGAGGGACTGAGCGGGGTTGGCCGGGTCGAGCGGGATGTGCTTGGTGTCCTTGGACGGCTGGAAGGAGGCCTCACCGACGGACTGTGAGGGAGGAGCCGGCACGGCCGGCTGGCTAGCAGCAAGGGCCACGAGCCGGTCGAGCAGCCGCTTCTCCTCGGCTATTTCCAGGGCCTTGGCCAGCCGTCTGCCGTCTCAAGCGCATTCGAGCAACATCTTGTTGTCACCCGTGATGGTGATGATTCCCTTGGGGCCCAACATACTGAGCTTGAGGTAGGCGTAATAGGGGACCGCCATGAACTTGACGAGGGCCGGTCAGCCCAGCAGCGCGAGGTAGGGACTTGCAAGGTCCACTACCTCGAATAGCACCGGCTCATGGCCGAAGTGGCTGGGGCACCGAAGAGGACGTCGAGCGTGATCTTATCGACAGGGGGAGAAGGACTTTCCAGGCACGATGCCATTGAAAACCGTCCGGCTCACCTGCAGGTCTTCTATGTTCAGCCTAAACTTGCGCATTGGTTCGAGGTAAAGGATGTTGATGCTCCTACCACCATCTATCACCACCCGTGAGAAGCGGCAGGTGTGCTTCTCGGTGGTGATGGTGGGGTCGAGGACCAGGGCGTAGCTGCCGGGACACGGCTGTTGGGGAACATTGCATGGGAAACAAAAAATTTCCTACCCGCATGCAAGATCTATCCATGGTGATGAGCATCTACGAGAGGGAGAGTGGATCTACATACCCTTGTAGATCGCTAAGCGGGAAGCGTTAAGAAACGCGGTTCGTGTAGTCGAGCGTCTTCGCGATCCAAATCACCAAGCATCCCGCGATCTAATCACGATCCGTCCCACGATCCAATCACGATCCGTCCTACGAACTCATCACGATCCGTCCCGCAAACTCATCACGATCTGTCTCGCGATCTTGATCACGGTCCTTCCGATCTAGCGCCGAACGGACCGCACCTCCGCGTCCAGCACACGTATAGCTCGATGATGATCTCCGCCTTCTTGATCCAGAAAGAGGAAGAAGATAGGTATAAGATTTCTCCGGCAGCGCAACGGCGCCGCGGTGATGGTGGTGGAGCAATTCCGGCAGGGCTTCACCTAAGCATTGCGGAAAACCGATCTAGAGTAGGAACTATGCACTAGAGGAACGAGTAGCACGTGGCTGAAAATCTAGTGCAAAAATCCTAAAACCTCTAGTATATATAAGAGGAAGAGAGGAGGATACTTGGCACAAGGGCGAAGCCCTCTAGGCTTTGGCCGAAGTGGGAGGAGAGGAGGAATCCTCCTCCAATCCTAGTAGGACTAGGACTCCTCCTTATTTTGGCCTTTTTGCCTTTTTCCAGCCTTTTCTCTTTGGGTTTTTCTTCCCAGACGCATGGGCCTTGTGTGGGACTTCCACCAGCCCACTAAGGGCTGGTATTCACTCTCCCACAGCCCATGTAGCCTCTTGGGTCGAAATATCCCTTTCGATGGTCTCCCGGTACACTACGGGCACTCCCGTACACTACCGATGAGCCCGAAACTTTTCCGACGACCAAAATAGGACTTCCTATATATCAATCTTTACCTCCAGACCATTCCGGAGCTCCTCGTGATGTATGGGTTCTCATCCAGGACTCCGAACAACCTTCGGTAACCACCATACATAACTCTATACTACTGAAACGTCACCGAACCTTAAGTGTGCAGACCCTCTGGGTTCGAGAACTATGTAGACATGACCGAGACACCTCTACGGTCAATAACCAATAGAGGGACCTGGATGCCCATATTGGTTCCTACATATTCTACGAAGATCTTTATCAGTCGAACCTCTATGCTAAGGATTTAGTTAATCCCGTATGATGTTCCCTTTGTTCTTCGGTATGTTACTTGCTCGAGATTCTTTCGTTGGTATCTGCATACCTAGTTCAACCTCATTACTGGCAAGTCTCTTTACTCGTTCCGTAATACAAGGTCCCGTGGCTAACACTTAGTCACATTGCTTGCAAGGCTTATTGTGATGTTGTATTACTGAGTGGGCCCTAAGATACCTCTCTGTTACACGGAGTAACAAATCCCAGTCTTGATCCATGCCAACCCAACAGACACCCTCGAAGATACCTATAGAGTACCTTTATAGTCACCCAGTTACGCTGCAACATTTGATACACACAAGGCACTCCTCCGGTGTCAGTGATTTGCATGATATCATGGTCATAGGAATAGATACATGGCATGCAGAAAACAGTAGCAATAAACTGACACGATCATATGCTACATTTGTAGTTTGGGCCTTGTCCATCACATCATTCTCCTAATGATGTAATCCCGTTACCAAATAACATCTCATGTCCATGACTAGGAAACCATAGCCATCTTTGATCAACGAGCTAGTCTATTAGAAGCATACTGGGAACATGGTTTTGTCTATGTATCCACACATGTATCCGAGTTTCCGATCAATACAATTATAACATGGATAATAAACGGTTATCATGAACTAGGAAATATAATAACTAATTTATTATTGCCTCTAGGGCATATTTCCAACAGTCTCCCACTTGCATTAGAGTCAATAATCTAGTTCACATCACCATGTGATTCGCATTGTTATGAATCTAACACCCAATGAGTTCTGGGGCTCGAGCATGCTTTGCATGTGAGATAGGTCTTATAGTCAACGGGTCTGCGACATTCTGATCCGTGTGTACTTTGCAAATCTCTATGTCAAACTATAAATACTGCTACCACACTCCACTTGGTACTATCCAAATGGATGCTCCACTATATTTATCCGGATTGCTACTAAGAGTCATCCGGATTAGTGTTAAAGCTTGCATCGACGTAACTCTTTACGACGAACCCTTTATCACCTCCGTAATCTAGAAACATTTCCTTAGCCTTTTAGTCACTAAGGATAATATTGACCGATGTCCAGTGATCCACTCCTCGATCACTCTTGTACCCATTGACGGACTCATGGCAAGGCACACACAGGTGTGGTACATAGCATGACATACTATACATAGCCTATGGCTAAGGCATAGGGGACGACGTTCCTCGTTTCTCTTTCTTCTGCCGTGGTCGAGATTTGAGTCTTACTCAACTTCACACCTTACAAATCAGGCGAGAACTCTTTAGCTGACTGATCTATTTTGAACTCTTTCAAAATCTTGTCAAGGTATGTACTCATTGAAAGTCTCATCAAGCATCTTGATCTATCTCTATAGATCTTGATGCCCAACTATTAGGTAGCTTTATCCAGGTGTTCCTTTGAAAAACTCTTTTCAAACAACCGTTCATGCTTTCTAGAAATTCTACATTATTTCCGATCAACAATATGTCATCCACATATACTTATCAGAAAGTCTATAGTGCCCCCACTCACTTTATTTTAAGTACACGTTTCTCGTAAACTTTGTATAAACTACAAAAACTTTGATCACCTCATCAAAGTGTATATTCCAACTCTGAGGTGCTTGCTTCAGTTCATAGAAGGATCACTGTGTCGGGACCCCGATCTTAAGTCATATGATTCCAAACTGTAACATATCACATCCCTTTGCGGCCTCACGCATGGCAAGTTCCACGGCTGCAGCCTTACCTTAGCCGGGAGCTAAATCTGAGGATCTGGGAACACTCTAGCCTATGATCCTTGGGAACCGTAAGGACGCAGATGTGGCCTTGGTCCCCTTGTTGGCGGCAACAACGGTCCTCGAAGAGGGGTGATGCCTCCAACATCGGGCCAGTCTACGTGTGCTGGCAGATGAGTCGGCGATGGGGTTAGCATCTCCAAATCTCCATAGCCTATCTACATGACACGTGCCAACTACGTCAGGGCTGTCCAAAGACATGCACGGGTGGCATAACGCTCCATGCGAAGGGCACGTGCATCACGATCCCTGTTCTCCAACATCTGAGCTGACAACTGCAGCCTAGGATCCTCGTGGGAATGATCATAGTAGGCTGCACTAAGATAACCACCCTCTCCTCCCATAGAAGCAGGAACATAACAAAACTCTGTGTTCTGAAGCAGACCATGGTGAAACCTCATGATAGTCAGCATGGTGTAAGCGTCCTCCTGAACTACCATATCTATGGTGACACCTAATCCATAAGTCCAGTGAAGCGGCTCTACAGCTCCAGGATATGACGGATAAATCTTGACGGTACACAGATACTGACTCTGGTTGAAATCTCTATATTGTTCCTCCACTATATACTCTGTGTCGGGACCCCGATCCTAAGTCATATGATTCCATACTGTAACAAGCCACATCACTTTGCGGCCTCACGCACGGTACTCCACGGCTGCCACCTTACCTTGGCCGAGAACGTTTGCGTCTTTTGGCTCACGTATGTGAACATGTCGCTGGCAATCACACAACAAAGAACCCGGGCCGACATAACAAGTCATAGAACCCAAGTGGCACATCCGTACGGGAACAGGCATACATAACCCAACAATGCAGGTGTCGACCTCAAGCGTGTGTAGACGAGTCATAGCAAGTTACAAGGACTCCATTGCGTCATGGGACAGGAATGTCATCACTACACGTAGACGAGTCGTAACAGGCTACAAGGACTCCATTACACTGCGAGACATTTCCCCGAAGGGACAGACACAGCAGCAAACAAGGATACATGCCGGTCAATCAATGTGTCCGGAGCAGTAGCAAGCTACCATGGCTCGGTGGAAGCACAAAGAGGCAGTTTCCCGTAAAGAGTACTACTAAAGGCACTCAACTAGGTGTCGGATCCCATACATACCGTTGCACGTCACACGTACGCACGAGATGCCCGATATGCATAGATACAACCATGGCATCACAACATAACCATACAATAACATGACTTTTATTTAAGAGGCTCAGACGAGCCTTGCATAATATGTTCATACACATAGGGGTCACATGACCCGGCACTCAAGTCATACAAACATAGTCTTACAAACCAGCGGAAACTAAAGCTATCTGAGTACAGACGGCAAAATATAAAAGAGGCACACGGCCTGACTATCTACAGCCCACCACACGGGCAAGATCGTAGCTGGGACACCAGCTATTCGGCATCGTCAACGTCTAGATAGAACCCACCTGATGGGTCCTGGTTTTCTTCTGCAACATTAATTAAGCAAGGATGAGTACAATCGTACTCAGCAAGTCTTTAAAACAGACCTAGTCTATTTATGCTCATGTATCATCAACGGGGTGGTGGAGTTTATGCAGAAAGCCAGCTTTGACTCATGGCTAACCTACACTACTCAGTTTTAAACTCTTTGTTACAATTTTAGTTATCGCACACGAGTCCACTAACTTCATCACAATACACCACCATGGACTCATCTTCCCCTTCTGGAAGAGTGCCATCCACGGTACTCACACTTGTTTTGATATTTTTATGAGTATCCATTTGATTATCTATGAATAGCATAGTTCTCCAAGTAGTCCATATCCGAGGACGCGGCTATTCGAATAGTGTCATACCCTGTAGGGGTGTACTTCTTCACACACGCTCTCGCCACTTATCGTTGTATGCTCATAAAACATGCACCTCGGCAACCTTCAAGCGGATGACCAGCGAGGGAGTCGGCCATGACCGTCAATCACATAAGACTTCTAGTCCAGGCTATCGCCTATTTGAGACTGAACCCGCACGGAAGTCCGACCGAAGTTTCCGCTACGGCCCCAAACGATGTGCACAGGGTTCCCAAGCCCACCACTCGGGTGACCCTTGGTACACCGTGCCACTGCCTACCGCGTCGTAACCCACCCCTAGGGTTAATGCTATGCACGGCCTCCAGCATGCTATAAACACCAGAAACTACTTGCAACTCCTGGACCAAGGACTAAGCGATTGATAAGTCGAGAGGGGTCGAGTTACCGGAACCCAATGTGTGGTACTAACTAGTCTTGGATCACAAACACGGAACTCAGTTCCTAAGAACGGTCCCAATGAGACAACCCCCTATGTACTCCTACATAGCCTCTCGTCGCTACCTTTACCAAATCGGGTTCATCATAAGTCATCACATTAGAACAACATTGTTTCACTCAGTTCATCACCCCGATGAATCAGACCTGACACAACTCTAAGCATAGCAAGCATAGCAGGCAAAGTAAGCTAAGCACATCATGGCACAAGAATCTACCGGGTATGCTATGTCGCAAGGTTTAGCTATTTACTGTGACAATGACAGGTCATGCATAAGAATAGGTTCATCTACCATGTATGACTGACATGTGATCGTTAGTCCTAATGCAGTAAACAAGAGCAGGAGCGAGAGAGTGGGATGGTATCAAAATGATCAATGGGGTTGCTTGCCTTGCTGGGTAGTGGGAAGGTTCTCTCCTTCGTTGGTATACTCGGGGGTATCCTCGGAAGCAGGGCCTACCGCAATGCAGATAAGAAACAATCAATACACGCAAGTGCAACAATATGATGCATGATCATGGCATGATAGCATGTGTGGATGAGCTAATGCAACTAGTGTTCATGTTGATTTGAAATGAATTTGAATATAGGTTCAAAATCGTTCTTCATTTCAAATTCCATATACTAACCTATTAGTAAATGTCCATGTTCATCTACATAGGTTGCTCTAACATGCATGATAATAGCACCATTGGATTCATTGGATTTTTCTGATAAATTTTCATATATATATATATATATTATTTTCATCTGATTTACAGATTAATTTATATGATTTTTTAAAGTTTTAAATAATTTCTGGAATTACTTTTAAACTAGAAAATAGAATTATGACATCAGCCTGACGTCACAGTGACGTCAGCTGGTCGGCTGACCAGGCCAGAGTCAAACCTGACATGTGGGGACCACATGTCCATAAATCAGTCACTTAACTGAATAATTAAAACTAATCTTAGTTATTTAGTATCTCTGGGCCCACTGGTTAGTGACTAATTAGGTTAATTAACTTAATTAATTAATTTTTCTTAATCTAACTTAACTAGAGGGTCGGGCCCACTTGCCAGTTGACCTGGGGTCAAACCCCCATGGTTAACTCCGGAAGACCCACCGGCGTCGAGGTTGAGCGGCGGGGCACCTCGGACCTCGATGGAATCCGGCGCTAGGGCACGCAAACGAAGGGGCAAAGAGTGGCAAAAGATCCAGGGGCTCACGATGGTTGCAGAGACCTCGAGAACGGGCTCGAGGAGGCCCTGGAGCAGCGGCGAGCTTCACTTGCTTGCCGGCGGCCAGAGGTTGAAGACGACGGTTATGCAGCGATAGGGAGCTCCTGGCGGCGCGTGGCTTGGCGAGAAGGAAGAGGGGATCTAGGCGGAGCCTTTGGTGGCCTCAGTAGGGTGCGGGGGCCGCTAAAACGGCGGCGCTACGGCGGGAGCAGCTCGGCCATGGCGGAGCACAGGAGGGGAGAAGGAGAGGCGGGCGAGAGAGAGAGAGAGGGAGCGATGGGGACGGCTCTGGGAGCTTATCCCCGTCACGCTGGCGAGGAGGAAGCAGGCAGGCAGCTGCCGGCATGGAGGCACGGCAGCGCGCGCACATCGGCCACATTCCCGTCCTCTTGGCTGCCAGGAGGATGATGACCTCCCTGGGCCACGTGGGCCGGCCTGGCCTGGGCTTCTTTCTCCTTTTTTATTTCATTTCTTTTCTAATTTCTGACATTTGTTTTTTGCAGGTACAAAATGACTTTGCAAAATATCCCAAGTATTTTTTATAATGGAGTTTGAATATTTCAAACTTATTTAAAAAGTTTCAGGATATTTTGAAAACAAAAGTAATGATAATGCTTTATTTGGCATTTTCAGGAGCTTTAGCATTTATTTTTAAATTGTTTTGGATGTTCAAATATGTAAAATGGTCCCTGTTATAATCATGTCCAGATTTATCACACATAGGGAACATTTTTAAAGAGCATTTTGGATTTGTTGAATTTTCACCAGCTTTGAATTGTTTTGATTTAATGTGAGCTTGGGGTTTCTTCAACTTCCCATTTCAAGTTGATGCCAAATTGAAACATGATGCAAACATATGCTATTCCTATGACTTCTAGCTAGGGATGTGACACACTGTGTTGGGGAACATTGCATGGGAAACAAAAAATTTCCTATGTACACGCAAGATCTATCCATGGTGATGAGCATCTACGTGAAGGAGAGTGGATCTACATACCCTTGTAGATCGCTAAGCGAGAAGCGTTAAGAAATGCGGTTGGTGTAGTCGAACGTCTTCGCGATCCAAATTGCCAAGCATCCCACGATCTCATCACGATTAGTCCCGCGATCCAATCACGATCCGTCCCGCGAACTCATCACGATCCGTCTCGCGATCTTGATCACGGTTCTTCCGATCTAGCGCCGAACGGACGACACCTCCGCGTTGAGCACACGTACAGCTCGATGACGATCTCCGCCTTCTTGATCCAGCAAGAAGGAGCGGAGAGGTAGACGAGTTCTCTGGCAGCGCGATGGTGTCGCGGCGATGGTGGTGGAGCTATTCCGGTAGGGCTTCGCCTAAGCACTGCAGAATACCGATCTAGAGGAGAAACTATGCACTAGAGGAATGGGTAGCACATGGCTGAAAATCGGGTGCAAAAACCCTAAACCCCTCTAGTATATATAAGAAGAGAGGAGGAGGAGGCTTGGCTCCCAAGGAGCCAGCCCTTGGGTCGGCCGTACCAGGAGGGAGGAATCCTCCTCCTCCACTCCTAGTAGGATTAGGACTCCTTCCTAATTTAGCCCTTTTGCCATTTCCCACCTTTTTCCTTTTGGGATTTTTCTTCCCAGCCGCATGGGCCCTTTTTGGGACTTCATCCAGCCCACTAAGGGCTGGTATTCATCCTCCCACAGCCCATGTAGCCTCTTGGGTCGAAATACCCCTCCTGAAGGTCTCCCGGTACACTACCCGCACTCCCGGTACACTACCGATGAGCCCGAAACTTTTCCGGTGACCAAAATAGGACTTCCTATATATCAATATTTACCTCCGGACCATTCCGGAGCTCCTCGTGACATCCAGGATCTTATCTGGGACTCCGAACAACCTTCGGTCACCACCATACATAACTCTATACTACCGAAACATCACCAAACCTTAAGTGTGCAGACCCTGCGGGTTCGAGAACTATGTAGACATGACTGAGACACCTCTATGGTCAATAGTCAATAGCGGGACCTAGATGTCCATATTGGTTCCTAAATATTCTATGAAGATCTTTATCGGTCGAACCTCTATGTCAAGGATTCAGTTAATCCCGTATGATGTTCCCTTTGTTCTTCGGTATGTTACTTGCCTGAGATTCGATCGTTGGTATCTCCATACCTAGCTCAACCTCGTTACCGGCAAGTATCTTTACTCATTCTGTAACACAAGATGCCATGACTAACACTTAGTCACATTGCTTGCAAGGCTTATTGTGATGTTGTATTACCGAGTGGGCCCTGAGATACCTCTCCGTCACACGGAGTAACAAATCCCAGTCTTGATCCATGCCAACCCATCAGACACCCTCAGAGATACTTGTAGAGCACCTTTATAGTCACCCAGTTACGTTGCGACGTTTGATATACACAAGGTACTCTTCCGGTGTCAGTGAGTTGCATGATCTCATGGTCATAGGAACAAATACTTGACATGTAGAAAATAGTAGCAATAAACTAACACGATCATATGCTACGTTTGTAGTTTGGGTCTTGTCCATCACATCATTCTCCTAATGACATGATCCCATTATCAAATGACATATCATGTCCATGACTAGGAAACCGTAGCCATCTTTGATCAACGAGCTAGTCTATTAGAGGCATACTAGGGACATGGTGTTGTCTATGTATCCACACAAGTATCTGAGTTTCCGATCAACACAATTATTGCATGGATAATAAACGATTATCATGAACTAAGAAATATGATAATAACCAATTTATTATTGCCTCTAGGGCATATTTCCAACAGTCTCCCACTTGCACTAGAGTCAATAATCTAGTTCATATCACCATGTGATTTGCATTGTTATGAATCTAACACCCAATGAGTTCTGGGGCTCGATCATGCTTTGCATGTGAGAGAGGTCTTATTGTCAATGGGTTTGTGACATTTAGATTCGTGTGTACTTTGCAAATCTCTATGTCAAACTGTAAACATTGCTACCATGCTCCACTTGGAGCTATTCCAAATGGCTGCTCTACTATACGTATCCGGATTGCTACTAAGAGTCATCCGGATTGGTGTCAAAGCTTGCATCGACGTAACTCTTTACGATGAACTCTTTCTTACCTCCATAATTGAGAAATATTTCCTTAGTCTTTTAGTTACTTAGGATGATCTTGACCGCTGTCCAGTGATCCACTACTGGATCACTCTTGTACCCCTTGATGGACTCATGGCAAGGCACACACAGGTGCGGTACACAGCATGGCATACTATATAGAGCCTATGGCTAAGGCATAGGGGACGACGTTCATCCTTTCTCTTTCTTCTGCCGTTGTCGAGATTTGAGTCTCACTCAACTTCACACCTTACAAATCAGGCGAGAACTCTTTCTCTGACTGATCCATTTTGAACTCTTTCAAAATCTTGTCAAGGTATGTACTCATTGAAAGTCTCATCAAGCATCTTGATCTATCTCTATAGACCTTGATGCTCAACAATTAGGTAGCTTTACCCAGGTCTTCCTTTGAAAAACTCTTTTCAAACAACCGTTTATGCTTTCTAGAAATTCTACATCATTTCCGATCAACAATATGTCATCCACATATACTTATCAGAAATTCTATAGTGCTCCCACTCACTTTATTGTAAATACAAGTTTCTCGTAAACTTTGTATAGACTCAAAAACTTTGATCACCTCATCAAAGTGTATATTCCAACTCCGAGATGCTTGCTTCAGTTCATAGAAGGATCACTGAAGCTTGCACACCTTTTAGCATCCTTAGGACTGACAAAACCTTCTGGTTGTATCACATACAACCTTTCCTCAAGTAAACCGTAAGGAAACGATGTTTTGACATCCATCTGCCAGATTTCATAAATGAAAAATGCAGCAACTTCTAACATAATTCCAAGAGACTTTAGCATCACTACGAGTGAGAAAGTCTCATCGCAGTCAACTCCTTGAACTTGTCATAAACTTCTTTGCAACAAGTCGAGCTTTACAAATGGTGACAATTACCATGAGCGTCTATTTTCATTTTAAACACCCATTTGTACTCAACGACCTGCCGTCCAACGATCAAGTCTACCAAAGTCTATACATGGATCCTTTCTTGGTTTCATTGCCTCTAACCATTTGTCAGAATCCGAGCCCATCATCGCTTCTCCATAGCTCGTTGGTTCATCGTTGTCGAACAACATGACCTCCAAGACAGGGTTGTCGTACCGCTCAGGAGCAGTACACATCCTTGTCAACCTACGAGCTTCGATAGTAACTTGATCCGAAGCTTCATGATCATCATCATTAACTTCCTCAACTAACTTAGGCTTCATAGAAACAACTTCCTGTGTTGCGCTACTCTCTGGTTAAACAAAGGTTCAATAACCTCATCAAGTTCTATCTTCCTCCCACTCAATTCTTTCGGCCCAGTGTTAGCAACAAACACTTTATGCTTGGATCTTAGATCGAAGGTTTACCGAACTGTTCTTAGGGTATTCTATGAAGATGCATTTGTCCGCTTTGGGCTCGAGCTCATTAGGTGAAAACCTTTTTCACACAAGTGTTGCAGCCCAAACATTAAGAAATGACAGCTTAGGTTTCTATCAAACCATATGGTGTCATCTCAGCGGATTTAGATGGTGCCCTATTTAAAGTGAATGTAGTTGTCTCTAATGCACACCCCAAAATTATAGTAGCAAAACGATAAGAGACATCATAGCACGCACCATATCCAATAGAGCACGACTATAATGTTCGGACACACCACGACACTATGGTGTTCCAGGTGGTGTGATTTGTGAAATAACTTTCACATTGTATAAACTTCTATGCCAAACTCGTCACTCAGATATTCACCTCCACAATCATATCGCAAACATTTTCATCTTCTTGTCACGATGATCTTAAACTTCACTCTGAATTTGCTTGAAACTTTCAAATGATTCAAACTTGTGTTTCATTAAGTAAATATACACTACATCTAATCAAATCATCAGTGAAGGTAAGAAAATAATGATATCCACCGCACGCTACAAGACTCATTGGATTGCATACATCAACATGTATCATTTCCAATAAATCACTTGCCCGCTCCATCCATCTGGAAAACGGGGTCCTTAGTCATCTTGCCCAAGAGGCATGGTTCGCATGTCTCAACTGATTCGAAATCAAATGAGTCCAAAGATCCATAAGCATGGAGTTTCTTCATGCGCTTTATACTAATATGAGATTTTGTGGCAGTGCCACAAGTATGTGGTACTATCATTATTAACTTTGCATCTTTTGGCATCAATGTTATGAACATGTGTATTACTACGATCAAGATTCAACAAACCATTCTCACTGGGTGCATGACCATTGAAGGTATCATTCATGTAAACAGAATAACCATTATTCTCTAACTTAAATGAATAACCGTGTTGCAATAAACACGATCTAATCACGTTCATGCTCAACGCAAAACACCAAATAACATTTATTTAGGTTCATCACTAATCCCGAAGGTAGAGAGAGAGTGCGATGCTGATCACATCAACCTTGGAGACATTTCCAACACACATCGTCACCTCACCCTTAGCTAGTTCTCCGTTTATTCCATAGCTTTTATTTCGAGTTACTAACATTTAGCAACCGAACCGGTATCCAATACCCAGGTGCTACTAGGAGTACAAGCAAGGCACACATCAATAACACGTATATCAAATATACTTCTGCGACGCTGCCAGCCTTCTTATCTACCAAGTATCTAGGGTTGTTCCGATTCAGCGACTGCTTCTCCTCATAATCAAAGCACTTAGTCTCGGGTTTGGGTTCAACTTTGGGTTGCTTCACTAGAGTAGCAACTGACAGGGGTTGTTTGCCCCAACCCGGCGGCCGGAAACGCGAGGGGAGCAAGAGTGCTGAGCCAGCAGTCCCCATGCCTCGCGCTCGGGCGGGCGGGCTTCGGAGGCGACACCGCCCGCCGCAAGTAGATGTTGCTACGCGTCGACAGCATCGATGAGGTCCTTAATGTGACGCTCGCGGGTGGCACATTCTTCGTCCTCCAAGGTAGCCAAATCCTCATAGGCTACCTTGGCAGCCGTAGGTTGGCTGCGAGGATGTCATAGACGGGCATGTTGTCGCCCAAGATTTCGGCGACCATGTGACTGCGATCGCCTACAGCCCCATGCCGGCTGGGCTCGGTGCCAGCCGGGTTGAGACCGCTAGCGGAAGCGTATTCCCGCTGAGCGGCCTCCATGCGACGCCGCGTGGCCACGGGCGTGCTGGCGTCCTCGAACAGGAGGCGGCGAGCCGCCTCGAGCTCGGCCGTGGCGGCGTCGGGGTTTGCCGTCGGGGCAATAGGGGTGCTCAAGCCTCGGAGGGCCGCACCGAGCGGGTCGGAGGTGCCGACGTGGGTCGTGGCGGCGTCAGCCTCGACCTACTCACGTCCGGAGGAGGTGGAGGAGATGATGTCCATTGCTCCCACGCGATCGTGGGAGCCGCTGGACTGGGTCGCAGCAAGTGCGCCCACAGCCGTGGGCGGACCGGCGCAGACGAGCACCTGGCTAGGGTACTCATCAGCGGCTCAAGCTTCGGCAAGGCTGAGCCTGCCGAAGCGCTCGGTGAGCGCGTCGATGTCGAGCGCGAGGTCAACGGAGCTTCCCGCAGGGCGTGCCAGAGCAAGCCCCACGAGCCCACGGTTTATCCGGGACGTGTGGCGACGGCAAGGAATGGCGAGGGGTCCTACTCGAAGCATGAATCTGGCCAGCCCCGCGCATGGCCCCATGGTGGGCACTAACTGTCATCGTTTTCTCACGACATATGCCATGGGTAGCCTTATCGTAGGTGGTTGGGGCCGGAGGACACCGACGGGCTTCGAGAGCAGGATTAGGTACAAGCGATGGTGACACACGTTATTCCCAGGTTCAGGGCCCTCCGTGGGAGGTAACACCCCTAGTCCTGCTTGGTCTAGTTTGATGGACAGGTATGTTTACAAGGTTGCTCTTTGTCGTGGATTTGTCACGGCAGATGTCCGGGTGAACGGACTTAGGTTCGGGGCAAGACGCAACTACATGGCGGCTTGAAGGGGTTGATCGGAATCGAGAAGACACGGAGTTTTACCCAGGTTCGGCCCCTCCGATGGAGGTAAAAGCCTACGTCCTGCTTGTTTGGTATTGATGATGATGAAGATCTCTCGGTTACAAGGGTGTTAATCGCTACCTCTAATCTCTTGTGCCTCCAATCTCTTGTGTTGTTTAAACTTGTAGACTTGTGTCTCTTCAGAACTTCTCCCTCTAGGGGTGCTCTACCCCTCCTTATATAAGTGGAGAGGGTAGGTTTACAAATAGAGTCCTACTAGGAGTAGGATTAGGACTAGTCTCTCACGAATGCTACTCCGGGTCTTATGGTTTCGTATGAATTGCTTCAATGATCCGGTCGATGGTTCATTCTGGTTGTTTGTTGAAGTGAACCAAATTGTAGTGTTGGCGACTCATGTGCTTGTCCGTCGGGCGACTCATATCGATGAGCACTGCACCGATATATTGATGTAGACATAGAAAACGGCCGCGGCATTATAAACTGGTGATGTTGTAAAAGACGCCACGGCATTGTAAGCCGGCGCGGATGATGATAGACGACCATGGCATTGTAAGTTGGCGCGGGAGGCAAGAATCGGCCGCGGCATTGTGAGTCAACACGAGGCGAGAGACGGCCACGGCGTTGTAAGTCGGCGCGGGAGGCGAGAATCGGCCGTGGCGTTGTGAGTCGGCACGACGGCGAGAGACGGCCACGGCGTTGTAAGTCGGCGCGAAAGGCGAGAATTGGCCGTGGCATTGTGAGTCAGCACGACAGCGAGAGACGGCCACGGCGTTTTAAGCCGGCGTGGTGGCGAGAGACGGCCACGGTGTTGTAAGCCGGCATAGGTAGGTGAGTCAGCAATGGCGTTGAAAGCCAGCAAGAACAACGAGTCGGCCATGGCGTGGTTGGTGAAGACCATATCGCGAATGCGGCGGCTTGCCGCGTCCATTGGGCGGCTCCTACTGGCAGGTGAGAGTGCGCAGTACCGGCGAGTCGATGTAGACCGTCCGCGGGGGTGGCGACTCACGTGTGTCCAGCGAGTAACACGCCTCCGATGAGCACCAGTACAAAACGATGTTGTTGTGTGCTCCATCTCCGTGGTACAATGCCGCTTGAATATCTGTCCTGTATATAAAAAATATTACAAAGACGAAGTAATTGTTCCTCAAAGGAAAAGATGTATAGATAAAACAAATTGGGTGGATAGCACCTGTTTTGTCTCGACGACCAACTGAGTCATATACATCGTCCGTGGATCACCTCCCGTAATTTCAACATCAATTGAGGTACTCTCTCGAGGCTATAGCGATTGGTCCACGGCGGCTCCGAGATAGTGCTGGGTCAGGGCAGCTCCGAGCCGGAGCGTGACTTGTAGCTGTTTGAGGTGGAGGCGGCCACGCGTGACGGAGACGACCATGACAACGGCAGCTCGCGGAGGCAGGGTGCGTGCTGGGGCCGCTCGAGAGATGACTCTGTTCAGAGGCAATGGGAGGCCGCGAGAGCCTGAAGCGAGGCCACGTGTGGAAGGATGCGAAGCGGCTGAAGGCGGATTTGGTGGATCACGCGCCAGCAGGCAAGGGCGAGGCCAAACGAAGCCGGCCGACGGGCCACGGCTATAGAGCGCGGAGGCGGAGGCTGGGTCATCGGCTGATGTAGGCGAGAGCGAGACCGAGCCGTCCATGGCAACGCGGGCGAGACGAGACTGAGCCGGCCTCGACGCCACAGGCGAGGCGAGGTGAAGTGCGGCAGCAGCACAGCAGCTGGCGGGTGCAGCAGCGAGGTGGAGGGCAAGAGGTGCCCGCAAAGGGCGCCGGAGGCGAGAGGAAACCGCAGCGGGGCGTAGTAGTAATTTTATGTCTCCACTGAAACTTTTTCTGCCTCGATCGATGAACTCGGAGTTGATGAAGAATCTTCCATGCCGGCTCTTGCGGATCCGGCGGGTCATAATCTTCTCGATCCCTAGGAAAGATCCCCTCAAGAAACACAACACCACCGTGCGCGGCCCCACGGTGGGCGCCAACTGTCGTGGATTTGTCATGGCAGATGTCCGGGTGAACGGACTTAGATTCGGGGCGAGACGCAACTACGTGGCGGCTTGAAGGGGTTGATCAGAATCAAGAAGACACGGAGTTTTACCCAGGTTCGGCCCCTCCGACGGAGGTAAAATCCTACGTCCTGCTTGTCTCGTATTGATGATGATGAAGATCTCCCGGTTACAAGGGTGTTAATCTCTACCTCTAATCTCTTGTGCCTCTAATCTCTTGTGTTGTCTAAACTTGTAGACTTGTGTCTCTTCAGAACTTCTCCCTCTAGGGGTGCTCTACCCCTCCTTATATAAGTGGAGAGGGTAGGTTTACAAATAGAGTCCTACTAGGAGTAGGATTAGGACTAGTCTCTCACGAATCCTACTCCGGGTCTTATTTCCTTTAAGGGAATCCTTCTCTCTTGTGGGCCTTCTCCTGTGGGCCTTCTCTTGTGAGCTGCCTGGCACCGGCTCACCCACCGGGTCTTGGGCTTGGTCATCCTATGACCAGCTTGCCAGGTCATAAATAAGATGTCATGTCTTCGACCGGGTCTCCTGCGAGTCGCCAGGCCGGGTCATACCATGGGGTATATCCCCGTCACTCTTGGAGCTGTGTCTAGAGGAGGAAGAGGGAGCATCTGGCTCGCCTTCCTCCGCTATGAAGTTTGAGAGAGCGTGGGAAGTATCCCGTGGGTGTGTGTGTGTGAGATTTGTCGTCCCTATTGCATGGGGGGCTCGGGGGGTTTTATAGGCCAACCCCCTGGCTTACAATATTCTTGAGGTACATAAGTGGGCGACCCAACTAGCAGCCTCTCTGGCTGACCAGGGGGTCCCGCCCCTCGAGCCGTCTTGTTGCCTATAGGGTCCACTGACTGCGCAGTCCCGTCGCCCGCTGGGGCCCGCTAGCTGGCTCCGTGATTGGCCCCCGCCCACCTGTCGCGGCACGAGCCGCCCGGGTGGCATCGTTTAGTGCCAGCCGGTCGAAGTCTTTGGTACGGCTAGCTGCACTGTAGCCATGCCAGGGCAGGTAATCGAGTGGGCGGGGCGTGCCGGCACTGTTTCCCCACCCGGTCGCGGTCGCCAAGGTCAGCGGCCTGGACGGCCGGACTATAGCCATGCGGGCCCGTGCGTCAGCAGCCAATGTGGCTACAATGGCGCCCATCGTGGCGGTCACGTCGTGTCGCCGTACCCGTGCTCAGAGTGACGGGACGTTGCTTGTCCGCCCCGGGGTCAATGGAAGAGGTGGCCTGTGGGCATCCGGTCGTGCCCAGCCGGCCAGGGGCCGAGCCGGCACCCTGACCAGCCGTCCCCGAGCCAGCCGGCAATTGCACCTGCCGGCCGCGCTCCAGCCGGTCGTGTACTTTTTCTTCGAAGCGGGGAGTAGAACCCTGTTGCTTTGGCCTACCTAGGGGTAGTAACCCCGTCACTCCTACAGGATTGATTGCTTGGTTCTCAACAAACTGGGGGAAATACGTATCTACTTCGCTGCATCACCCTTTCCTCTTCAAGGGAAAGCCAACGCAAGCTCAAGAGGTAGCACCCTCATGTCCATAATTTATTTTATCGACACCTCTATCTCTAAACACGTGGACACATTTATCGATCTCGACTTTCGCTTGAGGGCAAGCGAGGTCTAAGCTTGGGGGAGTTGATACGTCCATTTTGCATCATGCTTTTATGTTGATATTTATTGCATTGTGGACTGTTATTAGACATTATGATACAATACTTATGCCTTTTCCCTCTCATTTTACAGGGTTTACATGAAGAGGGAGAATGCCGGTAGCTGGAATTGTGGACTAGAAAAGGAGCAAATCTGATTTACCAATTCTGCGCAACTCCAAAAGTCCTGAAAATTTACGGAGAATTAGTTTGGAATATATAAAAAATATTAGGCGAAACAGATGCCAGAGGGGGGTCACCAGGAGGTGACAAGCCTGCCAGGCGCGACCACCCCCCTGGCCACGCCTACCAGGCTTGTGACCTACCTGGCAAGCCCCCGACGCCCAAATTCTGCTATATGGAGGGTTTTGACCTAGAAAAAAATCATAAGGAAGCTTACGGGACGAAGCACCGCCGTCTCGAGGCGGAACTTGGTCCGAACCAATCTAGAGGTCCGACAGGGCTGCTTTGCCGGTGGAACTTCCCTCTTGGAGGGGGAAATCGAAGCCATCATCCTCACCAATGATCCTCTCATCGAGAGGGGATCAATCTCCATCAACATCTTCACCAACACCATCTCCTCTCCAAACCCTAGTTCATCTCTTGTATCCAATCTTTCTCCGAGACCTCAGATTGGTACCTATGGGTGATACGTCCATTTTGCATCATGATTTTATATTGATATTTATATCATTATGGGCTGTTATTATAAGGTTTACATGAAGAGGGATAATGCCGGCAGCTGGAATTCTAGACCGAAAAAGGAGCAAATCTGAGATACCTATTCTGCGCAACTCCAAAAGTCCTAAAAATCTACGGAGAATTATTTTGGAATATATAAAAAATACTGGGAGAAAGAAATACACCAGGAGGCCCACTAGGGAGCCACAAGCCTGCTGGCAACAGCTAGCGAGCTTGTGGCCCACCTAGCAGCCCTCCGTTGCCCATCTTCTGCTATATGGAGGGTCTCGTCGAGGAAAAAATCATAAGAGACCTTTCGGGATGAAGCTCCGTCGTCTCAAGGCGGAACTTGGGCAGAACCAATGTAGAGCTCCGGCAGGGCAATCCTGCTGGTGAAACTTCCCTCCGGGAGGGGGAAATGGAAGCCCTCGTCATCACCAATGATCCTCTCATCGAGAGGGGGTCAATCTCCATCAACATCTTCACCATCACCATCTCCTCTACAAACCCTAGTTCATCTCTTGTATCCGATCTTTGTCTCAAAACCTCAGATTGGTACCTATGGGTTGCTAGTAGTGTTGATTACTCCTTGTAGTTGATGCTAGTTAGTTTACTTGGTGGAAGATTATATGTTCAGATCCTTGATCATCATTAATAATCCTCTGATTATGAAGATGAACAGGTTTTGTGAGTAGTTACATTTGTTCCTGAGGACATGGGATAAGTCTTGTTATAAGTAATCATGTGAATTTGGTATTCGTTCAATTTTGATGAGATGTATGTTATCTCTCCTATAGTGGTGTTATTTGAACGTCGACTACATGAAATTTCACCATTGTTTGGGCCTATAGGAAGGCATTGGGAGTAATAAGTAGACGATGGGTTTCTAGAGTGACAGAAGCTTAAACCCTAGTTTATCTGTTGCTTCGTAAGGGGCTGATTTGGATCCACATGTTTCATGCTATGGTTAGATTTATCTTAATTCTTCTTTCGTAGTTTTGGATGCTTGCGGGAGGGGTTAATCATAAGTGGGAGGATTTTCCAAGTAAGGGCAGCACCCAAGCACAGGTCCACTCACATATCAAATTATCAAAGTAGCGAACGTGAATCAAGTGAGCATGATGAAAACTAGATTGACATAAATTCCCATGTGTCCTCGGGAGCGCTTGCATTGTATAAGAGTTTGTCCAGGCTTGTCCTTTGCTATAAAAAGGATTGGTCCACCTTGATGCACCTTTGTTACAATTGTTTCTTGCTACCCGTTATGAATTATCTTATCACAAAACTATTTGTTTCACATAATTTCAGTTGCAGAGAACACCTTACTGAGAACCGCTTGTCATTTCCTTCAGCTCCTCGTTGGGTTCAACACTCTTACTTATCAAAAGGACTACGATATATCCCCTATACTTGTGGGTCATCAAGACTCTTTTCTGGCGCCGTTGCCAGGGAGTGAAGCCCCTTTGGTGAGTGGAACTTGGTAAGGAAAAATTTATATAGTGTGCTGAAATTTACTGTCACTTCTTACTATGGAAAGTAATAATTTGAGGGGCTTGTTCGGGGTATCTTCACCTCAACCGGAAACACAAAGAGTTGTCCCTCAACCTACTGAACCTACAGAAAATATTTATTATGAAATTCCTTCAGGTATGATAGAGAATCTGCTAGCTAATCCTTTTGCAGGAGATGGAACACTACATCCTGATTTGCATCTAATCTATGTAGATGAAGTTTGTAGATTATTTAAGCTTGCAGGTCTGCCCGAGGATCACGTCAAGAAGAAGGTATTTCCTTTATCCTTGAAGGATAAGGCATTGACATGGTACAGGCTATGTGATGATATTGGATCATGGAGCTACAACCGGTTCAAAATGGAATATCATCGGATGTTCTATCCTATGCATCTAGTTCAACGTGATCGGAATTATATTTATAATTTTTGGCCTCGTGAAGGAGAAATAATCACTCAAGCTTGGGGGAGGCTTAAGTCAATGTTATATTCATGCCCCAATCATGATCTCTCGAGAGAAATTATTATTCAGAATTTTATGCTCGGCTTTCTCTTAATGATCAATCCATGCTCGATACTTCCTGTGCTAGTTCTTTTATTAATAAAGATATTGAATTCAAATGGAATTTATTGGAAAGAATTAAATGCAACTCTGGAGATGGGGAACTCGATGAAGGTAAGGAGTGAGGTATAAATCTTAAGTTTCATTGTGTTAAATCCTTCATGGACACCGATGATTTTTGTGAATTTAGCACTAAATATGGACTTAACTCTGAGACAGTAGCTTCTTTCTGTGAATCTTTTGCTACTCATGTTTATCTCCCTAAGGAGAAGTGGTTTAAATATCATCATCCCATTGAAGTGAAAGTAATGGAACCTATTAAAGTTGAAGAGAAATTATTACTCACAATGTTGATCTTGTTATCCCTACTGCTTACATTGAGAAACCACCTTTCCTTGTTAGGATAAAGGGCATGGTAAAGCTTCAACTAGGGTTCGTAAGAGTTGTATTAGAACACCTACACCCCCTGAACAAATTAAAGTTGAACCTAGTCTTGATATGGTTAAAGATATCTTGGTTGATAATATTGATGGACATGTTATTCATTTCTATGATGAAGCTACTAGAATATCTAGACCTGATACTAAGCATAAACATAGACCAGTTGTTGGCATGCTTGTCGTTTCTATTAAAATAGGAGATCATTGTTATCATGGATTATGTGATATGGGTGCTAGTGTAAGTGCAATTCCCTATTCCTTATATGAACAAATCATGCATGATATTGCACTAGTTGAACTAGAGGATATTGATGTTACTATTAAGCTTGCTAATAGAGACACTATTGCACCAATGGGGATTGTTAGAGATGTTGAAGTCTTGTGTGGGAAAGTAAAGTATCCTACTGATTTTCTTGTTCTTGGTTCCCCACAAGATAATTTTTGTCCCATTATATTTGGCAGACCCTTCTTGAATACTGTTAATGCTAAGATTGATTGTAAGAAGGTTGTTACTGTAAGCTTTGGGGATATGTCTCTTGAATTTAATTTCTCTAAATTTCGTAGACAACCCCATGAAAAGGAATTTCCTAGTAAAGATGAAATTATTGGTCTTGCTTCTATTGTTGTGCCTCCTATTGATCCCTTAGAGCAATATTTGCTAGACCATGAAAATGATATACATATGAATGAGAGGAATGAAATAGATGAAATTTTCTTTGAGCAACAACCTATTTTGAAACATAACTTACTTGTTGAAATACTTGGGGATCCTCCTTCACCCAAGGGTGATCCCGTGTTTGAGCTCAAGCAATTACCCGATAAGTTGAAATATGCTTATCTTGATGAAAAAGAGATATATCCTGTTATTATTAGTGCTAACCTTTCAGAGCATGAAGAAAAGAGATTATTGAAAACTTTGAGGAAGCACCGTGCTGCTATTGGCTATACTCTTCATGATCTTAAGGGCATTAGTCCCACCCTATGCCACCATAAAATTAATATGGAGCCTGATGCCAAACCGCATATTGATCACCAACGACGATTGAACCCTAAGATGAAAGAAGTGGTAAGAAAAGAAGTACTAAAGCTTCTAGAGGAAGGTATAATTTATCATGTTGGTGATAGTAGACGGGTTAGTCCCGTCCATTGTGTCCCTAAGAAGGGAGGTATTACCGTTGTTCCTAATGATAAAAATGAATTGATCCCGCAAAGAATTGTTACAGGTTATAGAATGGTAATTGATTTTAGGAAATTAAATAAAGCTACTAAGAAAGATCATTACCCTTTACCTTTTATTGATCAAATGCTAGAAAGATTATCCAAACATACTCATTTTTTCTTTCTAGATGGTTACTCTGGTTTCTCTCAAATACCTATATCAAGCTAGGATCAAGAAAAAACACTTTCACTTGCCCTTTTGGTACCTTTTCTTATCGACGTATGCCTTTTGGTTTATGAAATGCACCTGCTAACTTTCAAAGATGTATGACGGCTATTTTCTCTGACTTTTGTGAAAAGATTCTTGAGGTTTTCATGGATGATTTTTCTATTTACGGAACTTCATTTGATGATTGTTTGAGCAACCTTGATCGAGTTTTGCAGAGATGTGAAGAAACTAATCTTGTCTTGAATTGGGAAAAGTCCCACTTTATGGTTAATGAAGGTATTGTCTTGGGGCATAAGATCTCTGAAAGAGGTATTTAAGTCGATAAAGCTAAAGTTAATGCTATTGAAAAAATGTCATGCCCTACGGATATTAAAGGTATAAGAAGTTTCCTTGGTCATGCTGGTTTCTATAGGAGGTTTATGAAAGATTTCTCTAAGATTTCTAGGCCTCTCACAAACCTTCTGCAAAAATATGTTCCGTTTGTTTTTTATGATGATTGTGTAGAAACATTTGAAATTCTTAAGAATGAATTGATTACTGCACCTGTTGTTCAACCACCCAAGTGGACCCTACCTTTTGAAATTATGTGTGATGCTAGTGACTATGATGTTGGTGCTGTTCTAGGACAAAGAGTCGATAAGAAATTAAATGTTATCCATTATGCTAGTAAAACTCTAGACAGTGCTCAAAGAAACTATGCTACTACTAAAAAGAAATTTCTAGCAGTTGTGTTTTCTTGTGATAAGTTTAGACCTTATATTGTTGATTCCAATGTAACTGTTCACACTGATCATGCTGCTATTAAGTACCTCATGGAGAAGAAAGATGCTAAACCTAGACTTATTTGGTGGGTCCTTCTGCTACAAGAATTTGATTTGCATATCATTGATAGAAAGGGTGATGATTACCCTGTAGCAGATAACTTGTCTAGGTTAGAAAAAGTTCTTGCTAACCCACTACTTATTGATGATAGCTTTCCTGATGAACAATTAGCTGTCGTGAATACTTCACATAATGCTCCTTGGTATGCTGATTACGCCAATTACATTGTTGCTAAATTTATACCTCCTAGTTTCACATACCAACAAAAGAAAAAGTTATTCTATGATTCAAGGCGTTACTTTTGGGATGACCCGCATCTTTATAAAGGAGTATATGGTATTATTAGACGTTATGTACCTCAGCATGAACAGGAACAGATCTTACGCGAGTGTCACTCCAAAGCCTACGGAGGACATCACGCTGGAGATAGAACTGCACACAAGGTACTACAATCTGGGTTTTATTGGCCTACTCTCTTCAAGGATGCTCGTAAGTTTGTCTTATCCTGTGATGAATGTCAAAGAATTGGTAATATTAGTAGACGTTAGGAAATGCCTATGAATTACTCTCTTGTTATCGAACCATTTGATGTTTGGGGCTTTGATTATATGGGGCCTTTTCCGCAATCTAACGGGTATACTCATATTCTAGTTGTTGTTGATTAGGTCACTAAGTGGGTAGAAGCTATTCCAACTAGTAGCGCCGATCATAACACTTCTATTAAAATGCTTAAAGAAGTTATTTTCCCTAGATTTGGAGTCCCTAGATATTTGATGACTGATGGTGGTTCACATTTTATTCATGGTTCTTTCCTTAAATTGCTTGTTAAATATGATGTTAATCATAGAGTTGCATCTCCTTATCATCATTAGTCTAGTGGTCAAGTAGAGTTGAGCAATATAAAGATTAAATTGATTTTGCAAAAGACTGTTAATAGATGTAGGAAGAATTGGTCTAAGAAACTTGACGATGCATTGTGGGCTTACAGAACGGCTTACAAAAATCCTATGGGTATGTCTCCGTGTAAGATGGTTTATGGTAAAGCATGTCACTTACCTCTAGAGCTAGAACATAAGATTTATTGGGCAATCAAAGAGCTCAATTATGATTTCAAACTTGCCGATGAAAAGAGGTTATTTGACATTAGCTCACTTTATGAATGGAGAACCCAAGCCTATGAGAATGCTAAGTTGTTTAAAGAAACGGTTAAGAGATGGCATGATAGAAGTATACAAAACCGTGAATTTAATGTAGGTGATCATGTCTTGCTATACACTTCTCGTTTAAGATTTTTTGCAGGAAAACTTCTCTCTAAATGGGAAGGTCCTTATGTCATCGAAGAGGTATACCGTTCTGGTGCCATCAAGATTAACAACACTGAAGGCACAAACCCGGAGGTGGTGAACGGGCAAAGAATCAAACATTATATCTCAGGTACTCCCATAAATGTTGAAACCAATATCATCAATACCATAACTCCGGAGGAGTACATTAGGGAGACTTACCAGAACGTTTCAGACCCAGAAAAGGAATAGGTACGTGGTACGGTAAGTAAAAAGACTCCAAGTCTTTTTCTATGGCAATTTTCATCTGGTTTGGAATATTTAAAAAATTGGAAAATTTAAAGTACTCCGAATAGTGCACGAGGAGGTGACAAGCCTGATTGGCGCGGCCACCCCCTGGTCGCGCCCCTAGGGCTTGTGGCTACCTCGTGCACCTCCCGAACTCCGTTTTTTTGTGGCATACTCCTTCGGGTCGGTAAAAATTCATTATATTATCTCCCGAAGGTTTTGACTCTCGTATCACGACAATACCTCCCGTTTTCTCTTTTGAGCTATTTCTGCAGTAGATTTAGGTCACCATGGCGTCCCCAAGTGTTTCGAAGGACAAGTTCTCCGAGAAGGCCATCAGCCCCTACCTTGCGGAGGTGTTACAACACCCTCAAACCATTGACGGTGCTGCACATCCGTGATGTGGAGGGGCCAAAGAAAACCAGAAGTGTGGAGACAAGGCTTGAAGCAATGGAACAGCAGGTCTTCAAGTGCCAACGGATGGTCGAACGGGGAATTGATGGTAATCAGATGATGATCGCGGAGTTTACCCATAAACATAAGTTGGATGCCAATGATGATGTAGATCACATCTTCAAGCTTTACGAGACAATCTAGCATCTCCAAGCCCAGATCTACGACCTGCCAAACCAAAACTCTGAGTATGAATACATATTTAAGAGAATGAGTTTGGCTGCAGATTTGAGGATTCCGGAGACCCGTTCATCCTTTTATGATGGTGAGCCTATGCCTTGGAAGATGGAGGACAAGCTTCCAACCTCATCAACAACTCCCACATCATCACCTCCGAAGCCAGACAACTGAACACATGGGTATGGGCACTCCCCTTCGCTTGTGCCAAGCTTGGGGGAGGTGCCCCGGTATCGTATCACCACCACACCTTTCATTTTAATTTTAATTTTAATTTTAATTTTAATTTTTATTTTCATCATCTTTTCTTATTTCAATCCTTTTGCTTATATCTTGATCTAGTAGAATAATGTTTTCATGTGATCTAGCTTTGAGTCTTTGCTTTATGATTACCCCTATGTAAGCAAGTCCGTGAGTTATATAATGAAAAGTGCTTTTGAGTTGAGGGCCTTGCTTGGTATGATTTTAATCTTGAGAAAAGTAGAAAGAAGTGTATAATAAAAGCAAAGAGTACATATGAAAATCTTATGGGGAGTGATGACTTCACGTATAAAAAGTATGTCGATTGAAACCTGTTGTGGTTTGACAAACATAGTTGTTGGTCATTGGGGAAATTAAAAGGAAGTGATAAAGAAAGAGAGGTTCACATATAAATATATTATCTTGGACATATTTTATGATTGTGAGCACTCATTAAAATATTATATGCTAAGAAGTTGATGTTGGACAAGGAAGACAACATAATGGTTTATGTTTGCTTATTTCCGAATAGAAGTTATATTGTTATAGATCCCTCAACATGTGTCGCTTGCTTCCACCTCATATTAGCCAAAACTTCCGCACCAAGTAGAGATACTACTTGTGCATCCAAAAACCCTTAACCCAGTTTTGCCATGAGAGTCCACCATACCTACCTAAGGATAGAATAAGATCCATCAAGTAAGTTGTCATCGGTGCAAGTAATAAAAATTGCTCTCTAAATATGTGTGATCTATTAGTGTGAGGAAAATAAACTTGATACAAACTTGTGATAGGGAAGAGATAAAAGCGATGGACTGCATAATAAAGTTCTCTATCACAAGGGGCAATATAAAGTGACGTTCTTTTGCATTAAGAGATTGTGCATCCAATTATAAAAGCGCATGACAACCTCTTCTTCCCTCTGCGAAGGGCCCATCTGTTACTTTTGTTTGCTAGTACTTACCTTTATGCAAGAGTCGTGGTGATCTCAATCACATTCGTTATTTTTGCCTTTATCTTCAGGCAAGTGCAACATGTTGGGGAATGATCTAGGCACATATATCCACTCGGAAGTGGGTGAGCATGAGTTATTAGTGCTAACGTTACCCTTGAGGTAAATAGTTGGGAGGCAACACTTTAAGCCCCTATCTTTCGCTATGTCTGATTGAAACTTTGAACTCATAGATACCTCGTGAGTGTTAGAAATTGTGAAAGACTACAAGATGATTGAGTATGTGAGTTTGCTTTACAAGCTCTTATATTGACTCTTTCCTACGTTATGATAAATTGGAATTGCTTCAATGACTAAGATCATAGTTTGTCAGTTCTCAATAGAGTTCTTGATTCATAATTTGCCATTGTGAATGAATTGTTACTTTAGAATAAGAAATTATATGTCAAAATATATTGTTGTTCTAAAGATGATCATGATGCCTTCATGTCCACAATTTATTTTATCGACACCTCTATCTCTAAACATGTGGGCATATTTATTGATTTCGGCTTCCGCTTGAGGACAAACGAGGTCTAAGCTTGGGGGAGTTGATATGTCCATTTTGCATCATGATTTTATATTGATATTTATTGCATTGTAGGCTGTTATTACACATTTTGGTACAATACTTATGCCTTTTCTCTCTTATTTTACAAGGTTTACATGAAGAGGGAGAATGCCGGCAGCTGGAATTTTGGACCGGAAAAGGAGCAAATATGAGATACCTATTATGCGCAACTCCAAAAGTCTTGAAAATCTACGGAGAATTATTTTGGAATATAAAAAAAATACTGGGCGAAATAAATATATCAGGAGGCCCACAATGGAGCCACAAGCCTGCTGGCCGCGGCCACCCCCCTGGCCGCGGCCACCCCCCTGGCCACAGCTAGCGAGCTTGTGGCCCACCTGGCAGCCCTCCGTTACCCATATTCTACTATATGGAGAGTTTCATCGAGGAAAAAAATCATAAGAGACCTTTCGGGATGAAGCGTCGCCGTCTCGAGGCGGAACTTGGGCACAACCAATCTAGAGCTCCGGCAGGGCAATCCTGCCGGTGAAACTTCCCTCCGGGAGGGGGAAATTGAAGCCCTCGTCATCACCAATGATCCTCTCATCGGGAGGGGGTCAATCTCCATCAACATCTTCACCAACACCATCTCCTCTCCAAACCCTAGTTCATCTCTTGTATCCGATCTTTGTCTCAAAACCTCATATTGGTACCTGTGGGTTGCTAGTAGTGTTGATTACTCCTTGTAGTTGATGCTAGTTGGTTTACTTGGTGGAAGATTATATGTTCAGATCCTTGATCATCATTAATACTCCTCTGATTATGAAGATGAACATGTTTTGTGAGTAGTTACGTTTGTTCCTGAGGACATGGGATAAGTCTTGTTATAAGTAATCATGTGAATTTGGTATTTGTTTGATATTTTGATTAGATGTATGTTGTCTCTCCTCTAGTGGTGTTATGTGAACATCGACTACATAACACTTCACCATTTTTTGGTCCTAGAGCAAGGCATTGGGAAGTAATAAGTAGATGATGAGTTGCTAGAGTGACAGGAGCTTAAACCCTAGTTTTTTCGTTGCTTCATAAGGGGCTGATTTGGATCCACATGTTTCATGCTATGGTTAGATTTATATTAATTCTTCTTTCGTAGTTGCGGATGCTTGCGGGAGGGGTAAATCATAAGTGGGAGGCTTGTCCAAGTAAGGGCAGCACCCAAGCACCTGTCCACACACATATCAAATTATCAAAGTAGCGAACGCGAATCAACTGAGCATGATGAAAACTAGCTTGACATAAATTCCCATGTGTCCTCGGGAGCGCTTGCTTTATATAAGAGTTTGCCCAGGCTTGTCCTTTGCTATTAAAAGGATTGGGCCACCTTGCTGCACCTTTGTTACAATTGTTACTTGCTAGACGTTACGACTTATCTTATCACAAAACTATCTGTTACCGGTAATTTCAATGCTTGTAGAGAACACCTTACTGAGAACCGCTTGTCATTTCCTTCTGATCCTCGTTGGGTTCGACACTTTATTTATCGAAAGGACTACAATAGATCCCCAATACTTGTGGGTCATCAGTGGGTTCCTAGTAGTGTTGATTACTCCTTGTAGTTGATGCTAGTTGGTTTACTTGGTGGAAGATCATATGTGCAGATCCTTAATGATAATTAATACTCCTATGATCTTGAACATGAATATGTTTTGCGAGTAGTTACGTTTGTTCCTGAGGACATGGGGTAAGTCTTGTTATAAGTAATCATGTGAATTTGGTATTCGTTCGATATTTTGATTAGATGTATGTTGTCTCTCCTCTAGTGGTGTTATGTGAACGTCGACTACATAACACTTCACCATTATTTGGTCCTAGGGGAAGACATTGGGAAGTAATAAGTAGATGATGGGTTGCTAGAGTGACAGAAGCTTAAACCCTAGTTTATGCGTTGCTTCGTAAGGGGCTGATTTGGATCCACACGTTTCATGCTATGGTTAGATTTATCTTAATTCTTATTTCATAGTTGCGGATGCTTGCGAGGGGGGTTAATCATAAGTGGGAGGTTTGTCTAAGTAAGGGCAGCACCCAAGCACTGCTCCACCCTATTGGGGAACGTTGCATGGGAAACAAAAAAATTCCTACACTTCACCAAGATCAATCTAGGAGATGAGCATCTATGAGAGGAGAGATTGGATCTACGTACCCTTGTAGATTACTAAGCGGAAGCGTTAAATAATGTGGTTGATTTAGTGGTATGTCTCCGCGATCCAAATCACAAGCCATCCCACGAACTCCCGATCAGGCGCCGAACGGACGGCACCTCCGCGTTCAGCACACGTGCAGCTCGATGAAGATCTCCGCCTTCTTGATCCAGCAAGAGGGAGCAGAGAGGTAGATGGGTTCGCCAACAGCACGACGGCGTGGCGGCGGTGGTGGTGGAGCTGAGCCGGCAGAGCTTCGCTAAGCGGTGCCAAACCAATCTACTAGAGGAGAGGTAATCGTGGAGGGAGGAAGGGCTGCGTCGTGACTTAGGGTGCGGATGCCCTCCTCCCTCTCACATATATATAGGGGAAGAGGAGGAGGCTGGCCGGCCTAGTGTTTCCCCTAGGGTTGGTGCGGCGGCCAAGGAAGGTGGGCCTGCGTCTAGGGTGGCTTGGACACCAAGTTTGGTGGCTAGCCCACCCTTTTGGCCCAGCCCAAACCTCTAGCCCCATAGGCCTTGAGGTGGGAGGTGCGGCCAGCCCACCAGGGGCTGGCTCGCACCCTCTCACAGCCCATGTGGCCCTTTCGAGTAAATGGGCCCACCCGGTGGACCCCCAGGAAAGCTTTCGGCACTCCGTCACACCACTTGCAGGTCACGGAACTTTTCCAGAACTCAAATACCAACTTCCCATATATGAATCTTTACCTCCGTACCACTCCGGAACTCCTCATGACATCCGGGGTCTCATCTGGGACTCTGAACAACCTTCGCTCACCAACACACATAACTCGTCTATACTAAAATGTCACCAAACCTTAAGTGTGCAGACCCTACGGGTTCGAGAACTATGTAGACATGACCGAGACATCTCTACGGTCAATAACCAATAGCGGGACCTCGATGCCCATATTGGTTCCTACATGTTCTATGAAGATCTTTATCGGTCGAACCTCTATGTCAAGGATTCAGACAATCCCGTATGTTGTTCCCTTTGTCCTTCCGTATGTTACTTGCCCGAGATTCGATCGTCGGTATCTCCATACCTAGTTCCACCTCGTTACCGACAAGTCTGTTTACTTGTTTCGTAATAAAAGATCCCACGACTAACACTTAGTCACATTGCTTGCAAGGCTTGTTATGATGTTGTATTACCGAGTGGGCCCTGAGATACCTCTCCGTCACACGGAGTAACAAATCCTAGTGTTGATCCATGCCAACCCAGCAGACACGCTCGGAGAAATCTGTAGAGTACCTTTATAGTCACCAAGTTACGTTGCGATGTTTGATACACATGAGGCACTCCTCCGGTGTCAGTGATTTGCATGATCTCATGATCTCATGGGCAAACCTTAACCATCTTTGATCAACGAGCTAGCCTGCTAGGGGCATATTAGGAACACAATGTTTGTCTATGTGCCCACACATGTATTTAGTTTCCAATCAACACAATTATAGCATGGACAATAAACGATTATCATGAAGAAGGAAATATAATAATAAACACTTTATTTATTGCCTCTAGGGCATATTTCCAACAGTCTCCCACTTGCACTAGAGTCAATAATCTAGCTCACATCACTATGTAATTTACATTGTAATGAATCGAATACCCATGCAGTTTTGGTGTTGATCATGTTTAGCCCTTGGAAGAGGTTTAGTCAACGGGTCTACAACATTCAGATCCATGTGCACTTTGCAAATATTTATGTCCTTCTCCTCGATGTAATCGCGGATGGAATTGAAGCGTCGCTTTATGTGTATGGTCCTCTTGTGAATCCTTGGTTCCTTGGCCAGAGCAATGGCACCAGTGTTATCACAAAACAGAGCCATCGGATTCAGTGCACTGGCACTACTCCAACATCTATTATGAACTGCTTCATCCAGACACCTTCCTTTGCTGCCTCCGAGGTTGTGATGTACTCCGCTTTGCATGTAGAATCGGCTACCACGCTTTGCTTGGAACTGCGCCAGTTTACGGCTCACCCATTGAGAATAAATAAGTATCTAGTTTGCGACTTAGAGTCATCCGTATCAGTGTCAAAGCTTGCATCGACGTAACTCTTTACGACAAGCTCTTAATCACCTCCATAAACGAGAAACATCTCCTTAGTCCTTTTCAGGTACTTAAGGATATTCTTGACCACCGTCCAGTGCTCCATTCCAGGATCACTTTGAAACCTTCTGGCCATACTTATGGCAGGGCTGACATCTGATCTTGTGCACAGCATCGTATACATGATAGAGCCTATGGCTGAAGCATAGGGGATGACACTCATCTTCTCTCTATCTTGTGCAGTCACTGGACAATGAGTCTTACTCCTTGTAACACAGGCAAGAACCCATTCTTAGACTGATGCATTTTAAACTTCTTCAAAACTTTATCAAGGTATGTGCTTTGTGAAAGTGCTATCAAGCGTCTCGATCTATCTCTATAGATCTTAATGCCTAATATGAAAGCAACTTATCCTAGGTCCTTCACTAAAAAAACTCTTGTTCAAATATTCCTTCACGCTTTCTAGCATTTCTATATTGTTTCCAATCAGCAATATGTCATCTACATATAATATCAAAAACGGTATAGAGCTCCCACTCACTTTCTTGTAAATACAGGCTTCTCTGTAAACTTGTATAAACCCCAAACGCTTTGATCACCTCATCAAAGCGCTTATTCCAATTCCGAGATGCTTGCACCAGTCCATAAATGGAAACCCTGGAGTTTGCAAACTTTGTCAGCATTCTCTAGATCGACAAAACCTTCTGGTTGCATCATATACAACTCTTCCTCAAGGGAACCGCTAAGGAACGCTATTTTGACATCCATCTGCCCAATTTCATAGTCGAAATATACAGCTATTGCTAACATGATTTTGACGAACTTAAGCATTGCTACGGGTGAGAAGGTCTCATCGTAGTCAACTCCTTGAACTTGTGAAAAACCTTTTTCCACAAGTCGAGCTTTATAGACGATGACTTTACCGTTCGCGTTCGTCTTCTTCTAAAAGATCCATTTATTCTGAATGGCCTTTCGCCCTTCAGGTAATACTTCCAAAGTCCATACTTTGTTTTCATACATGGATCCCATCTCGGATTTTATGGCCTCTAACCATTTCTTGGAATCCGGGCCCATCATCACTCCTCCATAGCTCGTAGGTTCAGTGTTATCCAACAACATGACCTCCAAGACAGGGTTGCCATACCACTCAGGAGCAGTACGCGCCCTTGTCGACCTATGAGGTTCAATAGTAACTTGATCCAAAGCTTCCTGATCATCATCATTAACTTCCTCTTCAACTATCGTAGGCTCCATAGAAACATCTTTTTGCACTGCGCTACTCTCTGGATGAAGTAAAGGTTAAATAACCTCATCAAGCTCTATTTTCCTCACACTCAATTCTTTCGAGAGAAACTCTTTCTCAAGAAATGTTCCGTTCTTAGCGACAAGTACTTTGCCTTCGGATCTAAGATAAAAGGTATACCCAACTGTCTCTTTTGGGTATCCTATGAAGACACATTTCTCCGCTTTGGGTTCCAGCTTTTCAGGCTGAAGCTTTTTGACATAAGCATCACATCCCCAAACTTTAAGAAAAGACAACTTTGGCCTCTTGCCAAACCACGGTTCATATGGCGTCGTCTCAACGGATTTTGATGGTGCCCTATTTAAAGTGAATGCAGCTGTCTCTAATGCACAACCCCTAAACGATAGTGGCAAATCGGAAAGAGACATCACAGAACGCACCATATCTAATAAGGTTCTATTACGACTTTCGGGCACACCATTACGTTGTGGTGTTCCGGGCGCTGTCAACTGTGAAACAATTTCACACTGTCTTAAGTGACTCCCAAACTCATAACTCAGATATTTACCTCCTCGATCAAATCGTAGGAATTTAATGTTCTTGATGATTCTCAACTTCACTCTGAAATTGCTTGAACTTTTCAAACGTTTCAGACTTGTGTTTCATTAAGTAAATATACCCATATCTACTTAAGTCCTCAGTGAAGGTGAGAAAATAACGATATCCACCACGCACTGCAACATTCATTGGACCACTGTGACAGCCCAAGTGTTGTACCTAACTTTTATGGCATGTAATCTAGTGTATGAACCTTGTGTCTTGAGTTATGAATTGAATTGCACCTTGCCATGCCATGCTTTGTTTTGAATTCATGCATCATGCATCATTCCGTCCATCATCCATTTTTGAGTCTTATGTGACCTTGTGTGATTGGTGGGTTCTGATCTTGTCTTGTGTTTGAGTGTGGGTGGAGTTCATGTGTGCATCTCCTTCTTATTCCCCTCTCTTTTGCCTTTAAAAAAACAACCTAATGCCTTTATTCCCCATGTTATTTTATAAACAGAATTAAGTTGCTATTTAAATTATTTAAAAATGTTCAAGAGGTAGCCCTATATATATTATTGTTTTAGAGTGTGGTTCTTTTGATCTTTGGGGTTTGTATGCTTTTGTGTTTTAAATAACAGAGGGCTGCCTATTTTTAAAAATATTAAAATTACTTGTCCTAAAAGTCAATGTAATATTTTAAATAAATAGTGCATATTATTTTCTTTACAAAAGTATTTTTGTTTGCTCCAAAAATCCTTTTTATTTTCCTCTGGGGTCTTCTTTTCTTTTTGTTTTATTTAAAAAGGGAAAACTCTGTGGTTTTCTTTTTTTATAGAGAGAGGGAGCCAGGTGGGCCGTGTCTCTCCCGCGGCCCAGCCCGCTCGGGGAACGGTCACCTGCTCCCATTCCCCTCCGTCAGATTTCAGTAAGAGAGAGAGACGCTCCGCCATCCGCCTTTTCCGTCGCCGTCGCCATCAGCCCGTGGCTATTTAGCCCCCCCCTCGGTGTGCGTGCCCCCTCGGCTAGGGTCCCTCTCTTATCCGCCGCCGCCGTAGCTCCCATCTCCTCCTCCATATCTCTCCCTCCTCGCTTCTTTCCCCCTGTCAGGTAAGGGTTCAGAGAGTTTAGAGAAAGCAGCAGAGTAGTCACCGGCGACCAGCTCGTCGTCTCCGTCGGTGTCGTCATCGATCATGGTGTCGAGAAGCTCGGGGTTCGTCCCCGCATTTGATCCCCGCCGCTAGGAGCCCTGAAGAGGCTCTGCAGCGACGGGTCTGTCGTCGTCTTCGCCGGAGGGTTCTGCTCCGCCGTCTTCTTCCCCTGCTTCGACTCCGGCGTGCGTCTTCGACCCCTCCATCGTCTTCGTTTCGACCGGCTCGTGGTCGCCTTCCCCTCGGTGAGCAGCCGGTCCCCGAAGCTCCTTTCTTCCCCGCGTAGGCCGCCGTGTAGTTGTCGCCGTTGTCCGTCGCCGCCGGTCGTAAGGTAGGAGCTTGCAGCTTGCCTCCTTCCTCGTCATCGCAAGGTGAGTAGGGGAATGGGACCCTGGTAGTTCCCGCTTGATGTGTGCCCCTATGCGTCGCCGGACCTGCCCTGTAGTCGCCGGATTTTGGTGCCGCCATTGCTCTGTTGCCGTGTGTTCTGCAGTTCAGTTTCGTCAGAGTTAATGTAGGTGTGTGTGTATCAGAGGGCCAGTGCTCCTCCTCTGTTAACGCTCGCGCGCGTAGCAGAGTGGTGTGCGCTCGGGGGAATAACTAGGAGGTCATGGGCTCGAGCCCGAGCCACCCCATTTTTGTTTTCTTTTCTTTCTTTTGTTTTTTTCTTTTCTTTTCTTCCATTGCTATATGTATGTGTGTAGTTTATTCCAGCATGTTGTTTTATTTTTATTTTCTATCCTGTCATGAGCATGTGTAGGTGAGGTGTGTGTAGGTGCATGTATGTGTGTTGAGTGGTGTATGTGTGTATACATAGGTGTATATACGCATGTGTGTGTGTGGCTGATTGCACTCATGTGGTGTGAGTGCATATGTGAGTGTGAGTGTGTGAGAGTGCTTGTGTGTGTGCACTTATGCTTGTGTGTATGTGCCTAGTGCACTTGTGAGAGTGAGTGTGTGTGTGTGTGTGCCTATGGGCATTATGAATATATGGTGCATGTGAGTGTGTGTGTGGGTGAACACCCCTTCTTGGGTGGTATGCTCATGGTTGTTTTTGTGCTCATATGTCCTTGGGCATATATAGAGCATGTGTGTGCTTGCCATGTAGTCTGTGTAGGGTGTACGTGTGTGGGGGGGGGACTAGTGGGTTTCCCCACTTGACATACCATTTGTTGCTTATGCTTGTTAGTAGGTTTTATTAATATTTGTCATGTTATCTAAGTTTCCAAATCTGGTTAGGATCATATTTACTCATGTTCATTTAGAGAGATATCTCACTTATGTGAATAGGTGGTAGTTTTGCTATCTTGGTTGTCCCTTGTTGCTTCACATGAACATATGAGTATGACACATGTTTTGGGGGTAGAAAGAGCCAATGAATCCATTGGTGCTTTCAGATTTCACTTTTGAGCAAGTTCATAAAACTGTCATTTTCAGCTGTGATGCTACTTTGTCATTTTTGCATGATTTAATCCTTGTTTGCTTTGGGGCATGTGCCAACATCGAAGTGCTAGTGTTTCATATCTATTATGACATGGTATTTTTGTTTAACATGAGAATCACCCGTATAAGTGGGAACCATGCTGTTAAGTAGCTAACTTGATGTTTCTTTTTTCACCATGTTAAATACTACAAAGTATGAGAATCTGCTGTTATTTTTATGCCATGTAGATGGGATGGTATCTTGTGATGTGTTGTGAATTAGATCATGCTCAGTGCTAGTATTTTGGAGTAGATGTTGTCTACTACCAACCTGTTAATTTTCATGCCAAGAGGTGGTTTCTAGCATATTTAACTACTGCTGTCAACTTGCTACTTTATTAACTCAGATTCCAAAAACCTGTTATTTTCACCAAGTCCCAGAAACTGTTTCATCTTGTCAACTTGATAGCTTCATGCTTATTGATGTGTGCATCCTATGCAGATTGTGTAGTTGGATAAGTTGATGCATTTTTTATGTAGATTATGTCAGTATCTTGTTTGTGGCTGTAGGATTCGTGTAGCTCAAGTTGTGGGCTGTGTAATTTGCTATGTTGCTGTTTTGTGGCAGATTGTTTGTTTTGTTGTTTTGTGACTTGTGGGAGCTATACTCCATGGAATTGATTGATTTTGGAGTCTATTGTGGTTGGTTTTTCATTGCCTAACCAGTGGCTTCCTTGGAATGCCAAGAATTAGCCCATGGATGTGTTGTCTTGTGTTTTGCCTTCGTACCTTGCCATGAGCGTAACGTAAGAACGGTAACTCCGTTTCTTGCGTTCTCTATATGCATTTCTATCGATTTTGCATGCTGCATCCATATTTTCCATGTTCATGCATGTTTATATAACTTAACATGAGGTTCTGTCCAGATTCATTAATACACAAACTTTGCATGAGAAACATGACTAATTTTGGATTGCCATGTTAAATTCTTCATAAATGAATCATGCATCATCTTGGTTGTGCATTGCACCTTGGTTGGATGTTTATTGTTTCTATTTATCTTGGGTAGACCCGAGTGTTGATACTGAGTACGAGGACCCAGGAGAGTACCACTACGAGGATCCCGCTACTTGTTTCGCTAAAGAACCAACACGCAAGATGATCGTACCGGGATCCCGATACTATTTTTGCTTGCTAGTTTCTCGCTCTTATCATTACAATTGTGCTACCTGCCACTTGAATATCAGCCTCCTAATTTCCATGAAGGCCTCTAACCCTCCACATCCTAGCAAACCTTTGATTGGCTAAGTTACCGCTGCTCAGCCCCCTCTTATAGCGTTCTTAGTTGCACGTGCAGGTTGTTCCATATGATAACATGGTTTTTGGATATCACAATATTATCTATTATTTAATTTAATGCACATATATATCTTGGTATTGGCGGAAGGCTTGGCCTTATGCTAGGTGTTTTGTTCCGCTGTTACCGCCATAGTTCTTGTTACCGGTGTTATGGTTTCCATATTTTGCGCTCCTAACACGCTCGAGGTTGTTATGGGGACCCCCTTGTTTATTCGGTTGAGATTAAAACTTATCTGGCAAGACCCAACATTGGTACTACATTTGCTTAATTACTTAATAAAATTTGCATAGAGCTTTGCAAACTCGTGGATAATTAATCAACCCCCGGGCCAGTGCTCCTCATGAGTGTTGGTCCAAACTAGAGCACTGTGCGGGTCCAACCTAGGGCAACTTGGGAGATTTCTATCAGGCCTCCGTACGCGTCGCTTATCTGTCGTGTCCTGAGAATGAGGTATGTGGCTCTTATCGGGTTCGTCGACGCGTCGGGGGTCTTGCTGGATCTGTTTTACCTTTATCGAGTGTCTTGCGTGTGGAGTCTGACTTTCTTTGGGTTTTCTCGAGGTGTTGGAATTCCTTTGGAATTACCTATGATGACCACGTGATCTGTGGTCGAGGATATTCCCGCGGAGTGTGGTTATTTGTGATGGACTAGTTGGAGCACCCCTGCAGGGTTAAATCTTTTCAAGAAGCCGTGCTCGCGGTTATGTGGCAACTTGGATATTTGTTTAACGCCCAGTTATAGTAAACTTGATGTAAACTCTAAATAAAATACACCAACTGTGTGAGTAACCGTGATCGTCTCTGCTCGTGAACATGATCCGAGAGAGAACGCGGTGGGGTTATGATTTACGTAAGTAAGTGTTCAGGATCTCATAGAGATCATACTAGATTCGATCGTTCATTGTAGGCCACTCATATTTACTTTCATGTTGCGTAAGTTAGCCACCATATACGCTTAGTGCTGCTGCAAACTAAACACATACCCCTTCCATACCTTTAAGCTTGAATAGTCTCGGTACCCGGGCGCTTGATTGTTGAGTCCTTGTGGCTCACAGATTACTACAACCCTCCAGGTACAGGTACAGATGAGTATGTGCAGGATGATCTTACCCAGCTCCAGTGGGAATACGATGAGGAAAGAGGCAGGATGTACATGACTTACCCGGATGAGTAGAGGACCATGGTCGTGATCTTTGGGATAGTGAGATAGTATCACTTGCATCTGTTTTACCGTTTGATTTCGTCCGTAGTCGGACCCTCTCTTCATCATGATGATTTGAACTCTGTGTGAATTGTAATTTAGCATGTGGCGAGTGTAAGCCAACTTGTATACTCATCTCTTCTATAATGTATGATGCAATGTTACTATACTTGCGAACGGCAAGATGTGCGTGTATCCCTTGCGAGGCCCTCGTGTCTTAAAATGGATATGCGCGCATCTTGGGCATGACAAGTTGGTATTCAGAGCCATACGACCATAGGAGCCTTTGCTTGATCGAACTTGGCCGAGTCGAGTCTAGTAAAACTAATTTGAGTCTAGGTATATCAGAGAGTAGGATTCTTTTTACTCCTCTTCTATGCTCTGGTGAGGTATTCGACTTAGGAATTTTTTATTCTACTCCTCTTCTCGCTCAAAAAAAATTAGGATCACGTGGGTATTTTGGAGTCTATATGATATCGATGTGACAGGGTTTTGTCTTGGTGCCTCCTGTCTGACTTGATTTCTTCCGGGGAGTCGAGCTCCAAGGAATGTTGGCACATCGTTATCATTCAGCTTCCTTGATATCTCAGAACGGAGAGTGTTCGAAATTACTTCAATACTTATCGTGATGAGATAAGGTCAGACTCACCCAGTATTGGGGAGGCGTCCGGGGTACCACCATGGTTTAGTATCGTTGTGAGTTCGAGAATTCGAGTTAGATGAAGTTACGAAAGCCTCTGGTTATGTGTTGAAGGATGGATACAGTTGGGGTGTAGGATTGCTAGTTGTGTGAGATATTTCCTCCTTGTATCCCCCACACCGGATTGCATAACCAGAAAGTTTTCAGAAGTTCTTAGGTGGGAAATCTTGTAGTTATCTAGGATCATCTTCTCCAGATGTATGTGGGCATATACATTTGTTCCGAGCACTTAGCTCAATACTTTTGTGTTATTGCAAGTGGCTTCTAATTTCGATGATGTTATCATAAACCGAAGAAGCATTCTTACTAATTTTTTCGGTAGGAAGGTTGTGTTGTTATTTGTTCAATTTCTTTCGAGCAGTTGATTCAGCTTTTGAATTCATCTTTTCAGTGAGGTGCTGATGTGTTTTGTCCATCTTCAAGATGGCTCCACCAACTAGCAAAAATCCGGGTCGTGGTGAGGAGCAGACTGATGTTCCACCACCACCACCACCCCCGCCACCGCCACCTCCGCCTCCTCCTCCAGAAGCTTGGCAAGCTGTGATGGATGCAACCAATGCGAACACTCAGATGTTGCTTAGGTTTTTGCAAGAAAGGGAGCAGGGTCAGCAAGGTTTTCAAGGGAATTTTCAGAACCAACTTCAGTTTGCGACACTCAATTAGTTCCTTGCCAACCAGCCCAAGTCTTTCACCTGTTGTGAGCAGCCTCTTCATGCTGATGATTGGCTTCGTGATATGAGTAAGCATTTTGAGTGCAGCAATGTCAGGCTAGAGGACTTTGTCAGATTTGCATCGTTCCAGCTCAAGGGTCAAGCAGCTGACTGGTGGCAGCAGTACAAGGATTCTAGGGGCGATTGTGTTGTTACTTGGGACGATTTCCATCATGACTTCAGGGCTCATTACATTCCGACAAGCTTTGTCGAGGAGATGCGTGAGAAGTTCAGGCACCTGAACAGGGAAGCAAGTCTGTCTACCAGTACAACGTCGAGTTCCAGAATCTAGCCCGTTATGCTAAGCAAGATGTTCCAGATGACAAGGCTATGATCTATCAGTTCAGAGGTGGTCTCAAGGATGAGCTTCTGCCAAGCCTAGTTCTTCAAGAGCCTCATGAGTTTGATCAGTTCTATAACATGGCTTTGAAGGTCGAGGCAACTCAGCTCAAGTTGGAGAACTCAAAGAAGTGTTCAAGGGATTCATATTCTTCTTCTTCCAGATCTCAGATAGTTCACAAGTAGCAGAAGTATTGGGCATAAAATCCTCCTCCGTTTTGTCCTCCTCAGCAACAGAAGCAGTTTGGTGGTCGTGGTTCTTCCCACCCACCCAACCCAGGATTCCAGCAGAGACCCCAGGCATCCAAGGCAATTCTTGTTCCTCCTCTAGGCAATGTTCGTCCGCTTTCTGAGGTGACTTGTCACAAGTGTGGTCAGAAGGGCCACTATGCAAACAAGTGCAACCAGCGGCGTCTTTCGCCTCCTTCCCCTGTCAAGCCTCCAGGCAATGCTTTGGTGAAGCATAACCCCAAGACCGCAAGAGTGAATATGGTGAATGCAGTAGAGGCAGAGGATTCTTCTCAAGTGATCATGGGTAATCTCTCAGTTAATGATTTTCCTGCAAAAGTTTTGTTTGATTCTGGAGCATCGCATTCATTCATGTCTAAAGCATTCTTCGTCAAGCATGATTTTGATTCTGAATATTTGAGTAAGGCTTTGCGTGTTGTTTCGCCCGGCACTCTCATGAGCGCTAACAAGGTGGTTCCGGATGTTTCTATCAAGTTGGGCAATTATTCTTTTCTGGCTTCTCCAATTGTTCTCGGTAATTCTGATATTGATCTCATTTTGGGCATGGACTTCCTGGCTATGAACAAGGCTTATATTGATTGCAAAGCAAAGAAGTCAAGCTGACTCATCCTTCAAAACACGTGATTATTTTTGCAGCTCGTGATGACACAATCCGTCTCTTTGCTCTTAATGAGAAGGGTGAAATCTCAGCGATTTCTCAAATTCCGGTGGTTTGTGAGTTTGAAGATGTCTTTCTAGAAGAATTTCCATGAATGCCTCCGCACCGACCAGTTGATTTCGTGATTGACCTCGAGCCCAGAACTGAACCGGTCTGCAAGCACCCGTATAAACTTGGCCTTGAAGAGCTGAAAGAGTTGAAGAAGCAGCTAGGCGAGCAAGAACATCTGGGTCTGATCAAACCAAGTTCTTCTCCATGGGGTTGTTCTTCTCCATGGGGTTGTGGTGTTTTGTTTGTCAAGAAGAAAGATGGCACGAATCATCTTTGTTTTGACTACCGTCCATTGAACAAGAAGACAATCAGAAACAAGTACCCACTTCCCAACATCAATGACTTGTTTGAACAACTGAAAGGTGCCAAGGTTTTCTCGAAGCTTGATCTTCGCATGGGTTATCATCAGATTCGCATTCGTGAAGAAGACATTCCTAAGACCACTTTTATGACGAGTTTTGGCTCTTATGAGTACACTGTCATGTCGTTTGGTCTTGCAAATGCTCCTCCAACCTTCTTAAGAATGATGAATTTCATTTTCTATCCTTTCAAGAATGAGTTCATCTTGGTCTATCTGGATGATATCCTTGTGTTCTCGGAGACAGAAGAAGAGCATGCAAAGCATCTCTGCCTTGTTCTTGACAAGTTAAGAGAGCATCGATTCTATGCCAAGTTTTCCAAGTGTGAGTTTTGGCTCAATGAAGTGGTGTACCTTGGGCATGTGATCTTTGCCGAAGGAATTAAAGTTCATCCTGAGAAAGTTGAGGCAATCTTGAAGTGGGAACCTCTTCAGAATGTGAAGCAGCTTCGGAGTTTCCTCGGGCTTGCTAGCTATTGCAGAAGATTCGTGGAGAACTTCTCTCAAATTTCTAAGCCTCTGTCCAATATCCTCCATAAGCGTGTCAAGTATGTTTGGTCTCCTGAATGTGATGTGGCGTTCAATACGCTCAAGCAGAGACTGACTTTAGCTCATGTTCTTGTTCCTCCTAAGCAGTCAAGCCTTTCCAAGTTTGCTGTGATGCTTCTCTCCAAGGTCTTGGTGGTGTTCTCATGACAGATAAGAAGATTATTGCTTACACCTTGCGTCAGTTATGCATGCTCTAATGACTTGGAGGCATTTTTTGTTGGGTAGACCAGTTGAGGTGTACACCGATCACAAGAGCTTGAAGTACATTTTCACTCAACCCAATCTCAATCTTCGGCAGTCTCATTGGGTGAAAATGCTTGAGGACTTCAATCCAAGCATTGAGTATACTCCTAGGAAAGCAAATGGCATTGCAGACGCGCTCAGCCGTAAGGCGTACTGCAATAGTCTCATCTTGAAGCCTCTTCAACCCGAGCTTTGTGAAGCCTTCCGCAAGCTCAACCTTCACATGATTCCGCAAGGATTTCTTGCAAATCTTCAAGTTCCTCCGAATCTGGAAGATCAGGTTCACCAAGCGCAGCTTCTTGATGCTATGGTGAAGAAAGTGAAGAAAGGTGTGGCCAAGAGCATTCTGAAGTATAAGTGCTTTCGCCTTGATGACAAAGATACCTTATTCTTTGAGGACCGTCTTGTGGTTCCAAAAGGTGATCTCAGGAAGGTTATCATGGATGAAGCACATAATTCTCTTCTATCCATTCATCCAGGCAGTTCAAAGATGTATCAAGATCTCAAGCAATCCTTCTGGTGGACTCGCATGAAACGTGAGATTGCTCAGTTCGTGAACGAGTGTGATGTTTGTCGCAGAGTGAAGGCAGAGCATCAACATCCAGCAGGTCTTATTTAGCCTTTGCCTATCCCAGAGTGGAAATTCGATCATGTGGAGAAATGGATTCGTCACTGGGTTTCCCAAGTCCAAGAGAGGCAACAATGCCATCTTTGTGGTTATCGACAAGCTATCAAAAGTTGCTCATTTCCTACCAGTCAAAGAATCTATCTCGGTAGCTCAGCTTGTAGAGTTGTATACGTCAAGGATAGTGTCTTTGCATGGTATTCCTTATCTCATCTCTTCTGACCATGGAAGTCTCTTTACTTCCAAGTTTTGGGAGTCCTTCCAGACTGCTATGGGTACCAAGATCCGTTTTAGCATTGTGTTCCATCCGCAGACAAGTGGTCAAGTTGAAAGAGTCAATCAGATCCTTGAAGATATGCTCAGAGCGTGTGTGATTTCGTTCGGTATGAAGTGGGAAGACTGCCTTCCATATGCTGAATTCTTATACAACAATAGCTTTCAAGCTAGCTCAGGCAAGGCCCCTTTCGAGATTCTCTACGGCAGAAAGTGTCGTACCCCGCTTAACTGGTCTGAAACCCGTGAGCGTCAGATATTGGGCAATGACATGATCACTGAAGCAGAAGAAATGTGCCATGTCATTCATGAGAACCTCAAAGCAGCTCAGTCCCAACAAACATCGGGATGTTTCCTTCCAAGTGGATGATCTAGTCTATCTCAGAGTCTCTCCCATGAAGGGCACTCAACGGTTTGGAATTAAAGGGAAGCTAGCTCCTCGTTTTGATAGTCCTTTCAAAGTTGTTGGCAAGAGAGGTGGTCTTGCATATCAACTAGAGCTTCCACCAAATTTCACAAATGTGCATGATGTCTTCCATGTTTCTCAGCTCCAGAAATGCTTCAAGACTCCTAAGCGAACCATTGACCTCCAAGACATCGATCTCCAAGAAGACCTCCCTTATCGTGAGCATCCAGTTGCAATTCTTGAAGAAACTGAGCGTAAGACTCGCAACAAGTCTATCAAATTCCTCAAGGTGAAGTGGTCTCATCATTCTGACAAAGAAGCTACTTGGGAACGCGAGGACCTTCTCCTTTCCGAATTTCCAGACTTCTTTTGTTCCTACGTCTCGGGTCAAGATCCTCTTGTAGTGTGGGAGAGTTGTTACAGCCCAAGTGTTGTCCCTACCTTTTATGGCATGTAATCTAGTGTATGAACCTTGTGTCTTGAGTTATGAATTGAATTGCACCTTGTCATGCCATGCTTTGCTTTGAATTCATGCATCATGCATCATTTCATCCATCATGCATTTTTGAGTCTTATGTGACCTTGTGTGATTGGTGGGTTGTGATCTTGTCTTGTGTTTGAGTGTGGGTGGAGTTCATGTGTGCATCTCCTTCTTCTTCCCCTCTCTTTTGCCTTTCAACAAAAACCCCAACCTAATGCCTTTATTCCCCATGTTATTTTATAAACAGAATTAAGTTGCTATTTAAATTATTTAAAAATGTTCAAGAGGTAGCCCAATATATATTATTATTATAGAGTGTGGTTCTTTTGATCTTTAGGGTTTGTCTGCTTTTGTGTTTTAAATAACAGAGGGCTGACTATTTTTAAAAATATTAAAATTACTTTTCCTAAAAGTCAACGTAATATTTTTATTAAATAGTGCATATTATTTTCTTTACAAAAGTATTTTTGTTTGCTCCAAAAATCCTTTTTATTTTTCTCTGGGGTCTTCTTTTCTTTCTGTTTTGTTTAAAAAGGGAAAACCCTGTGGTTTTCTTTTTCCAACGAGAGAGAGACAGGTGGGCCTTGTCTCTCCCGTGGCCCATCCCGCTCGGTGAACGGTCACCTGCTCCCGTTCCCCTCCGTCAGGTTTCAGTGAGAGAGAGAGCCGCTCCGCCGTCCGCCTTTTCCATCGCCGTCGCCGTCAGCCCGTGGCTATTTAGCCCCCCCCCCTCAACGTGCATGCCCCCTCGGCTAGGGTTCCTCTCTTCTCCGCCGTCGCCGCAGCTCCCATCTCTCTCCCTCCTCGCTTCTTTCCCCCTGTCAGGTAAGGGTTCAAAGAGTTCAGAGAGAGCAGTAGAGTAGTCATCGGCGACCAGCTCGTCGTCTCCGTCGGCGGTGGCATCGATCATGGCGTCTAGGAGCTCGGGGTTCGTCCCCGCGTTCGATCCCTGCCGCTAGGAGCCCCGGATAGGCTCTGTAGCGACGGCTCCGTCGTCGTCTTCGCCGGAGGGTTCCGCTCCGCCGTCTTCTTCCCCTGCTTCGACTCCGGCGTGCGTCTTCGACCCCTCCGTCGTCTTCGTTTTGACCGGCTCGTCGTCGCCTTCCCCTCAGTGAGCAGTCGGTCCTCGCAGCTCCTTTCTTCCCCGCGTAGGCTGCCGTGTAGTTGCCGTCGTTGTCCGTCGCCGCCGGTCACAAGGTAGGAGCTTGCAGCTCTCCTCCTTCCTCAATCATCGCAATGTGAGTAGGGGAATGGGACCCCGGTAGTTCCCGCTTGATGTGTGCCCATATGCGTCACCGGACCTGCCCTGTAGTCGCCAGATTTTGCTGCCGCCGTTGCTCTGTCGCTGTGTGTTCTACGGTTCAGTTTCGTCAGAGTTAGTGCAAGTGTGTGTGTGTGTGTGTGTGTATCAGAGGGTCAGTGCTCCTCCTCTGTTAACGCTCGCGCGCGTAGTAGAGTGGTGTGCGCTCGGGGTAATGACCAGGAGATCATGGGCTCGAGCCAGAGCCACCCCATTTTTGTTTTCTTTTCTTTCTTTTGTTTTTTTCTTTTGTTTCCTTCCATTGCAATAGGTATGTGTGTGTGTAGTTTAATTCCAGCATGTTGTTTTATTTTATTTTCTATCCTGTCATGAGCATGTGTAGGTGAGGTGTGTGTAGGTGCATGTATGTGTGTTGAGTAGTGTATGTGTGTATACATGGGTGTATATATGCATGTGTGTGTGGCTAATTGCACTCATGTGGTGTGAGTGCATATGTGAGTGTAAGTGGGTGAGAGTGCTTGTGTGTGTGCACTTATGCTTGTGTGTATGTGCCTAGTGCACTTGTGAGAGTGAGCGTGTGTGTGCCTATGTGCATTATGCATATATGGTGCATGTGAGTGTGTGTGTGGGTGAACACCCCTTCTTGGGTGGTATGCTCATGGTTGTTTTTGTGCTCATATGTCCTTGGGCATATAGAGAGCATGTGTGTGCTTGCCATGTAGTGTGTGTAGGGTGTATGTGTGGGGGGGGGACTAGTGGGTTTCCCCACTTGACATACCATTTGTTGCTTACACTTGTTAGTAGGTTTTATTAATATTTGCCATGTTATCTAAGTTTCCAAATCTGGTTAGGATCATATTTACTCATGTTCATTTAGAGAGATATCTCACTTATGTGAATAGGTGGTAGTTTTGCTATCTTGTTTGTGTCTTGTTGCTTCACATGAACATATGAGTATGACACGTGTTTTTGGGGTAGAAAGAGCCAATGAATCCATTGGTGCTTTCAGATTTCACTTTTGAGCAAGTTCATAAAACTGTCATTTTCAGCTGTGATGCTACTTTGTCATTTTTGCATGATTTAATCTTTGCTTGCTTTGGGGCATGTGCCAACATCGAAGTGCTAGTGTTTCATATCTATTATGACATGGTATTTTTGTTTAACATGAGAATCACCCATATAAGTGGGAACCATGCTGTTAAGTAGCTAACTTGATGTTTCTGTTTTCACCATGTTAAATACTACAAAGTCTGAGAATCTGCTGTTATTTTTATGCCATGTAGATGGGATGGTATCTTGTGATGTGTTGTGAATTAGATCATGCTCAGTGCTAGTATTTTGGAGTAGATGTTGTCTACTACCAACCTGTTAATTTTCATGCCAAGAGGTGGTTTCTAGCATATTTAACTACTGCTGTCAACTTGCTACTTTATTAACTCAGATTCCAGAAACCTGTTATTTTCACAAAGTCCCAGAAACTGTTTCATCTTGTCAACTTGATAGCTTCATGCTTATTGATGTGTGCATCCTATGCAGATTGTGTACTTGGATAAGTTGATGCATTTTTTATGTAGATTATGTCAGTATCTTGTTTGTGGCTGTAGGATTCGTGTAGCTCAAGTTGTGGGCTGTGTAATTTGCTATGTTGCTGTTTTGTGGCAGATTGTTTGTTTTGTTGTTTTGTGACTTGTGGGAGCTATACTCCATGGAATTGATTGATTTTGGAGTCTATTGTGGTTGGTTTTTCATTGCCTAACCAGTGGCTTCCTTGGAATGCCAAGAATTAGCCCATGGATGTGTTGTCTTGTGTTTTGCCTTCGTACCTTGCCATGAGCGTAACGTAAGAACCGTAACTCCGTTTCTTGCGTTCTCTATATGCATTTCTATCGATTTTGCATGCTGCATCCATATTTTCCATGTTCATGCATGTTTATATAACTTAACATGAGGTTCTGTCCAGATTCATTAATACACAAACTTTGCATGAGAAACATGACTAATTTTGGATTGCCATGTTAAATTCTTCATAAATGAATCATGCATCATCTTGGTTGTGCATTGCACCTTTGTTGGATGTTTATTGTTTCTATTTATCTTGGGTAGACCCGAGTGTTGATACTGAGTACGAGGACCCAGGAGAGTACCACTACGAGGATCCCGCTACTTGTTTCGCTAAGGAACCAACAGGCAAGATGATCGTACCCGGATCCCGATACTATTTTTGCTTGCTAGTTTCTCGCTCTTATCATTACAATTGTGCTACCTGCCACTTGAATATCAGTGTCCTAATTGCCATGAAGGCCTCTAACCCTCCACATCCTAGCAAACCTTTGATTGGCTAAGTTACCGCTGCTCAGCCCCCTCTTATAGCGTTCTTAGTTGCACGTGCAGGTTGTTCCATATGATAACATGGTTTTTGGATATCACAATATTATCTATTATTTAATTTAATGCACATATATATCTTGGTATTGGCGGCAGGCTTGGCCTTATGCTAGGTGTTTTGTTCCGCTGTTACCGCCATAGTTCTTGTTACCGGTGTTATGGTTTCCATATTTTGCGCTCCTAACACACTCGAGGTTGTTATGGGGACCCCCTTGTTTATTCGGTTGAGATTAAAACTTATCTGGCAAGACCCAACATTGGTACTACATTTTCTTAATTACTTAATAAAATTTGCATAGGGCTTTGCAAACCCGTGGATAATTAATCAACCCCCGGGCCAGTGCTCCTCATGAGTGTTGGTCCAAACTAGAGCACTGTGCGGGTCCAACCCAGGGCAACTTGGGAGATTTCTATCAGGCCTCCGTACGCGTCGCTTATCTGTCGTGTCCTGAGAATGAGGTATGTGGCTCTTATCGGGTTCGTCGACGCGTCGGGCGGTCTTGCTGGATCTGTTTTACCTTTATCGAGTGTCTTGCGTGTGGAGTCTGACTTTCTTTGGGTTTTCTCGAGGTGTTGGAATTCCTTTGGAATTACCTATGATGACCACGTGATCTGTGGTCGAGGATATTCCCGCGGAGTGTGGTTATTTGTGATGGACTAGTTGGAGCACCCCTGCAGGGTTAAATCTTTTCAAGAAGCCGTGCTCGCGGTTATGTGGCAACTTGGATATTTGTTTAACGCCCAGTTATAGTAAACTTGATGTAAACTCTAAATAAAATACACCAACTGTGTGAGTAACCGTGATCGTCTCTGCTCGTGAACATGATCCGAGAGAGAACGCGGTGGGGTTATGATTTACGTAAGTAAGTGTTCAGGATCTCATAGAGATCATACTAGATTCGATCGTTCATTGTAGGCCACTCATATTTACTTTCATGTTGCGTAAGTTAGCCACCATATATGCTTAGTGGTGCTGCAAACTAAACACATACCCCTTCCATACCTTTAAGCTTGAATAGTCTCGGTACCCGGGCGCTTGATTGTTGAGTCCTTGTGGCTCACAGATTACTACAACCCTCCAGGTACAGGTACAGATGAGTACGTGCAGGATGATCTTACCCAGCTCCAGTGGAAATACGATGAGGAAAGAGGCAGGATGTACGTGACTTACCCGGATGAGTAGAGGACCATGGTCGTGATCTTTGGGATAGTGAGATAGTATCACTTGCATCTGTTTTACCGTTTGATTTCGTCCGTAGTCGGACCCTCTCTTCATCATGATGATTTGAACTCTGTGTGAATTGTAATTTAGCATGTGGCGAGTGTAAGCCAACTTGTATACTCATCTCTTCTATAATGTATGATGCAATGTTACTATACTTGCGAACGGCAAGATGTGCGTGTATCCCTTGCGAGGCCCTCGTGTCTTAAAATGGATATGCGCGCATCTTGGGCATGACAAGTTGGTATTCAGAGCCATACGACCATAGGAGCCTTTGCTTGATCGAACTTGGCCGAGTCGAGTCTAGTAAAACTAATTTGAGTCTAGGTATATCAGAGAGTAGGATTCTTTTTACTCCTCTTCTATGCTCTGGTGAGGTATTCGACTTAGGAATTTTTTATTCTACTCCTCTTCTCGCTCAAAAAAAATTAGGATCATGTGGGTATTTTGGAGTCTATATGATATCGATGTGACAGGGTTCTGTCTTGGTGCCTCCTGTCTGACTTGATTTCTTCCGGGGAGTCGAGCTCCAAGGAATGTTGGCACATCGTTATCATTCAGCTTCCTTGATATCTCAGGACGGAGAGTGTTCGAAATTACTTCAATACTTATCGTGGTGAGATAAGGTCAGACTCACCCAGTATTGGGGAGGCGTCCGGGGTACCACCATGGTTTAGTATCGTTGTGAGTTCGAGAATTCGAGTTAGATGAAGTTACGAAAGCCTCTGGTTATGTGTTGAAGGATGGATACAGTTGGGGTGTAGGATTGCTAGTTGTGTGAGATATTTCCTCCTTGTATCCCCCACACCGGATTGCATAACCAGAAAGTTTTCAGAAGTTCTTAGGTGGGAAATCTTGTAGTTATCTAGGATCATCTTCTCCAGATGTATGTGGGCATATACATTTGTTCCGAGCACTTAGCTCAATACTTTTGTGTTATTGCAAGTGGCTTCTAATTTCGATGATGTTATCATAAACCGAAGAAGCATTCTTACTAATTTTTTCGGTAGGAAGGTTGTGTTGTTATTTGTTCAATTTCTTTCGAGCAGTTGATTCAGCTTTTGAATTCATCTTTTCAGTGAGGTGCTGATGTGTTTTGTCCATCTTCAAGATGGCTCCACCAACTAGCAAAAATCCGGGTCGTGGTGAGGAGCAGACTGATGTTCCACCACCACCACCACCCCCGCCACCGCCACCTCCGCCTCCTCCTCCAGAAGCTTGGCAAGCTGTGATGGACGCAACCAATGCGAACACTCAGATGTTGCTTAGGTTTTTGCAAGAAAGGGAGCAGGGTCAGCAAGGTTTTCAAGGGAATTTTCAGAACCAACTTCAGTTTGCGACACTCAATTAGTTCCTTGCCAACCAGCCCAAGTCTTTCACCTGTTGTGAGCAGCCTCTTCATGCTGATGATTGGCTTCGTGATATGAGTAAGCATTTTGAGTGCAGCAATGTCAGGCTAGAGGACTTTGTCAGATTTGCATCGTTCCAGCTCAAGGGTCAAGCAGCTGACTGGTGGCAGCAGTACAAGGATTCTAGGGGCGATTGTGTTGTTACTTGGGACGATTTCCATCATGACTTCAGGGCTCATTACATTCCGACAAGCTTTGTCGAGGAGATGCGTGAGAAGTTCAGGCACCTGAACAGGGAAGCAAGTCTGTCTACCAGTACAACGTCGAGTTCCAGAATCTAGCCCGTTATGCTAAGCAAGATGTTCCAGATGACAAGGCTATGATCTATCAGTTCAGAGGTGGTCTCAAGGATGAGCTTCTGCCAAGCCTAGTTCTTCAAGAGCCTCATGAGTTTGATCAGTTCTATAACATGGCTTTGAAGGTCGAGGCAACTCAGCTCAAGTTGGAGAACTCAAAGAAGTGTTCAAGGGATTCATATTCTTCTTCTTCCAGCTCTCAGATAGTTCACAAGTAGCAGAAGTATTGGGCATAAAATCCTCCTCCGTTTTGTCCTCCTCAGCAACAGAAGCAGTTTGGTGGTCGTGGTTCTTCCCACCCACCCAACCCAGGATTCCAGCAGAGACCCCAGGCATCCAAGGCAATTCTTGTTCCTCCTCTAGGCAATGTTCGTCCGCTTTCTGAGGTGACTTGTCACAAGTGTGGTCAGAAGGGCCACTATGCAAACAAGTGCAACCAGCGGCGTCTTTCGCCTCCTTCCCCTGTCAAGCCTCCAGGCAATGCTTTGGTGAAGCATAACCCCAAGACCGCAAGAGTGAATATGGTGAATGCAGGAGAGGCAGAGGATTCTTCTCAAGTGATCATGGGTAATCTCTCAGTTAATGATTTTCCTGCAAAAGTTTTGTTTGATTCTGGAGCATCGCATTCATTCATGTCTAAAGCATTCTTCGTCAAGCATGATTTTGATTCTGAATATTTGAGTAAGGCTTTGCGTGTTGTTTCGCCCGGCACTCTCATGAGCGCTAACAAGGTGGTTCCGGATGTTTCTATCAAGTTGGGCAATTATTCTTTTCTGGCTTCTCCAATTGTTCTCGGTAATTCTGATATTGATCTCATTTTGGGCATGGACTTCCTGGCTATGAACAAGGCTTATATTGATTGCAAAGCAAAGAAGTCAAGCTGACTCATCCTTCAAAACACGTGATTATTTTTGCAGCTCGTGATGACACAATCCGTCTCTTTGCTCTTAATGAGAAGGGTGAAATCTCAGCGATTTCTCAAATTCCGGTGGTTTGTGAGTTTGAAGATGTCTTTCTAGAAGAATTTCCATGAATGCCTCCGCACCGACCAGTTGATTTCGTGATTGACCTCGAGCCCAGAACTGAACCGGTCTGCAAGCACCCGTATAAACTTGGCCTTGAAGAGCTGAAAGAGTTGAAGAAGCAGCTAGGCGAGCAAGAACATCTGGGTCTGATCAAACCAAGTTCTTCTCCATGGGGTTGTTCTTCTCCATGGGGTTGTGGTGTTTTGTTTGTCAAGAAGAAAGATGGCACGAATCATCTTTGTTTTGACTACCGTCCATTGAACAAGAAGACAATCAGAAACAAGTACTCACTTCCCAACATCAATGACTTGTTTGAACAACTGAAAGGTGCCAAGGTTTTCTCGAAGCTTGATCTTCGCATGGGTTATCATCAGATTCGCATTCGTGAAGAAGACATTCCTAAGACCACTTTTATGACGAGTTTTGGCTCTTATGAGTACACCGTCATGTCGTTTGGTCTTGCAAATGCTCCTCCAACCTTCTTAAGAATGATGAATTTCATTTTCTATCCTTTCAAGAATGAGTTCATCTTGGTCTATCTGGAGGATATCCTTGTGTTCTCGGAGACAGAAGAAGAGCATGCAAAGCATCTCTGCCTTGTTCTTGACAAGTTAAGAGAGCATCGATTCTATGCCAAGTTTTCCAAGTGTGAGTTTTGTCTCAATGAAGTGGTGTACCTTGGGCATGTGATCTTTGCCGAAGGAATTAAAGTTCATCCTGAGAAAGTTGAGGCAATCTTGAAGTGGGAACCTCTTCAGAATGTGAAGCAGCTTCGGAGTTTCCTCGGGCTTGCTAGCTATTGCAGAAGATTCGTGGAGAACTTCTCTCAAATTTCTAAGCCTCTGTCCAATCTCCTCCATAAGCGTGTCAAGTATGTTTGGTCTCCTGAATGTGATGTGGCGTTCAATACGCTCAAGCAGAGACTGACTTTAGCTCATGTTCTTGTTCCTCCTAAGCAGTCAAGCCTTTCCAAGTTTGCTGTGATGCTTCTCTCCAAGGTCTTGGTGGTGTTCTCATGACAGATAAGAAGATTATTGCTTACACCTTGCGTCAGTTGAAGCCTACCGAGAAGAACTACCCCACTCATGATCTTGAGTTGGCGGCAGTTATGCATGCTCTAATGACTTGGAGGCATTTTTTGTTGGGTAGACCAGTTGAGGTGTACACCGATCACAAGAGCTTGAAGTACATTTTCACTCAACCCAATCTCAATCTTCGGCAGTCTCATTGGGTGAAAATGCTTGAGGACTTCAATCCAAGCATTGAGTATACTCCTAGGAAAGCAAATGGCATTGCAGACGCGCTCAGCCGTAAGGCGTACTGCAATAGTCTCATCTTGAAGCCTCTTCAACCCGAGCTTTGTGAAGCCTTCCGCAAGCTCAACCTTCACATGATTCCGCAAGGATTTCTTGCAAATCTTCAAGTTCCTCCGAATCTGGAAGATCAGGTTCACCAAGCGCAGCTTCTTGATGCTATGGTGAAGAAAGTGAAGAAAGGTGTGGCCAAGAGCATTCTGAAGTATAAGTGCTTTCGCCTTGATGACAAAGATACCTTATTCTTTGAGGACCGTCTTGTGGTTCCAAAAGGTGATCTCAGGAAGGTTATCATGGATGAAGCACATAATTCTCTTCTATCCATTCATCCAGGCAGTTCAAAGATGTATCAAGATCTCAAGCAATCCTTCTGGTGGACTCGCATGAAACGTGAGATTGCTCAGTTCGTGAACGAGTGTGATGTTTGTCGCAGAGTGAAGGCAGAGCATCAACATCCAGCAGGTCTTATTTAGCCTTTGCCTATCCCAGAGTGGAAATTCGATCATGTGGAGAAATGGATTCGTCACTGGGTTTCCCAAGTCCAAGAGAGGCAACAATGCCATCTTTGTGGTTATCGACAAGCTATCAAAAGTTGCTCATTTCCTACCAGTCAAAGAATCTATCTCGGTAGCTCAGCTTGTAGAGTTGTATACGTCAAGGATAGTGTCTTTGCATGGTATTCCTTATCTCATCTCTTCTGACCATGGAAGTCTCTTTACTTCCAAGTTTTGGGAGTCCTTCCAGACTGCTATGGGTACCAAGATCCGTTTTAGCATTGTGTTCCATCCGCAGACAAGTGGTCAAGTTGAAAGAGTCAATCAGATCCTTGAAGATATGCTCAGAGCGTGTGTGATTTCGTTCGGTATGAAGTGGGAAGACTGCCTTCCATATGCTGAATTCTTATACAACAATAGCTTTCAAGCTAGCTCAGGCAAGGCCCCTTTCGAGATTCTCTACGGCAGAAAGTGTCGTACCCCGCTTAACTGGTCTGAAACCCGTGAGCGTCAGATATTGGGCAATGACATGATCACTGAAGCAGAAGAAATGTGCCATGTCATTCATGAGAACCTCAAAGCAGCTCAGTCCCAACAAACATCGGGATGTTTCCTTCCAAGTGGATGATCTAGTCTATCTCAGAGTCTCTCCCATGAAGGGCACTCAACGGTTTGGAATTAAAGGGAAGCTAGCTCCTCGTTTTGATAGTCCTTTCAAAGTTGTTGGCAAGAGAGGTGGTCTTGCATATCAACTAGAGCTTCCACCAAATTTCACAAATGTGCATGATGTCTTCCATGTTTCTCAGCTCCAGAAATGCTTCAAGACTCCTAAGCGAACCATTGACCTCCAAGACATCGATCTCCAAGAAGACCTCCCTTATCGTGAGCATCCAGTTGCAATTCTTGAAGAAACTGAGCGTAAGACTCGCAACAAGTCTATCAAATTCCTCAAGGTGAAGTGGTCTCATCATTCTGACAAAGAAGCTACTTGGGAACGCGAGGACCTTCTCCTTTCCGAATTTCCAGACTTCTTTTGTTCCTACGTCTCGGGTCAAGATCCTCTTGTAGTGTGGGAGAGTTGTTACAGCCCAAGTGTTGTCCCTACCTTTTATGGCATGTAATCTAGTGTATGAACCTTGTGTCTTGAGTTATGAATTGAATTGCACCTTGTCATGCCATGCTTTGCTTTGAATTCATGCATCATGCATCATTTCATCCATCATGCATTTTTGAGTCTTATGTGACCTTGTGTGATTGGTGGGTTGTGATCTTGTCTTGTGTTTGAGTGTGGGTGGAGTTCATGTGTGCATCTCCTTCTTCTTCCCCTCTCTTTTGCCTTTCAACAAAAACCCCAACCTAATGCCTTTATTCCCCATGTTATTTTATAAACAGAATTAAGTTGCTATTTAAATTATTTAAAAATGTTCAAGAGGTAGCCCAATATATATTATTATTATAGAGTGTGGTTCTTTTGATCTTTAGGGTTTGTCTGCTTTTGTGTTTTAAATAACAGAGGGCTGACTATTTTTAAAAATATTAAAATTACTTTTCCTAAAAGTCAACGTAATATTTTTATTAAATAGTGCATATTATTTTCTTTACAAAAGTATTTTTGTTTGCTCCAAAAATCCTTTTTATTTTTCTCTGGGGTCTTCTTTTCTTTCTGTTTTGTTTAAAAAGGGAAAACCCTATGGTTTTCTTTTTCCAACGAGAGAGAGACAGGTGGGCCTTGTCTCTCCCGTGGCCCATCCCGCTCGGTGAACGGTCACCTGCTCCCGTTCCCCTCCGTCAGGTTTCAGTGAGAGAGAGAGCCGCTCCGCCGTCCGCCTTTTCCATCGCCGTCGCCGTCAGCCCGTGGCTATTTAGCCCCCCCCCCCTCAACGTGCATGCCCCCTCGGCTAGGGTTCCTCTCTTCTCCGCCGTCGCCGCAGCTCCCATCTCTCTCCCTCCTCGCTTCTTTCCCCCTGTCAGGTAAGGGTTCAAAGAGTTCAGAGAGAGCAGTAGAGTAGTCATCGGCGACCAGCTCGTCGTCTCCGTCGGCGGTGGCATCGATCATGGCGTCTAGGAGCTCGGGGTTCGTCCCCGCGTTCGATCCCTGCCGCTAGGAGCCCCGGAGAGGCTCTGTAGCGATGGCTCCGTCGTCGTCTTCGCCGGAGGGTTCCGCTCCGCCGTCTTCTTCCCCTGCTTCGACTCCGGCGTGCGTCTTCGACCCCTCCGTCGTCTTCGTTTTGACCGGCTCGTCGTCGCCTTCCCCTCAGTGAGCAGTCGGTCCTCGCAGCTCCTTTCTTCCCCGCGTAGGCTGCCGTGTAGTTGCCGTCGTTGTCCGTCGCCGCCGGTCACAAGGTAGGAGCTTGCAGCTCTCCTCCTTCCTCAATCATCGCAATGTGAGTAGGGGAATGGGACCCCGGTAGTTCCCGCTTGATGTGTGCCCATATGCGTCACCGGACCTGCCCTGTAGTCGCCAGATTTTGCTGCCGCCGTTGCTCTGTCGCTGTGTGTTCTGCGGTTCAGTTTCGTCAGAGTTAGTGCAAGTGTGTGTGTGTGTGTGTGTGTGTATCAGAGGGTCAGTGCTCCTCCTCTGTTAACGCTCGCGCGCGTAGTAGAGTGGTGTGCGCTCGGGGTAATGACCAGGAGATCATGGGCTCGAGCCAGAGCCACCCCATTTTTGTTTTCTTTTCTTTCTTTTGTTTTTTTCTTTTGTTTCCTTCCATTGCAATAGGTATGTGTGTGTGTAGTTTAATTCCAGCATGTTGTTTTATTTTATTTTCTATCCTGTCATGAGCATGTGTAGGTGAGGTGTGTGTAGGTGCATGTATGTGTGTTGAGTAGTGTATGTGTGTATACATGGGTGTATATATGCATGTGTGTGTGGCTAATTGCACTCATGTGGTGTGAGTGCATATGTGAGTGTAAGTGGGTGAGAGTGCTTGTGTGTGTGCACTTATGCTTGTGTGTATGTGCCTAGTGCACTTGTGAGAGTGAGCGTGTGTGTGCCTATGTGCATTATGCATATATGGTGCATGTGAGTGTGTGTGTGGGTGAACACCCCTTCTTGGGTGGTATGCTCATGGTTGTTTTTGTGCTCATATGTCCTTGGGCATATAGAGAGCATGTGTGTGCTTGCCATGTAGTGTGTGTAGGGTGTATGTGTGGGGGGGGGGACTAGTGGGTTTCCCCACTTGACATACCATTTGTTGCTTACACTTGTTAGTAGGTTTTATTAATATTTGCCATGTTATCTAAGTTTCCAAATCTGGTTAGGATCATATTTACTCATGTTCATTTAGAGAGATATCTCACTTATGTGAATAGGTGGTAGTTTTGCTATCTTGTTTGTGTCTTGTTGCTTCACATGAACATATGAGTATGACACGTGTTTTTGGGGTAGAAAGAGCCAATGAATCCATTGGTGCTTTCAGATTTCACTTTTGAGCAAGTTCATAAAACTGTCATTTTCAGCTGTGATGCTACTTTGTCATTTTTGCATGATTTAATCTTTGCTTGCTTTGGGGCATGTGCCAACATCGAAGTGCTAGTGTTTCATATCTATTATGACATGGTATTTTTGTTTAACATGAGAATCACCCATATAAGTGGGAACCATGCTGTTAAGTAGCTAACTTGATGTTTCTGTTTTCACCATGTTAAATACTACAAAGTCTGAGAATCTGCTGTTATTTTTATGCCATGTAGATGGGATGGTATCTTGTGATGTGTTGTGAATTAGATCATGCTCAGTGCTAGTATTTTGGAGTAGATGTTGTCTACTACCAACCTGTTAATTTTCATGCCAAGAGGTGGTTTCTAGCATATTTAACTACTGCTGTCAACTTGCTACTTTATTAACTCAGATTCCAGAAACCTGTTATTTTCACAAAGTCCCAGAAACTGTTTCATCTTGTCAACTTGATAGCTTCATGCTTATTGATGTGTGCATCCTATGCAGATTGTGTACTTGGATAAGTTGATGCATTTTTTATGTAGATTATGTCAGTATCTTATTTTATGTAGCTTCATGCTTATGTCAGTATCTTGTTTGCGGCTGTAGGATTCGTGTAGCTCAAGTTGTGGGCTGTGTAATTTGCTATGCTGTTTTGTGGCAGATTGTTTGTTTTGTTGTTTTGTGACTTGTGGGAGCTATACTCCATGGAATTGATTGATTTTGGAGTCTATTGTGGTTGGTTTTTCATTGCCTAACCAGTGGCTTCCTTGGAATGCCAAGAATTAGCCCATGGATGTGTTGTCTTGTGTTTTGCCTTCGTACCTTGCCATGAGCGTAACGTAAGAACCGTAACTCCGTTTCTTGCGTTCTCTATATGCATTTCTATCGATTTTGCATGCTGCATCCATATTTTCCATGTTCATGCATGTTTATATAACTTAACATGAGGTTCTGTCCAGATTCATTAATACACAAACTTTGCATGAGAAACATGACTAATTTTGGATTGCCATGTTAAATTCTTCATAAATGAATCATGCATCATCTTGGTTGTGCATTGCACCTTGGTTGGATGTTTATTGTTTCTATTTATCTTGGGTAGACCCGAGTGTTGATACTGAGTACGAGGACCCAGGAGAGTACCACTACGAGGATCCCGCTACTTGTTTCGCTAAAGAACCAACACGCAAGATGATCGTACCCGGATCCCGATACTATTTTTGATTGCTAGTTTCTCGCTCTTATCATTACAATTGTGCTACCTGCCACTTGAATATCAGCGTCCTAATTGCCATGAAGGCCTCTAACCCTCCACATCCTAGCAAACCTTTGATTGGCTAAGTTACCGCTGCTCAGCCCCCTCTTATAGCGTTCTTAGTTGCACGTGCAGGTTGTTCCATATGATAACATGGTTTTTGGATATCACAATATTATCTATTATTTAATTTAATGCACATATATATCTTGGTATTGGCGGAAGGCTTGGCCTTATGCTAGGTGTTTTGTTCCGCTGTTACCGCCATAGTTCTTGTTACCGGTGTTATGGTTTCCATATTTTGCGCTCCTAACACGCTCGAGGTTGTTATGGGGACCCCCTTGTTTATTCGGTTGAGATTAAAACTTATCTGGCAAGACCCAACATTGGTACTACATTTGCTTAATTACTTAATAAAATTTGCATAGGGCTTTGCAAACCAGTGGATAATTAATCAACCCCCGGGCCAGTGCTCCTCATGAGTGTTGGTCCAAACTAGAGCACTGTGCGGGTCCAACCCAGGGCAACTTGGGAGATTTCTATCAGGCCTCCGTACGCGTCGCTTATCTGTCGTGTCCTGAGAATGAGGTATGTGGCTCTTATCGGGTTCGTCGACGCGTCGGGCGGTCTTGCTGGATCTGTTTTACCTTTATCGAGTGTCTTGCGTGTGGAGTCTGACTTTCTTTGGGTTTTCTCGAGGTGTTGGAATTCCTTTGGAATTACCTATGATGACCACGTGATCTGTGGTCGAGGATATTCCCGCGGAGTGTGGTTATTTGTGATGGACTAGTTGGAGCACCCCTGCAGGGTTAAATCTTTTCAAGAAGCCGTGCTCGCGGTTATGTGGTAACTTGGATATTTGTTTAACGCCCAGTTATAGTAAACTTGATGTAAACTCTAAATAAAATACACCAACTGTGTGAGTAACCGTGATCGTCTCTGCTCGTGAACATGATCCGAGAGAGAACGCGGTGGGGTTATGATTTACGTAAGTAAGTGTTCAGGATCTCATAGAGATCATACTAGATTCGATCGTTCATTGTAGGCCACTCATATTTACTTTCATGTTGCGTAAGTTAGCCACCATATATGCTTAGTGGTGCTGCAAACTAAACACATACCCCTTCCATACCTTTAAGCTTGAATAGTCTCGGTACCCGGGCGCTTGATTGTTGAGTCCTTGTGGCTCACAGATTACTACAACCCTCCAGGTACAGGTACAGATGAGTACGTGCAGGATGATCTTACCTAGCTCCAGTGGGAATACGATGAGGAAAGAGGCAGGATGTACATGACTTACCCGGATGAGTAGAGGACCATGGTCGTGATCTTTGGGATAGTGAGATAGTATCACTTGCATCTGTTTTACCGTTTGATTTCGTCCGTAGTCGGACCCTCTCTTCATCATGATGATTTGAACTCTGTGTGAATTGTAATTTAGCATGTGGCGAGTGTAAGCCAACTTGTATACTCATCTCTTCTATAATGTATGATGCAATGTTACTATACTTGCGAACGGCAAGATGTGCGTGTATCCCTTGCGAGGCCCTCGTGTCTTAAAATGGATATGCGCGCATCTTGGGCATGACAAGTTGGTATTCAGAGCCATACGACCATAGGAGCCTTTGCTTGATCGAACTTGGCCGAGTCGAGTCTAGTAAAACTAATTTGAGTCTAGGTATATCAGAGAGTAGGATTCTTTTTACTCCTCTTCTATGCTCTGGTGAGGTATTCGACTTAGGAATTTTTTATTCTACTCCTCTTCTCGCTCAAAAAAAATTAGGATCACGTGGGTATTTTGGAGTCTATATGATATCGATGTGACAGGGTTCTGTCTTGGTGCCTCCTGTCTGACTTGATTTCTTCCGGGGAGTCGAGCTCCAAGGAATGTTGGCACATCGTTATCATTCAGCTTCCTTGATATCTCAGGACGGAGAGTGTTCGAAATTACTTCAATACTTATCGTGGTGAGATAAGGTCAGACTCACCCAGTATTGGGGAGGCGTCCGGGGTACCACCATGGTTTAGTATCGTTGTGAGTTCGAGAATTCGAGTTAGATGAAGTTACGAAAGCCTCTGGTTATGTGTTGAAGGATGGATACAGTTGGGGTGTAGGATTGCTAGTTGTGTGAGATATTTCCTCCTTGTATCCCCCACACCGGATTGCATAACCAGAAAGTTTTCAGAAGTTCTTAGGTGGGAAATCTTGTAGTTATCTAGGATCATCTTCTCCAGATGTATGTGGGCATATACATTTGTTCCGAGCACTTAGCTCAATACTTTTGTGTTATTGCAAGTGGCTTCTAATTTCGATGATGTTATCATAAACCGAAGAAGCATTCTTACTAATTTTTTCGGTAGGAAGGTTGTGTTGTTATTTGTTCAATTTCTTTCGAGCAGTTGATTCAGCTTTTGAATTCATCTTTTCAGTGAGGTGCTGATGTGTTTTGTCCATCTTCAAGATGGCTCCACCAACTAGCAAAAATCCGGGTCGTGGTGAGGAGCAGACTGATGTTCCACCACCACCACCACCCCCGCCACCGCCACCTCCGCCTCCTCCTCCAGAAGCTTGGCAAGCTGTGATGGACGCAACCAATGCGAACACTCAGATGTTGTTCAGGTTTTTGCAAGAAAGGGAGCAGGGTCAGCAAGGTTTTCAAGGGAATTTTCAGAACCAACTTCAGTTTGCGACACTCAATCAGTTCCTTGCCAACCAGCCCAAGTCTTTCACCTGTTGTGAGCAGCCTCTTCATGCTGATGATTGGCTTCGTGATATGAGTAAGCATTTTGAGTGCAGCAATGTCAGGCTAGAGGACTTTGTCAGATTTGCATCGTTCCAGCTCAAGGGTCAAGCAGCTGACTGGTGGCAGCAGTACAAGGATTCTAGGGGCGATTGTGTTGTTACTTGGGACGATTTCCATCGTGACTTCAGGGCTCATTACATTCCGACAAGCTTTGTCGAGGAGATGCGTGAGAAGTTCAGGCACCTGAACAGGGAAGCAAGTCTGTCTACCAGTACAACGTCGAGTTCCAGAATCTAGCCCGTTATGCTAAGCAAGATGTTCCAGATGACAAGGCTATGATCTATCAGTTCAGAGGTGGTCTCAAGGATGAGCTTCTGCCAAGCCTAGTTCTTCAAGAGCCTCATGAGTTTGATCAGTTCTATAACATGGCTTTGAAGGTCGAGGCAACTCAGCTCAAGTTGGAGAACTCAAAGAAGTGTTCAAGGGATTCATATTCTTCTTCTTCCAGCTCTCAGATAGTTCACAAGTAGCAGAAGTATTGGGCATAAAATCCTCCTCCGTTTTGTCCTCCTCAGCAACAGAAGCAGTTTGGTGGTCGTGGTTCTTCCCACCCACCCAACCCAGGATTCCAGCAGAGACCCCAGGCATCCAAGGCAATTCTTGTTCCTCCTCTAGGCAATGTTCGTCCGCTTTCTGAGGTGACTTGTCACAAGTGTGGTCAGAAGGGCCACTATGCAAACAAGTGCAACCAGCGGCGTCTTTCGCCTCCTTCCCCTGTCAAGCCTCCAGGCAATGCTTTGGTGAAGCATAACCCCAAGACCGCAAGAGTGAATATGGTGAATGCAGCAGAGGCAGAGGATTCTTCTCAAGTGATCATGGGTAATCTCTCAGTTAATGATTTTCCTGCAAAAGTTTTGTTTGATTCTGGAGCATCGCATTCATTCATGTCTAAAGCATTCTTCGTCAAGCATGATTTTGATTCTGAATATTTGAGTAAGGCTTTGCGTGTTGTTTCGCCCGGCACTCTCATGAGCGCTAACAAGGTGGTTCCGGATGTTTCTATCAAGTTGGGCAATTATTCTTTTCTGGCTTCTCCAATTGTTCTCGGTAATTCTGATATTGATCTCATTTTGGGCATGGACTTCCTGGCTATGAACAAGGCTTATATTGATTGCAAAGCAAAGAAGTCAAGCTGACTCATCCTTCAGAACACGTGATTATTTTTGCAGCTCGTGATGACACAATCCGTCTCTTTGCTCTTAATGAGAAGGGTGAAATCTCAGCGATTTCTCAAATTCCGGTGGTTTGTGAGTTTGAAGATGTCTTTCTAGAAGAATTTCCATGAATGCCTCCGCACCGACCAGTTGATTTCGTGATTGACCTCGAGCCCAGAACTGAACCGGTCTGCAAGCACCCGTATAAACTTGGCCTTGAAGAGCTGAAAGAGTTGAAGAAGCAGCTAGGCGAGCAAGAACATATGGGTCTGATCAAACCAAGTTCTTCTCCATGGGGTTGTTCTTCTCCATGGGGTTGTGGTGTTTTGTTTGTCAAGAAGAAAGATGGCACGAATCATCTTTGTTTTGACTACCGTCCATTGAACAAGAAGACAATCAGAAACAAGTACCCACTTCCCAACATCAATGACTTGTTTGAACAACTGAAAGGTGCCAAGGTTTTCTCGAAGCTTGATCTTCGCATGGGTTATCATCAGATTCGCATTCATGAAGAAGACATTCCTAAGACCACTTTTATGACGAGTTTTGGCTCTTATGAGTACACCGTCATGTCGTTTGGTCTTGCGAATGCTCCTCCAACCTTCTTAAGAATGATGAATTTCATTTTCTATCCTTTCAAGAATGAGTTCATCTTGGTCTATCTGGAGGATATCCTTGTGTTCTCGGAGACAGAAGAAGAGCATGCAAAGCATCTCTGCCTTGTTCTTGACAAGTTAAGAGAGCATCGATTCTATGCCAAGTTTTCCAAGTGTGAGTTTTGGCTCAATGAAGTGGTGTACCTTGGGCATGTGATCTTTGCCGAAGGAATTAAAGTTCATCCTGAGAAAGTTGAGGCAATCTTGAAGTGGGAACCTCTTCAGAATGTGAAGCAGCTTCGGAGTTTCCTCGGGCTTGCTAGCTATTGCAGAAGATTCGTGGAGAACTTCTCTCAAATTTCTAAGCCTCTGTCCAATCTCCTCCATAAGCGTGTCAAGTATGTTTGGTCTCCTGAATGTGATGTGGCGTTCAATACGCTCAAGCAGAGACTGACTTTAGCTCATGTTCTTGTTCCTCCTAAGCAGTCAAGCCTTTCCAAGTTTGCTGTGATGCTTCTCTCCAAGGTCTTGGTGGTGTTCTCATGACAGATAAGAAGATTATTGCTTACACCTTGCGTCAGTTGAAGCCTACCGAGAAGAACTACCCCACTCATGATCTTGAGTTGGCGGCAGTTATGCATGCTCTAATGACTTGGAGGCATTTTTTGTTGGGTAGACCAGTTGAGGTGTACACCGATCACAAGAGCTTGAAGTACATTTTCACTCAACCCAATCTCAATCTTCGGCAGTCTCATTGGGTGTAAATGCTTGAGGACTTCAATCCAAGCATTGAGTATACTCCTAGGAAAGCAAATGGCATTGCAGACGCGCTCAGCCGTAAGGCGTACTGCAATAGTCTCATCTTGAAGCCTCTTCAACCCGAGCTTTGTGAAGCCTTCCGCAAGCTCAACCTTCACATGATTCCGCAAGGATTTCTTGCAAATCTTCAAGTTCCTCCGAATCTGGAAGATCAGGTTCACCAAGTGCAGCTTCTTGATGCTATGGTGAAGAAAGTGAAGAAAGGTGTGGCCAAGAGCATTCCGAAGTATAAGTGCTTTCGCCTTGATGACAAAGATACCTTGTTCTTTGAGGACCGTCTTGTGGTTCCAAAAGGTGATCTCAGGAAGGTTATCATGGATGAAGCACATAATTCTCTTCTATCCATTCATCCAGGCAGTTCAAAGATGTATCAAGATCTCAAGCAAACCTTCTGGTGGACTCGCATGAAACGTGAGATTGCTCAGTTCGTGAACGAGTGTGATGTTTGTCGCAGAGTGAAGGCGGAGCATCAACATCCAGCAAGTCTTATTTAGCCTTTGCCTATCCTAGAGTGGAAATTCGATCATGTGGAGATGGATTCGTCACTGGGTTTCCCAAGTCCAAGAGAGGCAACGATGCCATCTTTGTGGTTATCGACAAGCTATCAAAAGTTGCTCATTTCCTACCAGTCAAAGAATCTATCTCGGTAGCTCAGCTTGTAGAGTTGTATACGTCAAGGATAGTGTCTTTGCATGGTATTCCTTAGCTCATCTCTTCTGACCATGGAAGTCTCTTTACTTCCAAGTTTTGGGAGTCCTTCCAGACTGCTATGGGTACCAAGATCCGTTTTAGCATTGTGTTCCATCCGCAGACAAGTGGTCAAGTTGAAAGAGTCAATCAGATCCTTGAAGATATGCTCAGAGCGTGTGTGATTTCGTTCGGTATGAAGTGGGAAGACTGCCTTCCATATGCTGAATTCTTATACAACAATAGCTTTCAAGCTAGCTCAGGCAAGGCCCCTTTCGAGATTCTCTACGGCAGAAAGTGTCGTACCCCGCTTAACTGGTCTGAAACCCGTGAGCATCAGATATTGGGCAATGACATGATCACTGAAGCAGAAGAAATGTGCCATGTCATTCGTGAGAACCTCAAAGCAGCTCAGTCCCAACAAACATCGGGATGTTTCCTTCCAAGTGGATGATCTAGTCTATCTCAGAGTCTCTCCCATGAAGGGCACTCAATGGTTTGGAATTAAAGGGAAGCTAGCTCCTCGTTTTGTTAGTCCTTTCAAAGTTGTTGGCAAGAGAGGTGGTCTTGCATATCAACTAGAGCTTCCACCAAATTTCACAAATGTGCACGATGTCTTCCATGTTTCTCAGCTCCGGAAATGCTTCAAGACTCCTAAGCGAACCATTGACCTCCAAGACATCGATCTCCAAGAAGACCTCCCTTATCGTGAGCATCCAGTTGCAATTCTTGAAGAAACTGAGCGTAAGACTCGCAACAAGTCTATCAAATTCCTCAAGGTGAAGTGGTCTCATCATTCTGACAAAGAAGCTACTTGGGAACGCGAGGACCTTATCCTTTCCGAATTTCCAGACTTCTTTTGTTCCTACGTCTCGGGTCAAGATCCTCTTGTAGTGTGGGAGAGTTGTTACAGCCCAAGTGTTGTCCCTACCTTTTATGGCATGTAATCTAGTGTATGAACCTTGTGTCTTGAGTTATGAATTGAATTGCACCTTGTCATGCCATGCTTTGCTTTGAATTCATGCATCATGCATCATTTCATCCATCATGCATTTTTGAGTCTTATGTGACCTTGTGTGATTGGTGGGTTGTGATCTTGTCTTGTGTTTGAGTGTGGGTGGAGTTCATGTGTGCATCTCCTTCTTCTTCCCCTCTCTTTTGCCTTTCAACAAAAACCCCAACCTAATGCCTTTATTCCCCATGTTATTTTATAAACAGAATTAAGTTGCTATTTAAATTATTTAAAAATGTTCAAGAGGTAGCCCAATATATATTATTATTATAGAGTGTGGTTCTTTTGATCTTTAGGGTTTGTATGCTTTTGTGTTTTAAATAACAGAGGGCTGACTATTTTTAAAAATATTAAAATTACTTTTCCTAAAAGTCAACGTAATATTTTTATTAAATAGTTCATATTATTTTCTTTACAAAAGTATTTTTGTTTGCTCCAAAAATCCTTTTTATTTTTCTCTGGGGTCTTCTTTTCTTTCTGTTTTGTTTAAAAAGGGAAAACCCTGTGGTTTTCTTTTTCCAACAAGAGGGAGACAGGTGGGCCTTGTCTCTCCCGTGGCCCATCCCGCTCGGTGAACGGTCACCTGCTCCCGTTCCCCTCCGTCAGGTTTCAGTGAGAGAGAGAGCCGCTCCGCCGTCCGCCTTTTCCGTCGCCGTCGCCGTCAGCCCGTGGCTATTTAGCCCCCCCCCCTTAACGTGCATGCCCCCTCGGCTAGGGTTCCTCTCTTCTCCGCCGTCGCCGCAGCTCCCATCTCCTCCTCCATCTCTCTCCCTCCTCGCTTCTTTCCCCCTGTCAGGTAAGGGTTCAAAGAGTTCAGAGAGAGCAGTAGAGTAGTCATCGGCGACCAGCTCATCGTCTCCGTCGGCGGCGGCATCGATCATGGCGTCTAGGAGCTCGGGGTTCGTCCCCGCGTTCGATCCCTGCCGCTAGGAGCCCCGGAGAGGCTCTGCAGCGACGGCTCCGTCGTCGTCTTCGCCGGAGGGTTCCGCTCCGCCGTCTTCTTCCCCTGCTTCGACTCCGGCGTGCGTCTTCGACCCCTCCGTCGTCTTCGTTTTGACCGGCTCGTCGTCGCCTTCCCCTCAGTGAGCAGTCGGTCCTCGCAGCTCCTTTCTTCCCCGCGTAGGCTGCCGTGTAGTTGCCGTCGTTGTCCGTCGCCGCCGGTCACAAGGTAGGAGCTTGCAGCTCTCCTCCTTCCTCAATCATCGCAATGTGAGTAGGGGAATGGGACCCCGGTAGTTCCCGCTTGATGTGTGCCCATATGCGTCACCGGACCTACCCTGTAGTCGCCAGATTTTGCTGCCACCGTTGCTCTGTCGCTGTGTGTTCTGCGGTTCAGTTTCGTCAGAGTTAGTGCAAGTGTGTGTGTGTGTATCAGAGGGTCAGTGCTCCTCCTCTGTTAACGCTCGCGCGCGTAGTAGAGTGGTGTGCGCTCGGGGTAATGACCAGGAGATCATGGGCTCGAGCCAGAGCCACCCCATTTTTGTTTTCTTTTCTTTCTTTTGTTTTTTCTTTTGTTTCCTTCCATTGCAATAGGTATGTGTGTGTGTAGTTTAATTACAGCATGTTGTTTTATTTTATTTTCTATCCTGTCATGAGCATGTGTAGGTGAGGTGTGTGTAGGTGCATGTATGTGTGTTGAGTAGTGTATGTGTGTATACATGGGTGTATATATGCATGTGTGTGTGGCTAATTGCACTCATGTGGTGTGAGTGCATATGTGAGTGTAAGTGGGTGAGAGTGCTTGTGTGTGTGCACTTATGCTTGTGTGTATGTGCCTAGTGCACTTGTGAGAGTGAGCGTGTGTGTGCCTATGTGCATTATGCATATATGGTGCATGTGAGTGTGTGTGTGGGTGAACACCCCTTCTTGGGTGGTATGCTCATGGTTGTTTTTGTGCTCATATGTCCTTGGGCATATAGAGAGCATGTGTGTGCTTGCCATGTAGTGTGTGTAGGGTGTATGTGTGTGGGGGGGGGGACTAGTGGGTTTCCCCACTTGACATACCATTTGTTGCTTACACTTTTTAGTAGGTTTTATTAATATTTGCCATGTTATCTAAGTTTCCAAATCTGGTTAGGATCATATTTACTCATGTTCATTTAGAGAGATATCTCACTTATGTGAATAGGTGGTAGTTTTGCTATCTTGTTTGTGTCTTGTTGCTTCACATGAACATATGAGTATGACACGTGTTTTTGGGGTAGAAAGAGCCAATGAATCCATTGGTGCTTTCAGATTTCACTTTTGAGCAAGTTCATAAAACTGTCATTTTCAGCTGTGATGCTACTTTGTCATTTTTGCATGATTTAATCTTTGCTTGCTTTGGGGCATGTGCCAACATCGAAGTGCTAGTGTTTCATATCTATTATGACATGGTATTTTTGTTTAACATGAGAATTACCCATATAAGTGGGAACCATGCTGTTAAGTAGCTAACTTGATGTTTCTGTTTTCACCATGTTAAATACTACAAAGTCTGAGAATCTGCTGTTATTTTTATGCCATGTAGATGGGATGGTATCTTGTGATGTGTTGTGAATTAGATCATGCTCAGTGCTAGTATTTTGGAGTAGATGTTGTCTACTACCAACCTGTTAATTTTCATGCCAAGAGGTGGTTTCTAGCATATTTAACTACTGCTGTCAACTTGCTACTTTATTAACTCAGATTCCAGAAACCTGTTATTTTCACAAAGTCCCAGAAACTGTTTCATCTTGTCAACTTGATAGCTTCATGCTTATTGATGTGTGCATCCTATGCAGATTGTGTACTTGGATAAGTTGATGCATTTTTTATGTAGATTATGTCAGTATCTTATTTTATGTAGCTTCATGCTTATGTCAGTATCTTGTTTGCGGCTGTAGGATTCGTGTAGCTCAAGTTGTGGGCTGTGTAATTTGCTATGTTGCTGTTTTGTGGCAGATTGTTTGTTTTGTTGTTTTGTGACTTGTGGGAGCTATACTCCATGGAATTGATTGATTTTGGAGTCTATTGTGGTTGGTTTTTCATTGCCTAACCAGTGGCTTCCTTGGAATGCCAAGAATTAGCCAATGGATGTGTTGTCTTGTGTTTTGCCTTCGTACCTTGCCATGAGCGTAACGTAAGAACCGTAACTCCGTTTCTTGCGTTCTCTATATGCATTTCTATCGATTTTGCATGCTGCATCCATATTTTCCATGTTCATGCATGTTTATATAACTTAACATGAGGTTCTGTCCAGATTCATTAATACACAAACTTTGCATGAGAAACATGACTAATTTTGGATTGCCATGTTAAATTCTTCATAAATGAATCATGCATCATCTTGGTTGTGCATTGCACCTTGGTTGGATGTTTATTGTTTCTATTTATCTTGGGTAGACCCGAGTGTTGATACTGAGTACGAGGACCCAGGAGAGTACCACTACGAGGATCCCGCTACTTGTTTCGCTAAAGAACCAACACGCAAGATGATCGTACCCGGATCCCGATACTATTTTTGATTGCTAGTTTCTCGCTCTTATCATTACAATTGTGCTACCTGCCACTTGAATATCAGCGTCCTAATTGCCATGAAGGCCTCTAACCCTCCACATCCTAGCAAACCTTTGATTGGCTAAGTTACCGCTGCTCAGCCCCCTCTTATAGCGTTCTTAGTTGCACGTGCAGGTTGTTCCATATGATAACATGGTTTTTGGATATCACAATATTATCTATTATTTAATTTAATGCACATATATATCTTGGTATTGGCGGAAGGCTTGGCCTTATGCTAGGTGTTTTGTTCCGCTGTTACCGCCATAGTTCTTGTTACCGGTGTTATGGTTTCCATATTTTGCGCTCCTAACACGCTCGAGGTTGTTATGGGGACCCCCTTGTTTATTCGGTTGAGATTAAAACTTATCTGGCAAGACCCAACATTGGTACTACATTTGCTTAATTACTTAATAAAATTTGCATAGGGCTTTGCAAACCAGTGGATAATTAATCAACCCCCGGGCCAGTGCTCCTCATGAGTGTTGGTCCAAACTAGAGCACTGTGCGGGGCCAACCCAGGGCAACTTGGGAGATTTCTATCAGGCCTCCGTATGCGCCGCTTATCCGTCGTGTCCGGAGAATGAGGTATGTGGCTCTTATCGGGTTCGTCGACGCGTCGGGCGGTCTTGCTGGATCTGTTTTACCTTTATCGAGTGTCTTGCGTGTGGAGTCTGACTTTCTTTGGGTTTTCTCGAGGTGTTGGAATTCCTTTGGAATTACCTATGATGACCATGAGATCCGTGGTCAAGGCTATTCCCGCGGAGTGTAATTATTTGTGATGGAGTAGTTGGAGCATCCCTGCAGGGTTAAATCTTTTTGAGAAGCCGCGCCCATGGTTATGTGGCAACTTGGATATTTGTTTAACACCTGGTTATAGTAAACTTGAAGTAAACTCTAAATAAAATACACCAACTATGTGAGTAACCGTGATCGTCTCTTCTCGTGAACATGTTCCTAGAGAGAACACGGTGGGGTTATGATTGACGTAAGTAAGTGTTTAGGATCTCATAGAGATCATACTAGATTCGATCGTTCATCATAGGCCACTCATATTTACTTTCATGTTGCGTAAGTTAGCCACCATATATGCTTAGTATTGCTGCAAGCTAAACACATACCCCTTCCATACCTTTAAGCTTGAATAGTCTCGGTACCCGGGCACTTGATTGCTGAGTCCTTGTGGCTCACAGATTACTACAACCCTCCAGGTACAGGTACAGATGAGGACGTGCAGGATGATCTTACCCAGCTCCAGTGGGAATACGATGAGGAAAGAGGCAGGATGTACATGACTTACCCGGATGAGTAGAGGACCATGGTCGTGATCTTTGGGATAGTGAGATAGTATCACTTGCATCTGTTTTATCATTTGCTTTCGTCCGTTGTCGGACCCTGTCTTCATCATGATGATTTGAACTCCATGTGAATTGTAATTTAGCATGTGGCGAGTGTAAGCCAACTTGTATACTCATCTCTTCTGTAATGTATGATGCAATGTTACTATACTTGTGAACGGCAAGATGCGCCTCTATCCCTTGCGAGGCCCTCGTGTCTTAAAATGGATAGGTGTGCATCTTGGGCGTGACAACCACACACATCAGTATGTATGATTTCCAATAAGTCACTTGCCCGTTCCATTGTTCCAGAGAACGGCGTTTTAGTCATCTTGCCCATGAGGCATGGTTCACATGTGTTAAGTGATTCAAAATCAAGTAACTCCAAAAGTCCATCAGCATGGAGCTTCCTCATGCGTTTTACACCAATATGACCCAAACAGCAGTGCCACAAGAAAGTGGTACTATCATTGTCAACTCTACATCTTTTGGCATCAATGTTATGAACATGTGTATCATCACTATCAAGATTCAATATTAATAAACCCCTCACATTGGGTACATAACCATAAAAGATATCACTCGTATAAATAGAACAACCATTATTCTCTGATTTAAATGAGTAACCGTCTCACAATAAACAAGATCTAGATATAATGTTCATGCTTAATGCAGGCACTAAATAACAATTATTCAGGTTCATCACTAATCCCAATGGTAACCGAAGAGAGTGTGCCGACGGTGATCACATCAACCTTGGAACCATTTCCCACACGCATCGTCACTTCGTCCATCGCCAGCATTCGTCTATTCCGTAGTTCCTGTTTTAAGTTGCAAATGTGAGCAACCGAACCTGTATCAAATACCCAGGCACTACAACGAGAGCTAGTAAGGTATACATCAATAACATGTATATCATATATACCTTGTTTGTTGTTGGCCGCCTTCTTGTCAGCCAGATACTTGGGGCAGTTCCGCTTCCAGTGACCAGTTCCCTTGCAATCAAAGCACTCAGCTTCTGGCTTGGGTCCAGCCTTGGTTTTCTTCACGGGAGGAGCAACTGCTTTGCCACCCTTCTTGGAGTCACCCTTCTTGCCCTTGCCATTCTTCTTAAAACTAGTGGTTTTATTAACCATCAACACTTGATGTTCTTTCTGGATTTCAGACTCAGCGACTTTTAGCATCGCAAACAGCTCAGCGACTGACTTGTTCATCACGTGCATGTTATAGTTCAGCACGAAGCTCTTGTAGCTTGGTGGCAATGATTGAAGAACTTTTTTAGTGATCGCCTCTAGCGGAAGGGGCATCCCTAACTCCACCAGATGATTCGAATACCCAGACATTCTGAGTATATGTTCACTGATAGACCCGTTCTCCTCCATTTTGCAAGCGTAGAACTTATCGGAGGTCTCATACCTCTCAATCTGGGCATTCTTCTTAAACATAAACTCCAACTCCTCGAACATCTCATATACTCCATGATGTTCAAAACATCTTTGAAGTCCCGGTTCTAAGCCATACAATATTGCACACTAAAATATTCAGTAATCTCCAGAACGTGCCTCCCAAGCGTTCTTAACGTCTTCGGATGACAAGTCTGCGGGATGGTTACCAAGTGGTGCATCAAGGACATATGCCTTCTGGGAAGCCGTGAGGATAATCCTCAGATTATGAGCCCAGTCCACAAAGTTACTTCCATCATCTTTCAATTTTGCTTTCTCTAGGAACACATTAAATTCAGGGGTGCTACTACGCAACCATTGATCTACAACATAAGTATGCAAATTTTACTAAGACTATTTGTTGTGGTTTTGTCATGGCAGATGTCCGAGGACTTAAGTTCGAGGCCATCCCTAAGGTGATAGACTCAAAGGGGTTGGTTGGGACGAAGGACACGAGTTTACCCAGGTTCAGCCCCTCAAGAACAGGTAAAAGCCTACGTCATGCTTGTGTTGTATTGATTGGAGTATCAATTACAAGGGAGCGGATTCACTTGACCTAGTTCTCGATTAGTTGGTTTCTGTCTAAGTCACCCCGGGTCTCGCCTTTATAGAGGAGGTCAAGACCACGGGTTACACGAGTCTCATACCGACTCTTACAACGTATCTGATTATATCTCTATGTCGCCTTGCCTTCGTGGGCAAGCCGTCTCCGGGCGGCTTAACCGCCCGGGTCTTCATGCCTTCTCCCATTTGGGCCTTGCCTTGGCCCATCTTGGTAAGCCGCCATATGTCTAGGCTCACGTCTCTATACCCATCTGCCTTGGTGTGGATTATGAGCCGCCAAGAATGACCCAGCCCCACCTGGGCGGGTCTTACCATGGGGTTATATCCTCAACATTAGTCCCTAGGTTGATTTGAGCTTGCACATGTCAATCATCCATTTTACTTGGCGGCGAGTCTCACTCTTCATCACCTGAAAGTAAGATATGTAACCCGTCGTGATGTCATGCTGGATATGCCAAAAAAGATTCCCTGGCGACCACAACGGATATTTCATCATTAAAATGATGGCCCGAAAATCGAGGCGCCCGTCTTGGTCGGTCAGTTTCGGTCGCCTTGATTCCCGTGTCTGTTTCCTCTTTTCAGCCTCTTAAATAGGACCGCAAAGGATCCTTCTCATTTTCTCCGCCTCCTACACCTCTTCTTCTTCCTCTCTACGTTGTCGCCCCCGGGCTCTCTCGCTCCAGTGAAGCTTCGTCATGGTCGTCGCCCGAGGCCGCTGCATCAACCTGAACGTACCAGATCACTGCCCGCATCCGTCACCTCACTTCTGGTACGTCCTTCTCCATCCCCTAGATCTGTAGCTTAGGGTAATAAGTCCATGGAGTTCTTCAGTTCATTAGAATGCGAGTTCTTCATAATTCCAAACGACATAATACCCAATGAATCTTGTAATGAATCTCTTCCTATTGCGGTAAACCGTAGGAAATCGCCAATAATTTAAGATAGATCGGTAGTTGCTTTCTTCTACTGTCCGCAAATATCACCAGTCCCTCCGTTCATCGTTAGGTTTAGAATAAATCCATTTTTTCCTCTATTTGTAGATCTGTCACTTCAAACATAATATGTGAATCCTGTTTTCCACACTTAGCTTTATTTTGTTGTGTTGCCCTGCAACGTAACCCGCCATTAAACTTCCGGCTCTCGCCATGAACTGCACCGGCGGCTTAGCTTCCTACAACTTAGATTTCATCAGCCGCCCTTAGTTGTCTGTCACCTTCTAACTTGCCGCGCAATGTTACTTTCCACAGTTTTAAGACGCCATTATGCCTCGTGCGTCCTCTTCCTGTAACTGGGTCGGCTCCATAATTGATGAAGAGTTTTTGAAGGATTTCGTAGACATAGGGACCTTACCATCCAAAGATGTCATCCATTGGCGGGTTCTAGGCAATGATATGAAACCCATCCCCCAAGAGGGCGAAGTAGTCATATTTGCTGACCACCTTGTACGCGGTTTCAGCCCGCCCGGCTCTAAAGTTTTCCGAGACGTCCTTCATTTCTTCAAGCTGCATCATCAAGATATTACACCCAACTCTATCTCAAACATGTGCAACTTTCAAATTCTTTGTGAAGTTTACTTACAAGAAGAGCCGTCGATTGACCTCTTCCGTGAGTTTTTCTATGCCAACCGCCAGACAAAAGTGGCAGTCGGCCCAAGCTTGGAGCTCGGCGCGATCTCTATTCAAAGAAGACGGGACATGACCTCTCCAGCTGTTCAAATGCCGAGTCATCCCAAGGACTAGAACCAAACCTGGTTTTATTGCAAATACACCTCTACAAAGGGGGAACGTCCATTGCCGGCTTATCATTTGACCCGACTCTGCACCAATACTGAATTCCCCGACCGGATGTCGGCATCTGAACGGGCAAAGTATGCTCCAGTTTACACCAAAATTAGAGCCCTCCTGGCCAATGGTCTGACTGGGATGGATCTAACCCACTACTGGATCTCTTGGAGAGTCATGCCCCTGAGCCGGAGAAGCCGTCTCATGTGTGAATACACGGGTGATGCCTATGACCCCCTCTACTTTAATCCTACCACGTTGTCAGAAGATAACATCGTTGCTGCCATCAAAAGACTTGTCCATGAGTCTCAAGGATCTTGCCGCTCCATTGGATTACCACCTTTCTCTATCGCAAACCCAGCCCCAGATGTAAGGGCGACTCTCAATCTCCTTACTTCTGTGTTACCTATTCATGTATGTCTGCAATCTTAACCTCTTCTGGTGGCTTTTACTTTAAGGCTAACTCCAGCTTCTGGAAGAAGAAATACGTTCCTCCTCCCAAAAAGTCTAAAGAAAAGACCGTCGGCCGAAAGAAGAAGACTGTCCCTCAAGAGCAACCTGAGGTTGACGATTCAGAGGTAGAACTTGACTCTCTTGACCATCTCGCTATGCACCTTACTGACAATAATAACTTCACAGGACGAGACAGAGACAAGCGACGCCAACGCTCCTGAGGTAACTTATGTCTCATCTAACTCAGAAAATCTTGCACCACAGAAGATACGGCGGGTCGTCCAAAAAGACCCATTTTCTCATCCTCTTGCTTACTTAGACCCCAACTTTCTTTTGAAAAAGCAACAGCAACTCTCCTGACGCCAGACCCAAAGCGCCCGCTCTGAAGATCTTATGGACGGATTGCCTCACTCTCCGATTCAACAGAAACGGCCGGCTGAGGTATTTGTTTTATTTCGTTTAATTTTGTCAACCTTGCCTTACAACTTTACATTGTCCTTATAATGCTTTAACTACTTTTAGGAATCGCCCCCTTCATCAGGTGACTCCATGGCAACCAAGTTGCTGCCACTGAAGATCAATCCAGAGTATGTGCTTTCATGCTTCCATCCTACCTTTGTTATCCTTGAAGTTTATACAATAACCTTCTATGCCTTCTAGGGCTCAATCAAAAAGAAGGAAAACTGTCGGGTCTACCTCGGGCCCCACTGCCCAAGAGTCGGAGCCTGCCAAACCAGACTCTCCTGCAGCCTCCAAGGATGTGCCTGAAGGGACTCGTCGTTCTGTCGAGCCGATGGCTCAGGAGATGGCAATTGAGAGCCCTCCAAGGACCAACTCTAAGCCGTCGAGCCTTTCAACAGCAATTGATGATTCAGTTATTCCGAACGGCATCATTACCGGTACCGGCTTTTGAACTCCTGAACCTCATGTGTTGACAGAGCACACTGAGAAAATTGAAGCCTCTGACAAGCTGGACCATGGGATCCCCGTGATGGAGAAGTTAACTGTTGATGAGCTACACGCCGGTTATCTGAACCGCCTCTCCACAAGCCGGGACATGGAACTCAAGCTTGTTAATCTGATGAAGAAAAAATATGAGGTACTCCTTCCTTCCCTTATATCCTTATGTAGTCCCCAAGAGCCGGTTTAATATTTGTTAATGGTAAACTGGGTCTTACAATCCATGCATGTATCCCCCAAGTATCAGCTTAATATGTAAATATTGAGCCGGTACTCAGTTTTAAGTAGTTGATCAAATGTAGCCTCCAAGTTCGGGTCAGTATAGAAATAATGGGCCAAACTTCCCTGTAGAAAGAGCCAAGTGTATCCCCCAAGTGTCGGCTTATCGTTGACAAATATGAGCCGGAACTTCATTGTAGATTTGAACAAAGAGCCAAATGTAGCCCCCAAGTGTCGGCTTATCGTTGACAAACATGAGCCGGAACTTCATTGTAGATTTGAACAAAGAGTCAAATGTAGCCCCAAAGTGCCGGCTTATCTTTGACAAACATGAGCCAGAACTTCATTGTAGATTTGAACAAAGAGCCAAATGTAGCCCCCAAGTGTCGGCTTATCTTTGACAAACATGAGCTGGAACTTGCTTGTAGTCTTGGAAGACAAATAGACATTAGCCCCCAAGTGTCGAGTGTATTGCTTGCAATCTGCTTGAAACTTGCATTATATTTGTTAACTTAACCATCTGGCAATATGTTACTCTGGCGACTTACCCCTCTTTTACTTTTTGTCTGTCACAGGAAGCTTTATGCAATGCTGAGTCTGAACTGGCCGACTTAAAGAGCAATCTGGCCTCCCAGCAAGCCGCCAGAAGTAAAGCAAAGGAGAAGTGCTGGTTTCCTGCCGAAGAGCTAACAAAAGATAAATCTGAACTTGCTGCATTCAAAAAAGCTGCTGAGGCGGAGCAAACTACTCTGGCCAAAGTGCAGACGATGCTGATGAGCGACTCATGGTCGTATCAGACGAGTTGCAATCCTTGAAGCACCATATCTCCAAGATGACATCCGCTATCTTTGGTAAGTACTAAATACTCAATCAATCTTCTTGCTTGAAAAGTTACACAGGTGGCTTATAACATAAAATCCGTCTTATGTCAGTCAAAGAAGCCGTCAACTTGGTGTTGACAGCCTATTGCAGCTGAAAGCCGTCTATACTATGCCAAAGCAATTGTATTGCGATACTCTCTGCACTATTAGGGCCATTCTGAACAAGGAAAGCATCCCCAAGTTCATGAAGGGAGTCATAGAGATGTTGTCAACTCTGCCAAAGCAAATTAACTCAAAAAATCATCCGCCGGGAAGGGAGCCATTGCAACAATAAGCCAGGCTTTGGGCTTTGCCCTGGAGCTAACTCCTGAAGAGATGATGGATGGCTTTCCATCAAAGAAGGATGACGGCTCAGAATTCACAGAAGCCGACTATGCTCGTTGTATGAAGGCATCCAGGGTTCTTGCATCAGTGTTAGCGGAAGAAGTGAACCTGTCAACATATCAGGCGGCTTACAATGCTAAGAACAAGCGAGTGCGCGGCCCAACCTTCGAGGCGAGGGATTTAACTCTAGCACGTCGTAAGCATCTCTTTGCTCCTGACATTGACCCGTCTCCCCTCTTTGAAGAAGCAAACTTCGAAGCTTTAACCAACTACAACTGGGACGTGAACAATCTCCAGATCGAGGAGGTCGAAGACCCGCTGCAGGATGACCATCCGTCTAGCTGATCAACTTGATAATGCTATGGTATAAACCTGGCTTCATGACCCGCCGAATCTTGGGGCGGTGTAAAAAAACTTTAAGTCCTACTTTTGAGCTCTGTTAAGAGCGGCTTAGAATAGCATAACCCGGAGATGTTGTATCTTTCTTTTTTATTTTCTAAGAACTCATGTTCCGGTTCTTCTAGGTGGACTCGCTACTTAAAACTCCTGATCAGTACAGGGTCTCTATCGAGATTGGCCGTCCATTTCTTTGAATGGCTTAGGGTCTCTAAGCGAGATTAACTGACAGGAAGTGTAACGTCCCAAAAAGAGATGCGGTAGGGCATGAGTACCCTGGTAGCCCATAAACTGCCTCTCACGTGACATAAATCCGTCGTTTTAACCTTAAATAGTGCAGGGTCTTTAAAAGATTAATTGTCTAAGAGTATGAACGGGCCACATAGCGGAGAGTCGACAGTAGATGAGAGAGTTTATCCTTGCTTTGCATAAGCCGACCCTCACGTGACAAGAGCCGCCGGTTTAACCCTAACTAGTACAGGGTCTCTATCGAGATTGGCCATCAATTTCTTTGAACCGGCTCAGGGTCTCTAGGCAAGATTAACTGGCAAGAGTTTGGCGGGTCACCTAGCGGAGCAGCATCAGCTTATAGGCAGGTTTAAACCTGGTGGCTTAAGAGCCGATCAAGAGGGTATGTAAGCTAAACCAAGTGGGGTGGAAGCCCCCAAATGACCTTGTTGATGGAGTCAACTGTTTGGCTTGAGAGTCGATTAATAGGGTCTGATAAGCTAAACCCGGCGGGTTAGAAGCCCCCTAGATGACCTATTGACAGAGTCAACTTTTTGGCTTAAGAGCCGACCAATAGGGTCTGATAAGCTAAACCCGGTGGGTTAGAAGCCCCCTAGATGGCCTGTTGACAGAGTCAACTTTTTGTCTTAAGAGCCAACCAATAGGGTCTGATCAGCTAAACCCGGCGGGTTAGAAGCCCCCTTGATGGCCTGTTGACAGAGTCAACTTTTTGTCTTAAGAGACGTTCAATAGGGTCTGATAAGCTAAACCCGACGGGTTAGAAGCCCCCTAATTGACCTTTTTGCACAAACTGAGATATGCAAAACGGCAGAGGCCCTGGCTTGCAGGGATGCCAACTTTATTCATAGATATATATGATATGTACAATGATGGTGTACAATGTCAAGTCTCAACGACTTAGGTATAGTAAGGCCGTAGATGTTCTATGTTCCATGGCCGGCGGGTCTCCTGCCCAGAAGTGCTTGACTCGTCTCGTATGTCAATGAGGTAATATGACCTGTTGTTGAGATTTCTGCTGACCACGAAAGGTCCTTCCCATGGAGGGGATAGCTTGTGTGCATCTGTCTGATCTTGAATCAACCGCAACACTAAGTTGCCTTCTTGAAACGTTTGAGTCTTAACTCTATGGCTATGATAACGGCCCAGGTCTTGCTAATAAATCGCCGATTGAGCCGCCGCCAGATCACGCTTTTCCTCCAAGGCATCCAACGCGTCTTGACGTGTTGTTTCATTATCCTCCTCAACATAATCTGCCACCCGTGGAGAGTCATGGCGTATATCGCTTGGTAATACGGCTTCCGCACCATAAACCATGAAGAAAGGCATATAGCATGTTGATCTATTGGGAGTAGTTCTGATGCTCCATAAGACGGGTAGCAACTCCTCTACCCAACAACCTGGCGTTTGCTGCAAAGGAACCATAAGCCGGGGTTTGATACCTCTCAAGATTTCCTGGTTTGCATGCTCCACCTGACCATTTGATTATGGATGAGCAACCACAGAAACATCAAGTCGGATGTGCTCACTTTCATAGAATGCTTGCATAGCCCCCTTGGATAAGTTTGTACCATTATCTCTGTATGATACTGTGAGGGTAACCGAAGCGGTAGATCAGCTTTTTAACAAACTGATTTGTCATAGCCGCGTCACACTTGCCGACCGGCTCAGCTTCTACCCACTTGGTAAATTTGTCCACGACGACCAAGAGGTGGGTCTTCTTGTCCTTGGATCTCTTGAAGGGCCCAACCATATCAAGCCCCAGGACTGCAAACGGCCAGGTAATTGGAATCATGCGCAACTCCTGAGCCGAGACGTAAGCACGTCGGCCGAACTTCTGACATCCATCGCACTTGCGAACCAAGTCTTCCGCATCCTTATGAGCCGTCAGCTAGAAGAAGCCATGTCGAAAAGCCTTAGCCATGAGAGATTTTGAGCCGGCGTGATGACCACAGTCGCTAGCATGAATTTCAGTCAAAATTTCCTTGCCTTCTTCAGGTGAGACACAACGTTGAAAGACGCCAGTGACGCTGCACTTATGTAACTCACCATTGATGATTGTCATAGATTTAGGCCGCTTGGTGATCTGCCTCGCCAGATTTTCATCCTCGGGTAACTCGCCACGAGTCAAATACGCTAGATAAGGCATAGTCCAGTCAGGAATAGTATGTAGAGCCGCCACTAGCTATCCCTCCGGGTCAGGTATAGCCAAGTCTTCCTCTGAAGGTAACTTAACTGACGGGTGATGTAGTACGTCTAAGAAAATGTTAGGCGGTAGCGGCTTACGCTGAGAGCCCAGTCTTGAGAGTGCGTCGGCATCCTCGTTCTTGCGACGATCAATATGATCCACTTGATAACCCTTTAAATGACCAGCAATGACATCCACCGCCTGATGATAAGCCACCATCTACGAGCCCTTGGAATCCCAAGTGCCTGAAACTTGCTGGGCCATGAGGTCTGAGTCGCCAAGACACCTAACCCGGCTCAGGTTCATCTCCTTAGCCACCCGGAGGCCATGAAGCAGAGCTTCATACTCAGCTACATTGTTAGTACAAGGAAACATCAACCTTAGCATGTAACAGAACTTATCACCTTTGGGGGAAGTTAAGACAACTCTTGCCCCTAATCCTTCAAGTTGCCTGGATCCATCAAAGTGGATTGTCCAATACGCGTTATCCGGCTTTTCCTCAGGCGCATGACACTCCGTCCAGTCGTTTATGAAATCCACTAAGGCTTGAGACTTGACCGTCGTGCGAGGCACGTATTTCATATTAAGAGGTCCAAGCTCCAATGCCCACTTAGCAATACTGCCGGTGGCTTCTCTATTTTGAATTATGTCTCCCAACGAGGCAGAGCTAACCACTGTGATCTGGTGGCCCAGGAAATAATGCTTCAGCTTACGATTGGCAATGAACACCCCATATACCAGCTTCTGTCAATGTGGATACCTCTACTTGGACTCTGTAAGGACTTCACTGATATAATAAACCAGCCTTTGAACCAGATATTCCTTCCCTGCCTCCTTACGCTCAACAACGATTGTGGCGCTGACTGCCCTATTATTAGCCGCCACGTATAAGAGCAAAGGTTCCTTCTCAGCCGGAGCCGCTAAGACTGGTGACTCTGTGAGCTGCCTCTTGAGGGCCTCAAACGCTTCACCTGCCGCCGCACTCCAAACAAAGTTGTCTGTCTTCTTCATCATCTAGTACAAAGGGATGGCCTTCTCACAAAGGCGGCTTATGAACCGGCTTAACACAGTGATCCATCCCGCCAGGCGTTGAACATCATTGATGCATGCCAGCTCAAACAGGGAAGTGATAGCCTTGATCTTACCTAGGTTAGCCTCAATGCCACGCTCAGAAAGTAGAAATCCCAAGATCTTGCATGCAGGAACACCGAAAACACACTTAGTCGGGTTAAGCATCATCTTGTAGACCCGTAAGTTGTCAAAAGTCTCCTTCAGGTCATCAAGCAGAGTCTTCTTCTTCCTAGACTTAATCACAATGTCATCCACGTATGCATGAATGTTGCGCCCGATTTGGTTGTGAAGACAATTTTGCACACAATGCTGGTAAGTCTCCGGGGCACTCTTGAGCCCAAAGGCATAGACACATAGCATAAGGCACCAAAAGGTGTGATGAAAGCCATCTTCTCTTGGTCCTTGACCGCCATCTTGATCTGATGATAGCCAGAATAACCATCCAGGAAACATAAACTCTCACAACCCGTCGTTGCATCGATGATCTGGTCAATACGAGGGAGAGCAAACGGGTCAGCTGGACAGGCCTTGTTAAGATCCGTGTAATCCACACACATCCGCCACGTGCCATTCTTCTTAAGCACTAGCACCAGGTTAGCAAGCCACTCTAGGTGAAACACTTCAACGATGAAACCCGCCACCACGAGTGTAACATCCCAAAATTTCATTTTGGAATGTTATGAAATATAGCTATGCATCCATCATCATCATTGCTTGAATACATGTATTGTTGAAATGTTCTTTCTAAATTTCTGAAAGCCCTTTCTACTTTCCCTAAGTTGCTTTCACCTATTTGAAATCTTGGTAAAATGTTCAAAATAAGAGGGGAGTAACATGACACTCCAAATCAGGGTCATCTTGGTGATTTATTTGAACAATAAAAACCAGGGGTTATTTTGAAAATATTTGCAAAAAGAACTTAAAAACAATTAGGCAATTTCTAAAAATATTATTTTTTTTCAAAGTGCTCAAATGACAGAATAAAAATGTTCAATAAATGAAATTTATTATTCTGTTAATTTTGATATATAATACTCCTATTGTTAAAAATGTTTTGAATGCTTTTAAAGACGATTTACTACTCTGGTTAATAAAAAGAGTAACGGTTTTAGTATTAAACGCGCCGGCCCACGGCAGTTACTCGCGAAGTTAATACCGACCGGCCGACCGACGCGGAAACCTCGCTCCCCTCTCGCTGACACCGGGTCCCACCCCGACTGACCGTTAGCCCGCGCGGTCGTCTTCTTCCCCGCACGCGACGCCGGACCTCGCCGGCAGTTACTCCCCCCCCCCCCGGATCTCTCTCCTCTCTCCTCCCCCGCACCACCCGAGCACCCTATATAAGAGCCCCAACCTCCTCTCTCCATTCCCCCCCGAGCCCCCTCTCTTCCTCGCCGAGGGGCTGCCAAATTCCTCGCCGGAGTTGCTTCCACCACCGGAGCTTCCATCGCCCGTGCCCGTCGCTCCACTCTTCCCCTCGCCTCTCCGACCCCTCCGTTCGACGCCGGACCTCGCCCGCCGTCGTCTGAACCCCTTCGCTGCCTCCCTCGACCACCGGGGACCCCTCCGGCAACGTCCTCGACCACCGGCCGCTGTCACCACTCGCCGGAGATCCTCTCTCTCTCCGGTAAGTCATCGGATCTATCCTCACCCCTCGGATCTACAATCCACGGCTAGGATTAGAACCCTTTAAACCCGAATCATTTTCCTCTTCGGTCCGGTCGCCCGCCCGCAAGCACTCGCGCGCACACGCCCCAACCAATAGGAAAGTGCCACGTAGCCCCCTGGCCGTTGCATATCTAGTTTTCTTTTCTGTTTTTGTTTTAGTTAACACAGTGAGTTCAAATTTTGTTTTGCTTATATCTTTCAATTTGTTTAATGTTTTGAGTTGATTCTTTTTGCAATAGCTCACATTTTTCATGTAGTTTCACCCTGCACTTTCAAATTTTAAATTTGAACTATAAAATTTGAATTGAATCAAATTTTCTTAAAACCTTCAAATCTGAATAACTAGAGTTTGAAAATAGATTTTGACATGAATCTTTTTGCTACTGTTTGGTATTAGTTAGGACTACCTTTATGCTTAGTTTGAAAAAAATTAGGATGATTTTGATTAGTGTTCTAGCTATAAACAGAATCTGCCTAGTATTATAGTATATTTTTTTATTTACTTAGTTTTAGTTAGTTTAACTTAGATTTAGTTTAAATTTGTTTAGTAGGTTCTGTTGATTTAAACATTTAGTGTTTTACTTATTGTTAATAAAATATAAAATTGTTTAGTTTATTTCTTTGTTAATATAGGAATCACAATTTCTTTTCAAATAGGTTTATTTTGATTAAAACAACTAATTAGTAATAGTTTTGCTTTCAAACAAAGTTTTATATAATAAATTCTGTTTTCTAAGACAAGTTTATTTGTAAATTCTTTTCTGTTAAAAATATGTTTTACTAATAAATAATAAGTTTTGTTTTGCTCTTTTGTTAGTAGAACTATATTTGTTCCATATAGTGTTTACCAAAACTTTTAAAAACTTTACTAAAGTTTTCCCAACAAACTTAAATTGATTTTCTTCTGTTTATTAATAAATTATTTTATTGTTTCCTTGCTGTCAACAATTGTTTTGTTATTACAAAATAGTTTTATTATGTTAGTAGTGTTTTAGCAATCATCTCCTAGTAAACAAAACTTTGTGTGTTTTTCTTACTTGTGATTTGTGCATGGTTTTGTCTTGATTGTTTACTAGTTCTTTGTTGATGTGTGTGTTAGCTACATTATTTTGTTGTATACTTATTGAGTGCTTGTTTGCTTCGTTAGATTATCCGGAGTGCGAAGCTTGTTACTTAGAGTCACTCACGTACGAAGATCATCAATCAGGCAAGTCACTTTGATCATGTTTACCCATGTTTTATATGCATTAGTTCTACCATCTTCCCCAGTTGCATGCAAGATAGGTTAGTTGGAAACTTGGTTACATTGTAGTAGTATCATGTGGTAGGAACCCCCTCAACCCCCTTTGACAACATTGGCCCCGGGAAACGTTGTTTTTACTTTTGCTATGCCATTAGTAGACGGGGTTGGTCGTGTGATTCATGAGAGTTGAGAGAGTTAATAATTTCAAGACCTACATAATGATCAAGATTTCAAGACTCCGAGTTTTCAACATACCTCTGGGTGGATGATGGTTGAACGGCACCCTGGAGAAACCAGTGGATTTGCCTAGGTGATGCTGGAGATGGCCAGTATTCACGCGGAAAGGTCCACCCAGGCACAAAGAGATGGATGGGTGCCTCAAGACCCAAGGCTTACCTGCACAGCCACAAGTCATTATGGGCTCTGGCTTGGTTGGATATCGTGGTGACCCTGGACAGGCGGTGCTACGAGATGTAGAAGAACGGTAGGAAAGGATGGGCACCGTCAGAGTCGTAGGGAAACCCTTTGGAAGACCATGTTTTGGTCATCCGTTTCTCAAACACCCTGAAGTGCGAGAAATTAAACGGAGGCGACCAAATCTTGAGGGTAACGTGTGCAAAACTCTACAGAGTACTCAAACCTAATCAATTAGCCGTGTCCACGGTCATGGACGACTTGAGCCAAAGGAACTGAAACTTCCGGAACTCTCAACACAATTAAGATGATGATGTGGGTATTAACAATTTGGGTATGAGAATTGGTTGGTAGAACCATCTCATTAATCAACCAACTTAGTAATATTTTGCTTAGCCCTCTCTTAATGTAGGAAAAATTGGCTTTACGCAAAAACTTACCACCCCACCTACCAAATATGCATATAGAAATAGATGATTATCTTTTCACCCCTCTCTTGTGATTTTGCCGGCATATTCCATATGCTGACCTACACGGCTGCAACGTATCATGTTGCAGAGTACTTTTCCGACCAGGAGTGAGGACACGTTCTATGCTCGGTGAGATGCCCTTGGAGTCAGATGGACTCATCTACCTTCGACGCTTCCGCAAGATTTAGATATTCTCATGAGTTGGCTTTCAGCCACTTTATTGTAATTTTTATTGTAATAAAGGACTCGATATGAGATTTCGATTAATATAATGCTGTGTGATTTCCATTTGATATATACATTGATGTACCGTGTGTGTACCAGCATGATCTTGGGATGGTACGGAAACACCGGAGGTTCGACCTTTCAGGTCGGGTCGCTCCAAGGAGCCGGGCCACCTCTTCTCCAATGGCCTTGCGCCTCTCCTCATTGAACCACCGTAGAAATTGTTTGACCGGCTTAAACTTAGGATCCATGTTAAGGTGGTGCTCAGCGAACTCTCTCGGTACTTCCGGCATGTCAGAAGGCTTCCATGCAAAGATGTCTCGATTCTCACGGATTAATTCGATGAGAGCGCTTTCCTATTTGGGATCCATATTGGCCCCAATAGTAAATTGTTGAGATGAGTCGCCCAGAGTAAAATCCACCAACTTGGTATCATCCACCGAAAACTTGAGGGGCGGCTCAGATTCTATGGTGGGCTTTTTGAGCGGAGTCATGTCCTTCGGGTCAACATTTTCCTTATAAAACTTGAGCTCTCCTTACAAACAACTTGACTCCGTGTAGGCTGCGTCTCCTTCCTCACACTCAATAGTCGTCTCCCGATCACCATGCACTGTAATCATACCGTTTAAACCCGGCATCTTGAGTTGTAAGTAGACATAGCAAGGCCTAGCCATAAACTTGGCGTAGGCCGGACGTCCAAACAGGGCATGATATGGACTTTTGTTCTTGACCACCTCAAAACACAAGGTCTCCACCCTGTAGTTGTACTCATCACCAAAGGTGACTTCCAAAGAGATCTTACCCACTAGATAAGCTGACTTGCCAGGCACCACACCATGAAAGACTATCGAGGAAGGCCTAAGATCCTTATCAAGCAACTTCATCTGGCGGAAAATGTCATAGTACAGAATATTAATGATGCTGCCACCATCCATAAGCACCTTAGTAAACACATATCCTCCCACTTGGGGGGCAACTACCAAAGCCAACCGGCCTGGGTCGGCAACGCGTGGCGGGTGATCCTCCTTGCTCCAAGTTATGTCATACTCAGACCACTTCAAGTAATGTGGGAGAGCCGGTGTGATCGTATTAACCGCCCGTTTGCGCAACTTCTGATCTCGCATGTTAAGGACGGTTGTAAAAACATGATACTGACCCAAGCTGAGCTGCTTCGGATTACTGTGGTACCCAAACTGGTTACCTTGTTGCTGATTATTGCCACTAGATTGCTGATGATGCCCTCCTTGACTGCCCTGGCCCAGCTAGCCGGATCCTAAACCGCCAGAACCCAGGCCAGCTCCTGACCCGCCTGGTCCTGAGCCGCCTGGAAGGCGACCACCATTGTTGCTGTGCTGCTGCAAACTATAGTCCCGAAACTTTTGCATAATGTGGCAATTCCTCCATGTGTGGCCCGCCACCCTGTCTGTCCGGCTGTGCTATGGACAAGGTTTATTGAGCATCTCCTCCAAATTAAAAGGAGTTTTACCCTTATTAAAGGGCTGTCTGAAGTTCCCATTGCCCTTAGCGCGATTGTTCCCAGTGCTAGTGTTGTCCACCAATTCTGACCCGCCATCTGGGTTCTTCCTCTTGCTCTGGTTGCGATTGCCTGCTGGAGCCTCGTTTGGGATAGGGATCATTCCAAGCTGGGTTGCTGCCGCCACCATGTTTTCCGCCGGGTTTGATTAATGACCCGCCGGTGTTGGGAAAGCCATCGGTGAGGCATGGTTCCGTCGGGGCAGGTTAAGATGTTGCTGTCGAGCCGCCAGCCGACTCCCAGGTGCTTCTGATGTCCGTCTCGTTCCCAGCGTGTTAAAAAGATTCCTGGCGTCGTACTATTCCGGCAAGCGAGACTGATGCCTCATCCGTTGAACCGCTGCTGCAAATTGATGCTCCATCTCAAGGCGGAAAGCATTCGCACTAAAGTGCTCCGCCTCCGCATCCATCTGAGCCTTCAGCATGCTGATCCTCTGCTGGACTTCAGCCATATAGTCCTTTAGCCTTGTGATCTCTGTGTTCCGGGCAGCTTGATTCTCTGTCATGACTTCAGTTGCCATCAGGGTTGTAAGCTCATTCATTAGATCCAGAAGAACTTGAGCCGGCGGCAGTTCGGCCTCTGACCCAACTACCCCGGTGACTGCCCGCGCCTGGTCCTGAACCCGCTATGAAGACGGCCGCATGCATCGACGGCCCATGGTCCTCTGGCTCATGATACTCAGACTCAGGGAAAAGCTCGTCATAGCCCTCGAGCCTGCCATCGCAAAGCCGGTAGATTGATTCCGTCTCTCCGCTTGAAATTTAAGTGAGGGATCACCTTATAATGCTACTGTCGTCCTAACCAAAACAAGGTGCATAAAAGGATTAACATCACATGCAAATCATAAGTGACATGATATGGCCATGAACTTGTGCTTTTGATCTCCATCTTGAAAGCACCGGCAAGATCTCCATCGTCACCGGCATGACACCATGATCTCCATCAATGTGTTGCCATCGGGGTTGTCATGCCCACCATGCTTCTACTACTATTGCTACCGTTTAGAGATAAAGTAAAGCATTACATAGTGCTTAAAGATTGACACGCAGGTCATACAAGAATCAAAGACAACCCTATGGCTCCTACCGGTTGTCGTACTCATCGACATGCAAGTCGTGATATTCTATACAAAAACATGATCATCTCATACATCACATATATCACATCATGCAATTGGCCATTTCACATCACAACATACCCTGCAAAAACAAGTTAGACCTCCTCTAATTGTTGTTGCATGTTTTACGTGGCTGCTATGGGTATCTAGCAAAAATGATTCTTACCAACGAAAAACCACAACGGTCATATGAAGGTTGCTTTTCAACCTTCTACAAGGACCGCCTTAATCAAATCTGATCCAACTAAAGTGGGAGAGACAGACACCCGCCAGCCATCTTTATGCGACGAAGTTTCAGTCGATGGAACACGGTCTCTCGTAAGCGTATGAGTAAAGTCTGTCCGAGCCGCTTCATCCCGCAATACCGCCGAACCAAGAAAATAAAAAGGAAGGGAGCAATCTGAATATCAACACCCACAAATTCTTTGTGTTCTACTCAAGATCTCATCTACGCATAGACCTATCTCATGATGCCACAGTTGGGGAACGTTGCATGGGAAACAAAAAAATTCCTACGCTTCACCAAGATCAATCTAGGAGATGAGCATCTATGAGAGGAGAGATTGGATCTACGTACCCTTGTAGATCGCTAAGCAGGAGCGTTAAAGAACGCAGTTGATGGAGTGGTACGTCTCCGCGATCCAAATCGCAAGCCGTCCCACGAACTCCCGATCAAGCGCCGAACGGACGGCACCTCCGCGTTCAGCACACGTGTAGCTCGATGAAGATATGCACCTTCTTGATCCAGAAAGAGGGAGCACATAGGTAGATTGGTTCATCGGCAGCACGACGGCGTGGCGACGGTGGTGGTGGAGCTGATCCGGTAGAGCTTCGCTAAGTGGTGCCAAACCAATCTACTAGAGGAGAGGTAATCGTGGAGGGAGGAAGGGCTGCGCCGTGACATAGGGTGTGGATGCCGTCCTCCCTCTCACATATATATAGGGGAAGAGGAGGAGTCTGGCTGCCCTAGGGTTTTCCCTAAGGTTGGTGCGGCGGCCAAGGGAGGTGGGCCTACGGCCAGGGTGGCTTGGCCACCAAGTTTGCTGGCTAGCCCACCCTTTTGGCCCAGCCCAAACCTCTAGCCACATGGGCCTTGAGGTGGGAGGTGCGGCCATCCCACCAGTGGCTGGCTCGCACCCTCTCATAGCCCATGTGGCCCTTTGGAGTAGATGGGCCCACTCGGTGGACCCCCAGGAACACTTCCGGCATTGCGTCACACCACTTGCAGGTCACGGAACTTTTCCGGAACTCAAATACCAACTTCCCATATATGAATCTTTACCTCCAGACCACTCCAGAACTCCTCGTCACATCCGAGATCTCATCCGGGACTCCGAACAACCTTCGGTCACCAACACACATAACTCATCTACACCGAAACATCACCAAACCTTAAGTGTGCAGACCCTGCGGGTTCGAGAACCATGTAGACATGACCGAGACACCTCTATGGTCAATAACCAATAGCGGGACCTGGATGCCCATATTGGTTCCTACATGTTCTACAAAGATCTTTATCGGTAGAACCTCTATGTCAAGGATTCACACAATCACGTATGGTGTTCCCTTTGTCCTTCGGTATGTTGCTTGCCCGAGATTCGATCGTCGATATCTCCATACCTAGTTCAACCTTGTTACCGAAAAGTCTCTTCACTCATTCCGTAATACAACATCCCGCGACTAACACTTAGTGACATTGCTTGCAAGGCTTGTTATGATGTTGTATTACCAAGTGGGCCCTGATATACCTCTCCGTCACATGGAGTAACAAATCCTAGTGTTGATCCGTGCCAATCTAGCAGACACCCTTGGAGATACCTGTAGAGTACCTTTATAGTCACCCAGTCACGTTGCGACGTTTGATACACACAAGGCACTCCTCTGGTGTCAGTGAGTTGCATGATCTCATGGTCATAGGAACATATACTTGACATGCAGAAAAACGATAGCAATAAACTGACACGATCATATGCTACGTTCATAGTTTGGGTCTTGTCCATCACATCATTCTCCTAATGATGTGATCACGATATCAAATGACATCACATGCCCATGGCCCGAAAACCTTAACCATCTTTGATCAACGAGCTAGCCTGCTAGAGGCATACTAGGGACACAATGTTTGTCTATATGCCCACACATGTATTTAGTTTCCAATCAACACAATTATAGCATGGACAATAAACGATTATCATGAACAAGGAAATATAATAATAATAAACACTTTATTTATTGCCTCTAGGGCATATTTCCAACACACCCACATATCAAATTATCAAAGTAACGAACGCTAATCAAATGAGCATGATGAAAACTAGCTTGACAGAAATTCCCATGTGTCCTCAGGAGCGCCTTGCTTTATATAAGAGTTTGTCCAGGCCTGTCCTTTGCTACAAAAAGGGTTGGGCTACCTTGCTGCACCTTTGCTACACTTGTTACTTGTTACTCGTTACGAACTATCTTATCACCAAACTATTTGTTACCAATAATTTCAGTGCTTGCAGACAATACCTTACTAGAATCCGCTTGTCATTTCCTTCTGCTCCTCGTTGGGTTCGACACTATTACTTATCGGAAGGACTATGATAGATCCCCTACACTTGTGGGTCATCAGAGACCTATACATGCATCTTAAGAGCATCTACAACTGGACCTCTTAAACTAGCCTCATACGCCTAGGCAGGCCGCCCGGGCACTGTCCGGTCACAAAATTTCGACCCAAACGGGCCTCTCAAATGGCCCTCAAACGCCCGGGCTGACCGACACCCCCCATATCCATCCCAAATATGAGGCGGGTATGGGGGCGCCCAGGCACGCCCGCCACGTCGGACCCGACAACCCATCCCCACACCAAATTGCACCAAATCCCCCCCAAGAGAAGTCGGATCCATTTGCTATCTCCTTTCTTCTTCCTCCTCCTCCTCGTCCGTCTTGTACTCTGCCACCGTGCCATCCGTCTTGATCTCAAACGTTCCCAGCCTCTCCGTCGCCAGCTCCAGTAGAGCGTGCCCATCCTTGCCATGGGGGACGTCGTCGCCGGACCGGATGCCATCGTGGTACGTCTATCAAAACTCCGCCTCCACCTTGCGCTTGATGTGTTCAACATATTGACCAACCAGAATTGTTGTGGTTTTATTAGATAAACAATGGATTCATATGCTTCGCCAGACGAGGAGTATGGACTGACTAAGCTTGACCAAATGATTGAAGATGAGTTCTTCCATTCCTCGGATTCGGAAGAAGAAGTGGACATGCTCATGCTCATAAGCATGCAAGAGGAAATGGACCGACAAGCGCACCATATTCTCAACTTCAAGGGCTCAATCAAAGGGAGAAGAGTGATCAACCGAGACAGGTTGTCCGGAGCAAAGCTACTGCACAAGGACTACTTTGCTCCCACACCTACTTTCCTGAATGATCCATGGTTTCTTCGCCGTTTTAGCATGAGGAAACCATTGTTTTTGCGCATTATGGAGGGAGTGGAGTCACACGATGACTACTTCAAGCTAAAGAGGGATTGCTGTGGGCAACTCTCTTTCTCTCCCAAGCAGAAGTGCATGGCTGCTATGAGGATGCTTGCACTTGGTACTGCTGCAAACACTATTGGTGAGATGGTCAGGATGGGGGAGAGCACGTGCCTGAAGACTACTGTCCAATTTGCCCGTGCTGTGGTTGGGGTGTTTGGACCGGAATATCTCAAAGAACCAAATGCGCAAGACACAAAGAAGTTGTTGGCTATTGGAGAGGCAAGGAGTTTCCAGGAATGCTCGAATCAATTGATTGCATGCCTTGGCAATGGAAAAACTACCCCAAAGGTCTGCGGGGAATGTATCAAGGTCACACCAAAGAGGCCACCATCATACTAGAAGCAGTGGCATCACATGACTTATGGATTTCGCATGCTTTCTTTGGAATGCCCGGTTATCACAATGACATCAACGTGCTCCAATGATCTCCGGTGTTCAGCCGGCTTTGCAATGGGGAATAACCACCATGCAACTACACCGTCAATGGCTGAGACTACAACATGGGATACTATCTTGCCGATGGTATCTATCTTCAGTGGGCGGCATTTGTGAAGACCATATCCGAGCCGCGTGGCAACAAACAGATCAACTTTCCAACAATGCAGGAAGCGGCTAGGAAGGATGTGCAGAGGGCATTTGGTATGCTTCAGGCTCGTTGGGGAATTGTGTGGAGCACTGCAATGATGTGGGAATTGGAAACTTTGTGGCAGCTGATGACATGTTGTGTTATTCTGCACAATTTGATTGTCGAGGATGAGGGTGAAGATGTAGCCCAAACCAATGATTTCGAAGCTCCCAAAGAACAAGTTGAAATCCCGGAGGATCAAGATGCGGCTCTATTAGAGTATATTCGGTCGGTTTAGTTTTGGTAGTTTGAATTGTAATCTATCTCTTCTATACTTGGACTCCAAGACTTTGTACTTATATAAGCAGCCCATTGAGGCATCAATTAATACACAATTATCATCAAATATCATGGTATCAGCCGCCTAGGTTTCAGCCCTCGGCATGGCTTCGCCGCCAACTCCTCCCTTGTTGCCGCTGCGGTGGCTCTACACCACCACCGAATTCCATACCACCAGCATGGCTCCTCTACCTTCTTCAACCCCTACCCAAAACTCTACTCCACCCCAACCACCTCAGCTCTCCCTCGCCGATACTATCGCCGATGTCTCACCTTTCATCCCGATAACCCTAGACCTCACCGCCCACAACTTCTACCATTGGGGCCACCTCTTCCATGTCCACCTAGGCCGCTGCGGCCTCCACCATCACATCAATCCAGCCGCCCCCTGCGGCTGACCGACCCTCGCTGGATCAAGGATGATCTCACCGTCATCCAATGGATATATACTTGCATCTCCACCGAGCTCTTCAACCTCGTCTCCAACGACGACGACACCGTTGCTGAACTATGGGCTTCTCTTCAGCAGCTCTTCCGGGACAAATCCGATGCGCGTGTTAACGCGCTACACATCGAGCTCCACACCAGCATGCAAGGAGACTCTCCGGTCACCATCTACTACCAACGCATCAAGGCGATCGGCGATGAACTCCGTGAGCTCGGCGATCACATTGATGATCAGACCCTCATCAACACTCTCCTCGTCGGCCTCGGGGAACAGTTCGAGAAGCAGGTCACCTTCATCCCTATGTTGCGACCCTACCCCTCCTTCGTGGAGGTCCGCTCCATCTTGCAGCTCGAGGCACAGAACCAGACGCGCAAGGTGACGCGTCCTCCCCAGCTGTTTCACGTTGCCTGGCCCACTTCACCATCTGCGCTGCCTCCATCGCCTGCTCCCCCGACGTCTTCATCCTCAGCTCCTCCAGGCTGGCGCCCAAGCCCTAACTATCGACGCAAAAAAACGTCTACCGGCCGCCGCAGCGGGGACCTGCTGCTCCACCACCACCGGCTGCACCACCGGCGCCTCCTCCATCGGCCGCTGCCTCCGCGTCTTGGCAGCCGTAGCAAGACCCCTAGACTGGTCTAGTTCAGGCATGGCCCATGCCCTAGACTGTGCCGTCTCCCTACGGTGCTCCTCCCGCGTAAACCGGCAACTGGAGTCCGGGCCTTAACCCTACTACCGGTGCTCCTGGCCTCCTTGGTGCGCCACCACTGCCTCATGTCTACACTGCCACAACCTCTTCATCGCCAGCCAGCCCCGGATCACACCATGGCTACCTGCCAGTACCCTATGCGCCCTACGCCTACGTCCCTGCTTCACCCATGCCGTATGCGCACACGCCTGCGCCCGCACCACCAACTACTCCTCAACAGACAGCCTGGGATCAAGTTGCCTTCATCGCTGCCATGAACAACTTTACACTCAATAACCAAGGTATGGATTTGATCTTTGATTCCTGTGCATGTTCGCATATGTCTTAAAATATGGATATTCTGTCAGCTTATTTTCCTTCTACTCATTCTTCCATCACCATAGGCGACAGCTCTATTGTTCCCATTTCTTGCACCAGTCACTCTTCCATACAAATAGATCATGCCAACTTTCAACTATGCAATATTCTTGTTGTTCCCTCTTTAATCAAAACACTTATTTCTATTCGCCAGTTTACCATCGATAATCTTATCATTCTAGCATTTGATCCTTTTGGTTTATCTGTGAAGGATCTGAGAACGGGGACACTTCTCGCTCGCTACAATAGCATGGAGGATCTCTATCCACTTCATGGCGCGCCTACATCCTCTCCTCGCGCGATGCTTGCTTCCGTAGATCTTTGGCATCGTCGGCTCGGTCACCCCAATAAATCAACACTGTCCTCTCTACTACAAGAATTTTCTATTCCTAGCACTAGTGTGTCACATGATTCTTCTCTTTGTAATGCATGTCAATGCGGCAAACATGTTCGGCTGCCTTTTGGAATATCAACTACTGTTAGCACTTTTCCTTTTGAGCTTTTACATTGCGATCTCTGGACCTCCCCTATTCCTAGTGTCTCTGGCTATAAGTATTATCTTGTGATTTTAGATATTATTCTCACTACATATGGATGTGCTCTCTATGTGCTAAATCTGATGTCCATCAACTTTTCACCTTTCGCACCTACGTCCAAACACACTTTGGCCTATCGATTTGCTTTATTCAATGTGACAACGGACGCGAGTTCGACAACGTCACCAATCGCACCTTTTTACTCTCCCATGGCATTCTTCTCCGGTTTTCTTGCCCCTATACCTCCTCTCAAAATGGGGAGGCCGAGCGCTCTCTTTGTTCCATCAATGATATCCTACGCACTCTACTCATCCAAGCATCTCTTCCTCCCCGTTTTTGGTCGAAGCTCTGCGCACTGCCACCCTTCTCCTTAACATCCGCCCCACCAAAACATGTCATTGCTATACACCCTTTCAATCTCTTCTTCTATCTGATCCCGACTATCTTTCTCTTCGGGTTTTCGGTTGCCTATGCTTTCCTAACATCACATCCACCATGGCTCACGAACTAGCACCATGATCTTGTTGGGGAACGTTGCATGGGAAACAAAAAAATTCCTACGCACACACAAGATCTATCCATGGTGATGAGCATCTATGAGAGGGAGAGTAGATCTACATACCCTTGTAGATCACTAAGCGGGAGGCGTTAAGAAACGCAGTTGATGTAGTCGAACGTCTTCGCGATCCAAATCGCCGAGCATCCTAGGATCCAATCACAATCCGTCCCGATCTAGCGCCGAACGGATGGCACCTCTGCGTTCAGCACACGTACGGCTCGATGACGATCTCTGCTTTCTTGATCCAGCAAGAGGGAGCGGAGAGGTAGAAGAGTTCTCTGGCAGCGCGACAGCGTTGCTGTGATGGTGATGGAGCTATTCCAGCAGGGCTTCACCTAAGCACCGCTGAAACCGATCTAGAGGAGAAATTACGATCTAGAGGAGAGGCAGCACGTGGCTGTTTTCTGTCTCAAAGAACCCTCAAACCTCTAGTATATATAGGCAGAGGGGATGGAGGAGGCTTGGCTCCCAAGGGGGCCAGCCCTTGTTCGGGCGAAGTGGGGGGAGGAGTCCACCTCCTCCACTCCTAGTAGGATTAGGACTCCTCCTTTTCCCACTTGGGCCTCTCTTCCCACCTCAGGTTTCCTTCCCAGACGCATGGGCTTCCTGTGGGGCTTCGTCCAGCCCACTAAGGGCTGGTATTCCTTCTCCCACCGCCCATATAGCCTCTTGGGTCGAAATACCCCTCCCTATGGTCCCTCGGTACGCTCCCAGCACTCCCGGTACACTACCAATGAGCCCGGAACTATTCCGGTGACCAAAACAGGACTTCCTATATATCAATATTTACCTACGGACCATTCCAAAGCTCCTCGTGACGTCCGGGATCTCATCCGGAACTCCGAACAACCTTTGGTCACCACCATACATAACTCTATACTACCGAATCGTCATCGAACCTTAAGTGTGCAGACCCTGTGGGTTCGAGAACTATGTAGACATGACTGAGACACCTCTACAGTCAATAACCAATAGCGGGACCTATATGCCCATATTGGTTCCTACATATTCTACGAAGATCTTTATCGGTCAAACCTCTATGTCAAAGATTCAGTCAATCCCGTATGTTGTTCCCTTGTTTCTTCGGTATGTTACTTGCCCGAGATTCGATCGTCGGTATCTGTATACCCAGTTCAATCTCGTTACTGGCAAGTCTCTTTACTCATCCATGATAAAAGATCCTGTGTCTAACACTTAGTCACATTGCTTGCAAGGCTTGTTGTGATGTTGTATTACCGAGTGGGCCCTGAGATACCTCTCCGTCACACGGAGTAACAAATCCCAGTATTGATCCATGCCAACTCAACAGACACCCTCGGAGATACCTGTAGAGCACCTTTATATTCACCCAATTACGTTGCGACGTTTGATACACACAAGGTTCTCCTCCGGTGTCAGTGAGTTGCATGATCTCATGGTCATAGGAACACATACTTGACATGCAGAAAACTGTAGCAATAAACTTACACGATCAAATGCTACGTTTATAGTTTGGGTCTTGTCCATCACATCATTCTACTAATGATGTGATCCCGTTATCAAATGACATCTCATGTAAATGGCTAGGAAACCTTGACCATCTTTGATCAACGAGCTAGTCCACTAGAGGCACACTAGGGACAAAGTGTTGTCTATATATCCACACATGCAATGTGTTTCGTGTCAATACAATTATAGCATTGATAATAAACAATTATCATGAACAAGGAAATATAATAATAACCATTTTATTATTACCTCTAGGGCATATTTCCAACAGACTCCCACTTGCACTAGATTCAATAATCTAGCTCACATCACTATGTGATTTACATTGTAATGAATCGAATACCCATACAGTTCTGGTGTTGATCATGTTTAGCCCTTGGAAGAGGTTTAGTCAATGGGTCTGCAACATTCAGATCCGTGTGCACTTTGCAAATATTTATGTCCTCCTCCTTGATGTACTCACGGATGGAATTGAAGCATCGCTTTATGTGTCAGGTCCTCTTGTGAAACCTTGGTTCCTTGGCCAGGGCAATGGCACCAGTGTTATCACAGAACAGATCCACTAGATTCAGTTCACTAGGCACTACTCCAAGATCTGTCATGAACTCCTTCATTCAGACACCTTCCTTTGCTGTCTCCGAGGCTGCGATGTACTCCGCTTCGCATGTAGAATCGGCTACCTCACTCTGCTTGGAACTGCACCAGCTTACTGCTCCCCCATTAAGAATAAATACGTATACGGTTTGTGACTTAGAGTCATCCGGATCAATGTCAAAGCTTGCATCAATGTAACCCTTTATGACGAGCTCTTGATCACCTTCATAAACTAGAAACATTTCCTTAGTCCTTTTCAGGTACTTAAGGATATTTTTTACCGCCGTCCAGTGGTCCATTCCAGGATCACTTTGAAACCTTCCGGCCATACTTATGGCAAGGATGACATTGGGTCTTGTGCATAGCATTGCATACATAATAGAGCCTATGGCCGAAGCATAGGGGATGACACTCATCTTCTATCTATCTTCTGCAGTCACTGGGCATTGAGTCTTACTCAACTTCACACCTTGTAACACAGTCAAGAACCCCTTCTTGGACTGATCCATTTTGAACTTCTTCAAAACTTTATCAAGGTATGTGCTTTGTGAAAGTCCTATTAAGCGTCTTGACCTATCTCTATAGATTTTAATGCCTAATATGAAAGCAGCTTCCCCTAGGTCCTTCATTGAAAAACTCTTATTCAAATATTCCTTCACGCTTTCCAGCAATTCTGTATTGTTTCCAATCAGCAATATGTCATCCACATATAATATTAGAAACGCTATAGAGCTCCCACTCACTTTCTTGTAAATACAAGCTTCTTCATAAACTTGTATAAACCCAAACGCTTTGATCACCTCATCAAAGCGCAGATTCCAACTCCGAGATGCTTACACCAGTCCATAAATGGATCGTTGGAGTTTGCAAACTTTGTCAGCATTCTCTGGATCGACAAAACCTTTCGGTTGTATCATATACAACTCTTCCTTAAGGAAACCATTAAGGAACTTTGTTTTGACATCCATCTGCCAAATTTCATAGTTAAAATATGCAACTATTGCTAACATGATTCTGACGGACTTATGCATCGCTACAGGTGAGAAGGTCTCATTGTATTCAACTCCTTGAACTTGTGAAAAAACCTTTGCCACAAGTCCAGCTTTATAGACGGTTACATTACCATCCGCGTCCGTCTTCCTCTTAAAGATCCATTTGTTCTGAATGGCCTTTCGCCCTTCAGGTAATACTTCCAAAGTCCATACTTTGTTTTCATACATGGATCCCATCTCGGATTTCATGGCCTCTAACCATTTCTCGGAATTCAGGCCCATCATCGCTTCTCCATAGCTCATAGGTTCATCGTTGTCTAACAACATGACCTCCAAGACAGGGTTGCCATACCACTCAGGAGCAGTACGCGCCCTTGTCGACCTACGAGGTTCAATAGTAACTTGATCTGAAGTTTCATGATCATCATTATTAACTTCCTCTTCAACTGTCGTAGGCTCCACAGAAACATGTTTCTGTGTTGCGCTACTCACTGGTTGAAGTAAAGGTTCAATAACATCATCAAGTTATATTTTTCTCCCACTCAATTTTCTCGAGAGAAACTCTTTCTCAAGAAATGTTCCGTTCTTAGCGACAAACACTTTGCCTTCGGATCTGAGATAGAAGGTATACTCAACTGCCTCTTTCGGGTATCCTATGAAGACGCATTTCTCCGCTTTGGGTTCCAGCTTTTCAGGCTGAAACTTTTTGACATAAGCATCACATCCCCAAACTTTAAGAAACGACAACTTTGGCTTCTTGCCAAACCACAGTTAATATGGCATTGTCTCAACGGATTTCGATGGTGCTCTATTTAAAGTGAATGCAACTGTCTCTAATGCATAACCCCAAAAACATAGTGGCAAATCGGCAAGAGACATCGTAGAATGCACCATATCTAATAAGGTTCGATTACAATGTTTGGACACACCATTACGTTGTGGTGTTCCAGGCGGTGTCAATTGTGAAACAATTCCACACTGTCTTTAAGTGGCTACCAAACTCATAACTCAAATATTCACCTCCTCAATCAGATCACAGGAATTTAATCTTCTTGTTACGATGATTCTCAACTTCACTCTAAAATTGCTTGAACTTTTCAAACGTTTCAGACTTATGTTTCATTAACTAAATATACCCATATCTACTTAAGTCATCACTGAAAGTGAGAAAATAACGGTATCCATCGCGCGCCTCAATGCTCATCGGACCACACACATCAGTATGTATGATTTCCAACAAGTCACTCGCCCATTCCATTGTTTCAGAGAACGGCGTTTTAGTCATCTTGCCCATGAGGCATGGTTCACATGTGTCAAGTGATTCAAAATCAAGTGACTCCAAAAGTCCATCAGCATGGAGCTTCTTCATGCGTTTTACACCAGTATGACCCAAACGGCAGTGCCACAAGAAAGTGGTACTATCACTATCAACTCTACATCTTTTGGCATCAATATTATGAACATGTGTATCATCACTATCAATATTCAACGTGAATAAACCCCTCACATTGGGTGCATGACCATAAAATTTATTACTCATATAAATAGAACAAATGTTATTCTTTGATTTAAATGAGTAACCGTCTCGCAATAAACAAGATCCAGATATAATGTTCATGCTTATCGCGGGCATTAAATAACAATTATTCAGGTTCATCACTAATCCCGATGGTAATCGAAGAGAGAGCGTGCTGACGGCGATCACATCAACCTTGGAACCATTTCCCACACGCATCGTCACTTCGTCCTTCGTCAGCCTTCATCTATTCTGTAGTTCCTGTTTTGAGTTGCAAATGTGAGCAACCGAACCGGTATCAAATACCCAGTCACTACAACGAGAGTTGGTAAGGTACACATCAATAACATATATATCATATATACCTTGTTTGTTGTTGGCCGCCTTCTTGTCAGCCAGATACTTGGGGCAGTTCCGCTTCCAGTGACAAGTTCCCTTGCAATGAAAACACTCAGTTTCTGGCTTGGGTCCAGCCTTGGGTTTCTTCACGGGAGGGGCAACTGCTTTGCCACCCTTCTTGGAGCTACCCTTTTTGCCCTTGCCATTCTTCTTGAAACTAGTGGTTTTATTGACCATCAACACTTGATGTTCTTTCTGAATTTTAGACTCAGCGACTTTCAGCATCACAAACAGCTCAGCGACTGACTTGTTCATACAGTGCATGTGATAGTTCAGCACAAAGCTCATGTAGCTAGGTGGCAATGATTGAAGAACTCTGTCCGTGATCGCCTCCGGTGGAAGGGGCATCCCTAACTCCGCCAGACGAGTCGAATACCCAGACATTCTGAGTATATGTTCACTGATAGACCCGTTCTCCTCCATCTTGCAAGCATAGAACTTATCAGAGGTCTCATACCTCTCGATCTGGGCATTCTTCTTAAAGATAAACTCTAACTCCTGGAACATCTCATATGCTCCATGACGTTCAAAACGTCTTTGAAGTCCCGTTTCTAAACCATACAACATTACACACTAAACTATTGAGTGATCTCTAGAATGTGCCTCCCAAGCATTCTTAACGTCTTCGGATGACACGGGAGCGGGTGGGTCACAAAGCGGTGCATCAAGGACATAATCCTTCTGGGAAGCCATGAGGATAATCCTCAGATTACGGGCCCATTCCACAAAGTTACTTCCAACATCTTTCAACTTAGCTTTCTCTAGGAACGCATTAAAATTCAGGGGTGCTATTGCATGAGCCATTGATCTACAGCATAAATAAGCAAAGTTTACTGAGACTATTGTTCAAGATAATGAGTTTAGTTAATCAAATTACTAAAGCTCCCACTCAAATTGAAATCCCTCAAGTCATCTGAGTGATACATGATCCAAATTCACCAACTCAAGTCCGATCATCACGTGAGTTGAGGTGGTTTCGATGGTGAACATCATCATGTTGATCATATCTACTATATGACTCATGTTTGACCTTTCGGCCTCTTGTGTTCCTAGGCCATGTCTATACATGCTAGGTTTGTCAAGTTTAACCCGAGTGTTCCGCACGTGTAATAATGGCTTGCACCCGTTGTATGTGAACGTAGAGTCTATCACACCCGATCATCACGTGGTGTCTCGACACGACGAACTTTCGCAACGGTGCACACTCGGGGAGAACACAATTTATTTTGAAATTTAAGTGAGGGATCACCTTATAATGCTACCGTCATCCTAAGCAAAACAAGGTGCATGAAAGGATTAACATCACATGCAAATCATAAGTGACATGATATGGCCATGAACTTGTGCTTTTGATCTCCATCTCCAAAGCACCGGCATGGTCTCCATCGTCACCGGCATGACACCATGATCTCCATCATCTTGATATCTATCAACGTGTCGCGATCGGGGTTGTCACGCCCACCATGCTTCTACTACTATTGCTACCGCTTAGCGATAAAGTAAAGCATTACATAGCGCTTAATGATTGACGCGCGGGTCATACAATAATTAAAGACAATCCTATGACTCATGCCGGTTGTCGTACTCATCGACATGCAGGTCATGATATTCTATACAATACATGATCATCTCATACATCACATATATCTCATCATGTAATTGGCCATATCACATCACAACATACCCTGCAAAAACAAGTTAGACCTCCTCTAATTGTTGTTGCAAGTTTTACGTGGCTGCTATGGGTATCTAGCAAGAACAATTCTCACCTACGCAAAACCACAACGGTGATACATAAGTTGCTTTTCAACCTTCTCAAGGACCGCCTTTGTAGAATCTGATCCAACTAAAGTAGGAGAAACAGACACCCGCCAGCCATCTTTGTGCAACGAAGTTACGCGTCAGTCGATGGAACCGGTCTCTCGTAAGCGTACAAGTACGGTTGGTCCGGACCGCTTCATCCCATAATACCGCTAAACCAAAACACGACCAAGGAAGGAAGCAATCTAAGCATCAACGCCCACAAACTCCTTTGTGTTCTACTCGAGATCTCATCTACACATTGATCTAGCTCTGATACCACTGTTGGGGAATGTTGCATGGGAAACAAAAAAATTCCTACGTACATGCAAGATCTATCCATGATGATGAGCATCTACGAGAGGGAGAGTGGATCTACATACCCTTGTAGGTCGCTAAGCGGGAAGCATTAAGAAACGTGGTTGATGTAGTCGAACGTCTTCGTGATCCAAATCGCCGAGCGTCCCGCGATCCAATCACGATCCCTCCCGATCTAGCGTCGAACGGACGGCACCTCCGCGTTCAGCACACGTACGGCTCGATGACGATCTCCGCCTTCTCGATCCAACAAGAGGGAGCGGAGAGGTAGAAGAGTTCTTCGGTAGCGCGGCGGTGTTGCAGCGATGGTGGTGGAGCTATTCCAGCGGGGCTTCACCTAAGCACCGCTGAAACCAATCTAGAGGAGAAACTACGATCTAGAGGAGAGGCAGCACGTGGTTGTTTTTCTGTCTCAAAAAACCCTCAAACCTCTAGTATATATAGGAGGAGGGGAGGGAGGATGCTTGGCTCCCAAGGGAGCTAGCCCTTGTTCGGTCGAAGTGGGGGGAGGAGTCCACCTCCTCCACTCCTAGTAGGATTAGGACTCCTCCTTTTCCCACTTGGGCCTCTCTTCCCACATTAGGTTTCCTTCCTAGCCGCATGGGCTTCCTGTGGGGCTTTTTCCAGCCCACTAAGGGCTGGTATTCCTTATCCCACAGCCCATGTAGCCTCTTAGGTTGAAATACCCCTCCCGATGGTCCCTCGTACCCTCCCGGCACTCCCAGTACACTACTGATGAGCCCAAAACTTTTTCGGCGACCAAAACAGGACTTCCTATATATCAATCTTTACCTCCGGACCATTCTAGAGCACCTCATGATGTCCGGGATCTCATCCAGGACTCCAAACAACCTTCGGTCACCACCATACATAACTCTATACTACCGAAACGTCACTGAACCTTAAGTGTGCAGACCCTGTGGGTTCGAGAACTATGTAGACATGTTCGAGACACCTCTACTGTCAATAACCAATAGCGGGACCTGGAAGCCCATATTGGTTACTACACATTCTACGAAGATCTTTATCGGTTGAACCTCTATGTCAAGGATTTAGTCAATCTCGTGTGATGTTCCCTTTGTTCTTCGGTATGTTACTTTCCTGAGATTCGATCGTCGGTATCTGTATACCCAGTTCAATCTCGTTACCGGCAACTCTCTTTAATCGTTCTGTAATACAAGATCTCGTGGCTAACACTTAGTCACATTGCTTGCAAGGCTTGTTGTGATGTTGTATTACCGAGTGGGCCCTGAGATACCTCTCCGTCACACGGAGTAACAAATCCCAGTATTGATCCATGCCAACTCAACAGACACCCTCGGAGATACCTGTAGAGCACCTTTATAGTCACCCAGTTACAGTGCGATGTTTGATACACACAAGGTACGCCTCCGGTGTCAGTGAGTTGCATGATCTCATGGTCATAGGAACAGATACTTGACATGCAGAAAACTGCAGCAATAAACTGACACGATCAAATGCTATGTTTATAGTTTGGGTCTTGTCCATCACATCATTCTCCTAATGATGTGATCCCGTTATCAAATGACATCTCATGTCAATGGCTAGGAAACCTTGACCATCTTTGATCAACGAGCTAGTCCACTAGAGGCACACTAGGGACAAAGTGTTGTCTATATATCCACACATGCAATGTGTTTCCAGTCAATACAATTATAGCATGGATAATAAACAATTATCATGAACAAGGAAATATATTAATAACCATTTTATTATTGCCTCTAGGGCATATTTCCAACAGATCTCTACCCTGCATTTATCTTGGCCTCTCCGATGACCACAAAGGACATCGATGTTTCAATCCATCTTCTGGTAGCGTGCTTGTCTCTCGCCATGTCACATTCAATGAAAACACTTTTCCTTATTCTGTCACTAACACCACATCACCCAGTCACCAGCAAACCACCACCACATATGTCGCGACCTTTCCCTCTCCCGCGGCACAGCCAGCAAGCCTGAGGCAGCCAGCAGGCCCGGCAAACCCGGCAGGCCCGAAAGGCCCGACAAGCCCGACACCGACAAGCCCGGCACTGGAAAGTCCGGCAAGCCCGGCAAGTCCAGCAAGCCTAGCATCGGCAAGTCCAGCAGTCCCGGCAAGCTTGGCACCGGCAAGCCCAGCACCGGTCCAATCACCACTCCCACCCAAGGTCGTACCCATTCCAGCACACACTAATGATCGTGTCATGTACACCCGTGGCAAACACAATTTTCATCTCCCTACTCGCCATCTTAATCTCACGGCCACACCAACTATCTCCCCTCTACCCACTTCATACAAACGGGCTCTTCTTGATCCCATTTGGTTTTCTACTATACGGGAGGAATTTGATGCTCTACATCAAAACAACACCTAGACTTTGGTTCCCAAGCCTACTGGTGTTAATAATTTTGCGGTCTCCTCTTCATGGCCTATTCATCAACTGGATGTCAAAAATGCCTTTCTCTATGGAAACTAATGAAACTATGTATTGTCAGCAACCCTCTGGTTTTGAAAATCCCTCCTCATCTAATTTTGTTTGTCTTCTTAACAAATTGTTGTATGGTCTCAAAAAGACTCCTCGAGCCTGGTTCCAACGTTTTGCTAACTTTGTTCAAACCATTGGCTTTGTCCCTTCTAAATCCGACTCCTCTCTCTTCGTTTTTCATTCCTCTAATCACACCACCTATCTCTTATTATATGTAGATGATATTATTATAACCGCTTCTTCCGATACTTTCCTACACCAAATAATCTCTTCTCTCAATCATGAATTTTCTATGACTGATCTTGGTCCTCTACATCATTTTCTTGGTATCATTGTTTCTCGTACTCCCTATACTCTTTTGCTCTCCCAACGCCAATATGTTATAGATTTGCTCTCACGTGCCGGCATGTATGATTGTCAACCCTGTCGAACACCTGCTAACACCGGTGCCAAATTGTCGGCTGATGGTGAACCCGTTCCTGATCCCACTTTGTATCGCAGCATTACCGGTGCCCTTCAATACGCTACTCTTACTCGTCCTGATATTTCCTACTGTGTTCAACAAGCCTGTCTTTTTATGCATGACCCTCGTGCTCCTCATCTTGCTCATGTTAGACGCATACTTTGCTATCTCAAAGGTACTCTAGACCACGGCCTCATTATCAATTCTTCCTCTTCAACAAGCTTGACAGTATATTCTGATGCAGACTGGACAGGTTGTCCCGACACTCGACGATCCACATCCGGCTATTGTGTTTATTTGGGTGATAATGTTGTTTCTTGGTCTTCAAAAAGGTAGGATACAGTTTCTAGGTCCTTCGCTGAATCTGAGTATCGGGTTGTTGCACATGTTGTAGCCGAGGCCGTCTAGCTTCGGCAACTCCTCGTGGAGCTTCATCGACCATCCGAGCGTGCTATCATTGTTTACTGCGACAACATTTCAGCAGTCTATATGGCATCTAATCCAGTTCGGCATCATCGCACGAAGCACATTGAGATCGACATCCACTTTGTTCGTGAGAAGGTGGCTCTTGGCGAGGTTCGAGTTCTACATGTTCCAACGAGTGCGCAATTTGCTGATATCTTCATCAAAGGGCTTCCCAATGCATCCTTCACCGACATACGCTCCAGTCTCAACATCGTCACGCCCGACGTTGACACTGTGCGGGAGGGGGGATATTAGAGTATATTCGGCCGGTTTAGTTTGGTAGTTTGAATGTCTTTTCTATACTTGGACTCCAAGACTTTGTACTTATATAACCAGCCCATTGAGGCATCAATCAATACACAATTATCATCAAATATCAGGCCCGGCTTCAACATTTTCTATAGATGCATCAAAATCTTCGAAATCATCAGGTGCACACGCAGCTACTCAATGATCTTGTGGAGCACATATGGATCCACAATGACAACCAAAGAGGCAATGCTTGAGTTTGGCACTTCAAATAAATATTATGTAAACGCTATGTACGCTAGATACCAGCACTATTTATTTTGCGTGCGACATGATCGACGTGTATGTATTTGGATGGATTTGAGAGTCCGGATTTAAAATATGTGGATGCACGAAACGGAATACGAGGACCCATCCTGATGCGTCCGCGGACGTGTCCGGACGCGTCCGCGGGCATTTGAGGTATCGGATTTACAAAGTCCGGTTGTATATGCTCTAACACCGCTGATACTTGGTTGGTTAGCACAGTGTTTGAAATTACGCCTACACACTTGATGAGAACAAAAGCAAGAAGGAACTCGTACAATAAAAAACACGCTGCACGAATGTTGACATCATGCCCGTCGACTCAGAGAGAGAGGGAGTTGTTTATTGGCAGTGGCCTTAGATCAAATGTTTGTTGACCCTTTTGGGTTTGCGCTTACATGGACCACGATGTGTCCGGAAACTTGAAACGGCATTGTTGTCCGAATCCGGTCCACCAAAACACACGGCCGGCGACGTCTCCTCCGCCCGCCGCCCCCGACAGACAGACAGACAGACAGACGCACAAGCGCCCGGCCGGCTCCTCTGCATGTCTTTTCAGACCCCAGAGTCCAGAAGGCCTGCTGCTGCTCTCTTGCATTGCAGCCAAGTGACAGAGGAGCTAACTATATTCCGTCCGATCCGATCATCAACCCTGGTGGTGGTGGGTGGTGGTACGTACTCTACTCTGGGTTAGTATAGGATAGGAGGACCGGAGGATATGGATATGATCCAGCCGGGTCCTGTACGTATCCTAATTAATCTGACACGACTGCTCTAGCTAGTTAAGGGCATCAGCAGGACTTGACGGAACAGGCAACTAACTGCTCCTTGTACTGTACCGTGGGTGACACTAAACCGCCGGCCGCCTCGTCGTAATCCTGACAGTTGCAGACCATGTAATCGTAATGTAACGCAACGCAAAGGCGCAACCTGCACCGTCGTTGCGCTCTCTGTCCGGTGTCTGCTGTCAGGCGATGTGCATGCATTGGAGTTGGCGGAAGCTTGGGTTTCAATTTCAAGTTGAGTCGCGTTTGTGCGGTAGGTTGGTGGCAACTGAACCCGACAGTCGTGGAGCACTACACCGCCCACCACACCACACCACCCCACACCACCACCAGAGCAGAGGCAAAGGGCACACGGGGTCCGCTGTACTACATAGAAATACACAACAAAATACTACCACCAGATTATTCGTGCCGCCTTCACGCTGCTACTTTCCAGGATTGATTGAATGAGCCTAAAAAGAAAGAAACACTTTTGTGGATCCTAGCACAACTTTTCCCAGATTTCCATCCACACGACGGCCACCCGAGCAAGTGAGACAAACACAAGTGCACACGGACCACGACGCTCCGGCCAAAACGGGCGGCTCCCGGACGCATCTGCACAAGCGACGCCACAGCTACTTCGCCTGCTGCCATGGCAACCACGGCAGCCACCACCATCACTGGCAGGAATTTAACCAGGCGACATATTATTTTCCTTTCCACTAGACAAAAATAACAGACCAACGAACCATCATCCGACATCCATGACCCACCGACTCTCTACATACATCAATCAATCAACCAAACACACAGACGCACAAACAGCAACAACAACGAACCAATCAATCAACAACAATGGGAGGGAACGAGCCCACGAGGAGGTCGGCGACGGCCTCGTCGACCAGGGACTCCAGCAGCGCCGCCGCGACGTCCCTGCCGGCCTCGAACGCCTCCGCCTTGAACTCCACCCACGCCCCGCCGCGGGGCCCGCCCATCTCCCTGTACACCAGCTCATCCACCGCTGATTCCTCCGCCACCCTCATCCCGCCGCCGCTCATCTCCCGGTGCAGCTCCTCCGCCGACAGCTTCGCCAGCACCGCCGCGCCCGTGAACCACGACCCGTACCCCGCGTCCAGGTAGTAGGCACACTTGGCGCTCAGGGTCTCGTTCGCGCAGTCGAACAGCAGCCTCCGGCCCATCCTCGAGGCCTTGCCGCCGTCCTCCTCGCCGCCTACTGCAGGCCTGGCGCTGCTGTTCAGTTCTTCCAGCAGATGAGGGTCCAGGACGGCTGAGCTGCCCGACCGCTCGAAAACTGATGAAGACTGCCCGCTGAGAGAGCTCGCGTTCAGTAGCTCTCTCAGGAAGTCTATCTCTGGATCGCGGTCGGTGCGACATGAGCTGCTGCTTTCTGATGGGTGCGTTGTTTCGGCTGTAGTCGCCGTGATTGAGGAGGCCGTGTCAGAATATTCAGACGAGGCGTCCACTTCTTGGGATCCACCGTCCTGTGCAGAACTAGAAGTTGCTGCCCCTTCTGCAGAACTAAACAACCTTGATTCTGAAAAAAGAGGGAAAGGTTTTATGGAAGGCCTGTGGCTAGCAAAAAATAGCAACCAAGCAACTGTTCTGTAAGCTCACCGTTTGCATTCGTCCAGCTCTCCGCAGAGCAGCAGGTTTCCGTTTCTGTTGAAACAGAGACTTCCCACGTAGAACGGGGGCTGAAGTGAAGATGCTCTAACTCCACTTGGTCAATGAAATCATTATCAAACTTCACAGATTGAGATGACTGGCCATAAAGAGAAACTAATGTTAGCGTATAAACCAATTCTTACCCTGTCATGAATGTATATATGGAGAAAAATGCAGGCTCAGCCCTAGCATTGGTGGCACAGTTAGAGTTAGGTTCCAGCTTTAGCATAAAGTCAGAAGGTTCAAGTGTTCAAACTACTGGCGTATACAAAGCTGAATTCCATCCCTATCTCTATGACACAATTCAGTGCTCTTAACTATGCTTATAATTGATCACGTAGGAAGAAACTCACTGTAAGTATATTGCTCTTACTTTTAATAGACAACAAAGATTTACCCCAAGTGTTGCTCACTCTGGTTCGCTTATTTTTAAAGCCCAGAGGGGTGTTTCGTATTAGTAGGTTACTGTTTTGTGTTGGTCTGGTTGTAGCCTGAACATTGTCTGCCGTTTTGCCTCATATATAAAAGTGGGGCAGGGGGGAGACCCCTCTCTTTCAAAAAAAAAAGATTTACTCCAAGTCGTCTCAAACTTGAAATAGAAGTACAAGATAAACTAATCATATGTGCAGACTCTAAGATGCACATAGCTACATGGAGAAAATATACTATGCCTAACTATTTAATGGAATGATTAATTTTCCTATGTTCAACTCAAGATATGAGCATCAAACCTTCTGGCATTAATCATATGATGTAGCTCACAAGAAAATAATGTGCACCGAGTCAAGAAGAAACAGATATAATAGGAAAAGAAGTCTCTATATGTGACATACCTGACCACTTTTCGGTTCAAGATCATTCTGGTGGAATTTGTTTTTTCCATCCTTGAAAGGCTGAGAGGACTCCCTATCATAGTCAGTAGATGCAATGCTAGATGTATCTTCTGAACCTGGTGAAGGGGCGTATATTCGAACCCCATTGGCTGGCTTCGAATAGGGTGACTTCGCCCGAGAAGTCAATTCTCTCAATTTCTGCTCCAGAAGAATTCCCAAATAATCACCATCTATGTCATCAGGTTTAGTATTTGATGTATTGCTTGAAGTTGGCGCTGAGTTCATGCTCTCTATCGACCGTGTTTCCACTGAATGATTGCGAAATCTAGAACCAGGTAATGATTTGTGAACTGGTGAGGTAAATGTGAACGAAACAATCTCAGTGCTGACTTTGTTTTTGTTTGTGGTGGAAGATGACTGTTCTTCTGTCCCAATATTGTTCTGAACACGCCTTTGAATTCTCTCAGCGAGAATTTTATCAATTGACTGGCTTTTCTTTGGGTTAATCCTCCCATCTGGCAATCTTCTCGGTTTGGGGATTGTTTTGGCCGTAGAGTTTAGTCTTCTGTTTGCATAGTTAGTTGGCTGCATCTCTCCTTTTGCGTTGACTTTCGTACTGCTTTCAGCGCGGGTGTTGGTGATCCCGGCCTTCCTGGGAGAGGCATTTGTTGAATGTGTGTTGCTTCCCTGTTGGCTGAGTCTTGCTGACTTTGGATTCACTTTATGCTTAACACCCATAGCATTCCGTTTTCTGTTATTTTGCTCAAGCGAATTGGAAGAGCTTGCGACAGTTTGGGAATTACTCTTTTGTTGGTTGCCCCGATTTCTCTCAGACATGTTATGTTCAGGATCCATATGAGTTGCAAGTTTCCTACTGTTTTTGCTTCTACCTCCACCCCCTTGGGTACTTGCAGCTCTTGGATCTAATGATAATCTACTCGGAGCCTTGACCCTTGCAGCAACTGGAGCATTTCCGTTTGACTCTGAGAACCTGGAAGAAGAGGTTGCCTCTGAAGTTACCAAACTTCCATCAAAAGGTTTTGCTCTCGGTGCCTTGGAAGATGCTGAGGTGTCACGCTTCTTCGCGGCTTGGGACATTTGCTGGACTCTTACAATCTCTGATGTGTTGAAGGCACGCACAACATTTGCGTACCCAACATCCCGAGCTCTGTATGAGCTATTACTCTCAACTCCAGGCCCAATAATCCTAGACGCTGCCTCCATTATATCAGCAGCATTTCTGCCTGACGTATGATTAGGATTCTTTACCGGGGAGAACAACTTGTGCTGCGCACCTGAAAGTGCCCTTTTAGCAAATCTTGGAGGCAGCGCTTCCATTCCAAACCGGTCAATAGGGCTACTCGGCATCTTATGAGGACTAGGACTGCCAATGTAGCTCCTGCCAATGAACTCGTCATGGACATTGTTTGTGAAGGTTTGCTGTGCAGTAGAAGGAATCGGGTAGGGTCCAGATGAGCTTGCCGCAGGCATGGAATCCAAACCCATAAGCCTCGCCACAACAGTGGGTCCCTTCATCGCGCGAGCGTCCTCATCAATTACTGAGGATGACGAGCTATGCTCGCTGCTTTCCCTGAAACTCGACGCATCTTCGAGGATCTGCCAATGTGCAGAGTTTGACCCATCAAAACGAGAGTAAGCACCAAACAGAACTTGCAAACAGAAAGATCAAACGCCTGAAAACGAACCGAGTTTGACGGCGTGCTTGGCCTGCTGCCAACGGCTTCCTTCCCGTCTACCGTGTTCCCTGCAAAGAGAGATTGATGTGTAAGGTCAGAGGCCCTCCTGTTCTCATTCTGCGACAATGTATCAAGCTTTATGGCAAAGATTCTCCTAGAACACCCCCTGCTTACCCGGCGTCGGAGAAACGCCCCCACCTCCGGCGAAGAGCCGCTTTTTGGACTTCTTGCTCTTGCCCCAATCAAACAGGCTGAGGATGCCATGCCCCTTGGACGCAGCTCGCTCCACATCCATCCCTTCCTCGCCACTACCTAAAACCTGCAAGCGGAGACGGCACGCATAAGCGCAAGAAACGGAGGAAAAGGAGACGCATTGATTCAACCTAACATAAACGCCTCCGAAGCAAGCTGATCAAGAAAGGGCCGGCGCCGGACGAATCCGCCGAAACCCGATTCTCATCTCAAATTCGACCCGGGCAAACCCAAAGACCGAGAATCCGCAGCAGAACGCCCGCACCCCTCCGAAGATCTACCAAGCAATGCGGGAAACCCGCACCTGAGAACGGAGCGCCGGGAGAAGCCCCGGGGGCAGCGGTCAGGGGAGGACGCCGCCAAGATCCGCCCTTTCCCCCGGGGGTCAGCGGCGCCGGATTCGCGGGGCCACCGCCCTGGCCCGAGCCAGATCGACGCCGCGGAGGGGGAGCCCGGATCGAGCCGCGCTGGAGCGGAGGGTGGCTCGTCGGTGGAGTGGGGAGGGGGGGGGAGCTCCGAGAGCGGAGTGGAGCAGAGGAGCAGAGGAGCAGCGTTCAAACGAGCTCGACCCAACGGCGCCGTGGAGGAGCCACGCGAGGCGTCATGTGTTAGGGTTGGGTGATGGGGAATGGAGCCCTGGGCCCTGGGGTAAAGTGGGTCTACAGCCCTGGGCCTGGCCCAAATGCTTCTTAGAAAATACTTGTGCCTAATCCCCCTCCAACGGTCTGATTCGTACAACTTTGACAGCTAACCTAGACTATAGAAAAAAGATACAAAGAAAACGCCGAATACAAATTCCTATAAAAACGTTGAAGAAACTGGTAAAGGTTTGGGTTACTAATGAAATGTAAGACGATGGTTTGGATTTGGATGGTAGTTTTGTCTCGAGGAAATGATGTGGCGTTGATGTGGTATTCGTTCCACAAATAAATCAAAACACATTGTGTTTGTATTTTTGTTTTTCGTGTTTCCTTTGCCAGAAATGCTAGCTTAGCCAATGAAACGATTTTTAAAATGGGGCATTTGTATTGTGCATTACTCCCTTTATAAACTAATATTTGGATCACCATCTTGTGTTTACAGAGGGAGTAGATGTGACCACGATGGTCGTCTGACAAAATCACCTCACAACTAGTGCTCATTTGGCCAAGCCATCATTCGAAAACCAATTATCAGGCCGCTTGCATTGGTTTTGATAGCAAAGAGATGGAGTGTTCCAAACTTAAAGCGTATATGGAACGCTGCACATGAGGAGGCGGGTGGTGGCGATGGATAGAAGAGATCGGGATTTTTCTTCCATCATCATAACGCTCGTATTCTACGATTTTCACTCATTTGCAACATGTACATTTATCGATCTTTTATTTGTCTTCTCTGACAACTAAAAGACAACATATAATTAACAAAGAGGAGTTTTTGAGGGTTTCTGCTAGAAACGAGTGAAGGGGTGCGGATGCCACGACGACACTCCAACCCACCCATTGTACTCCTATGTACTACTCTTTGTGCGGGTAGATAAGCTTGATGCTTTTGCAAAGGACAAATATTAGTAGTAGTAGTCGAGTTACATTGCAAAGGTTTCAAGCTGATGCTGTATTAAATTAAAAATTAAAAAGGTTGCAAGCTGGTACGTATCTTTATTTATTTTTGCTGGTTGGGTGGTAATTAGTACGAGTAGTAGTTTTGTTGAGACCAAGGGACAGCACATGCGGCAGTGGCAACAAACTTTTTATTTTTTTTAACAGCGGCAGTGGCACCAAATGCTAGAGACGCGTGACCTCCCTTCGTGTTTTACTCTAGTCTACTCTTTCTTATATCATACTACCTTCTTTTCGGTTTATAAGCCTTACGCGTATTTCTAGATCTATAATTTAACCAATATAAAATGAGTTGTATAGTCTAAAAATTATATCATTAGAAAGTAGACTATTTAAAGTTTCTAATGATATAATTTTTATGAAATATAACTTATATTATATTGATGTTTTTGTCAATCTAAATATACGTGCAAGCCTTATAAACCGAAAAAGGTAGTCCAAACAACGATACATTTCTTGCGCCGCTGCTGCTGCTACTTTTCACACACGAATCAGTACTCAGCTTTCTCGGCCATGGCTCAGCATTCTATAGGTTTTACCCAAGCTGGCCAGGCCAATCAATGGTGGTGAAGCAAGAGCGGCCTACACGTACGCTACCTGCTGCTGCTGCTGCTGTATGGGCGTAAAACGAGTAATGAGCACGCGATGTCATTGCCACAACGTCGTGTGATCGATCTCCCTCACGTGTTGGTCGCAACCAACGCCACTCTCTTCTGACTTCTGACACGACATCGACCGGACCAGCGCAGATTCTGGTCGTGCACTGCACTGCACGATACCATAAAAAACCCAAAGCAGAGAGAGAGAGAGAGGAGAACACGTACGGATTGCTTGATCGGCGATGACGATGGCAGCTCGGCTGGGCCGGGCCGGTGAAAGTTGACGATGCGAGGCCAGGCCATGGCCGGAGGAGCGGGGTCGGTTAGGAACAGGCTCATATTAGGAACAGGCTCATTTATGCTACAATAGGAACAGGCTCATATTAGCAAAGCTCACGGTCGAGTGGTACGAAGTAGCTCGTGCTCATCTTCTATCGATCTCGAGCTGATTTCAAGCTACATAATATATTTTTTAATAATCTAAGGCAATCTTTTCACACAAAGTAATACACAACATAACTTAAGAAACCACTCTAAAGTTAGACTTATTCTTTGTGAACAAAAGAATGTGACTTGATAGCAAGAGACGGTAGGTGAACTAGAAAGAGAAGGAATGAAGATGCGCAAGCTCTTAAACTTTGGCCAAGAATAACATGATATTTAAAACACCCTTGACCATGTACGTGCGGCTGCTCTCGTACCGAAGCTAAACTTTCTTCATTCTCAATTAAGCTTCCATGTTTTCTAGCATGTAAAATGGAGAAAACATGTACACGACATATATGACAGCAACTTATACCATTTGATTTTAATTTTTATCATGATTACTTAATATAATTATATGATATCGAGTTATCGAGGTAAAATTGAGCGAGCCAGTGTTGACTCGAGATCAACTCGTTTCTTGATTGAGCTACATAAAATGTTCATATTTACCTCATTTCTTTTTAAGTTAATCTCGAGTTGAGCCAAAATATGAGTCGGTCTAGAGCGGTTCATGAGCCTCGAGCTTTTTCTGCACCCCTACTCGCAAGTGTGTGTTTCATACCATATCATTGCATCTCTTGTATTCCTTCTTGTCTTTTTATTGAGACTATAATGTCCTTGCCTCCAGTTCATCCCGAATCCTTAGTGCATCTACAACCGGACGCCTCCCAATACGCCCGGGCGGACAACTCAGTCAGAAAAACATGACCCAGACGGGCACCTCAAACCGGCCTCAACGTTCGGTCTGACCGGAATCCCTCATATCTAGCTTAAATATGAGGTGGATATGGGGAGGCCCGGCGTGACCAGACGCGCCCACCCAACCCCAGATATATTTGTCCCTGTCCCTCCCCAAACGAAACCCTAGCCATTCCACTCTGCCACCCAAACTCCCATCCGCCGATTTTCAGCCTTCTCTACTATGGCGGGCAGCAGATCTGACTCTGACTAATTCAGACCCGTCTAATGGGGAGTCACCCTATGCGGGCTAGAGGAGGCAATGGTCGTCTTCATTGCACTCCACCGCTCCTGGGAGGACTGCGCCCTACCAATGGCAGTATCTGTCTGATGCGACTCCATAGCATCAACGCATCGGGCGCTCGGATCCTTCGGAGCTAGATCATCACGGTCCTCCCAGGAGCCTTCAAATCTTTCCTTCCGCATCACCGGTTTGGCAGAGTATGAGTCCCACTGGGACCGGTGTGCCCGTCACGGGAAGGAGAGGATGAGGGTGGCCAAGGCCCGCAATTCTGCCGACATGGCGGCGGCGAAGGCGGTAAATGCGGCAGCACGGGCAGCCGCGGAGGAGGAAGTCATCCGCGCCTGCATTGTAAAGAAGCGGCAACGGAGGAACAAGCGCGCCCTCGTCCGAGAGTAGGATCGGACGACATATGACATGGACAGACTGTCACCCAAGGAGGGGGAGGAGGAGAACAACCACGGGTTGGACAACTATGACGACAAGCAAATCCGGCTTGATGACTACTACGTCTTCGAGCGCTACTTCCGCGGGAAGGACGACAAGGGCGCCCAGAAGGGTAAGGATAATTGTGGATGATCTTCTCCACCATAGCTAAACATGCCAAATTTTGATAGTCCGATGTCATGTTAGTCGGAAGATGTGTGTGAACCGTTACACAGTTGCATGAGTTTGTATGGATTTGAGGTATGCTAATTTAGGTGTCCAGTTATGATAAGGAAAATTTGAGGCTTCACTGGTCAATGTCCGTGGACGCTCCTAACATTTGAGGGATTGAATTTGCTAAGTCCGGTTATAGATGCTCTCAGCTATCTTGTATGGTCGCGTCCCTTTGTAAATCACCAATCGGTCTCCCAACGAGCAAATTGCCAAGCATATCATGTTTGCAGCATCCCAAAGCAAAGCTAGTGTGCATTTCCTTCTATAATCGGTATTTCTAGTCGCAAATTTTGGATTTTTGATAGTTTGCATAGAAAACTTGTTTGTCTTTTTTTTAGAAATCTCGCCCATTTTATTGATGAATAATGAGTTTCATAGGTACAAAGTTTAGATCATAAGGGTTGTTGTCGTCGTTTTCTCACGGCAGATGCCATAGGGTGGCTTATCGGTGGTGTTGGGGCCATTGGACGCCGATGGGCTCCGGGTGCGGGATTGGGTACGAGAAGGTGGAGACACGCGACGTACCCAGGTTCGGGACCCTCCGTGGGAGGTAATACCCTTAGTCCTGCTTGGATTCGTTGGATGGACGGATAAGTATACAGAGGTGCTCCTGGAACTGTGTTCGAAGGAGGAAGAAAGGAGCAGCCGGCTCGTCTCCCTATACTATTGGGAAGAGTATGGGAGCTCTCTACGTGTATGTTCTCGATCGGGGTTTTTTCCTCCCTGTTGCATGGGGGGCTTGAGGGGTTTTATAGGCCAACCCCCGGCTCTTACAATATGATTTAGGTACGAGGGTGGAGGGACCCGGTTGGCAGCCTCTCCGCCTGGCCAGGGGGTCCCACGGCTTGTATTGTCTTGTCGTGGGCAGGGCCCGCAGGCCAAGCGGTCCCATCCCTGCTGGGACCCACCGACGGGCGCCGCGATTGGCCCTTCCCCACCTGCCCCGGCACGGGTCGCCCGGGGAGGTGTCGCCTAGCGCCAGTCGGTCGAGGTCGTCGGTACGGCCGGCGGCACTGTAGCCACGCCGGGGCAGGCACTCGAGTGGCGGGGGCGCGCTGGAACTGTTCCCTATCCGGTCGCACTCACTGAGGTCAGCGGGCCGGACGGATGGACTGTAGCCGTGCGGGACGACGCGTCAGTGGCCACTCTAGCCACAGGGTCGCTCGCCCCGCCAGCCATATTGCACTGCCGTACCTGCGGTCAGGGAGACGGGACAGGGCGTGTTCGTCCCCAAGTCAATGGGCTGCCCAGCTCGTGGGCGGCCGGCTGCTTGGCCAGCCGGGCGGGAGCACGCCCGGTCGCTAGGCCGGCCGGGCAAAGCGCCAGCCGGAGATGGCTCGTGTGGCGTGTCCCTAGCCGGCCTTGTCCAGCCGGCCGATTGGTTTTTCTTCGAAGCAGAGTGGGAAGGACCCCATTGCCTTGGCCTACCCCGGGATAAGAGCCCCGTCAGTAGCCCCCGAAGTCGGCGGGGGCCCACGTCCGCCGGACGGTGGGATGACGGCGGCTTCCCCCCAGCCTAGCCCGCCTCCGGCCCGAAGGCGAAGGGGCAGACGGGTCAGCTACAGGACCCGACGCCTCGGGTTCTGGCGCGTCGCTTCGAGGCACGCGCTGGCACATGACTTGCCACGCGGCGCGTAATGATGTGCTGGGCCCCACGCACACGGGGAGACGGGATGTCGCCCAGGGCTAATTCGGTAGGGCCCAGGCATAGCCCGGTAGGCCTCGGGGCCGGGGACAGATCCTCTATGCCCCGATACGGCTGTTATGGCCGGTGACGACCCACTCGCGCGGGATTTCTGGGGAACGTGGGCGCAGACGATCCCACGTCCCCGGTCATGTCCTCCCCATAAAAGGGGAGGGAAGGGCAGGGGCGGAGGTACCCACGTCCCACTCGTCCCCTTGCAGTCCTTCTCGCCATTGCCCCTTGCTTCTCGACCTTGCCTCTCCTCGTGTTGCCGCGCTCGAGCCCGCGCACGCGCCCACACGCTGCCCCACCATTGAGATGGCCGACGGACGCGGCGGCAGCTGGGGAGGATCCTTCGTCACCGATGTCGATATCGGGGAGCTGCGCAAGGCACAGATGCTACCGCCGCCCGAGCGGGTGGCCGCCCATGCATCGGGCTGCGAGCTGGTGCCGGCTTCGCAGCCAGGGGAACGGGTAGTGTTCCTCTGGCACTTCTCCCGGGGCTTCGCGCTCCCGATGAGCAACTTCTTCCGCCTCTTCCTTGAGACCCTTGATCTTCAACCCCACAATCTTGGTCCCAATGCCATCTTGTATCTCTCTGCCTTCGTGACATTGTGCGAGGGGTATCTAGGAGTTCTTCCTTTTCTTGGCCTCTTCAATGCGCTTTTTTAATCTCAAGCCGTTGATCAACAACGCATGCGGGGGCACCATAGTGTGCTTCCGCGGCGTCGCCCGCTTCCCTCCCCTTTCTTTGATTGACTCCGTCAAGGGGTGGCACCGCACATTCTTTTACGTGCGGAACGTCGACCCGGTGACGGACTATATCGGGTTGCCGCTGTTCGAGGACCGCCAGTCGTCCCAGCAGAACTGGCCGGCGTTGGACCCGCGCGGCGTTGCTTTGGAGGAGCTGGGCCGGCTCGGGGAGCTAAAGAGCTTCGAGGGGCTGGTCGCCTCCGATCTGGTGGCGGCCTTCATATCGCACTGGGTGTCGCCTCTGCAGATGAGGCCGCACCGGATCTGCGACATGTCGGGCCGGCACGACCCCTGCCGGCAGTCCATCGTGGAGCTGACGCTGGCTCAGGTGGCAAAGCGGGTGAACGCCCTCACGACGTTCAAGCTGAAGCCCGCCTCGTGGTCGTTCAGCATGGAGCCGTATGACCGCATCAATCGGCCCCCCTGGTAAGTCTTCTTGTCGAGGTTTGCCTTTCGCTTAGTATCCCTAGCCGGCAGCCAGCGGGAGAACTTATGACGGGGTGCTGACCGCAGCGGCTGGTGCGACAGAACACCCTGGACGGCCTGCATCCGCAAATCTTCGAGGCGGAGCGGGCGGACTCCGACTCCCGGGACTTCTTGACGGGGGGTCCTGCCGAAGAGGGGGTGGACTCCTCCGGGGAGGCCGACGAGCCGGCGGGGCCGCGAGGTGGTGCTCCTAGCGGAGCCGGAGGGTCCGGAGCAGCTGGGGGACCCGGCAGAGCGGGTGAGTTCCATCTTGGTCCCTTCATCCGCGATTGGACGGACGACGACGACGACGATGATGATGAGCTGATGATCCTCGATGGACCTCCTCCTGCAACGCGCTCGGACCGGAGGAGCGAGGAGCGCCCACCTCGAGGCCCGGCCACCGAGCCGGTCGTCAGGGAAAAAAGGCCGGCCCAGGAGGGGTCAGCGGCTCCACCGCCTGAGGTAAGCTTCTCCTTCCGTCCTTAGTATTCTTAGTGGGGGCGCGCAAGCACACCCACTGGGTGTAGCCCCCGAGATGCGAGTCGGCTGACTGGCTGACGGGCAGCCGGGCCGGATCTCCTTCGAGCGCGTTTTTGACATTCTCCCCCTTTTGCGACAAGAGGGAGCCTCCCTTCGGCAGAGGCTCTTCGTGGAGGCGGTCGCCATCCACGACCGCGGCAAGCGCGACTTCTACCGTCTGGAGGAGGAGCTGGCCCGTATGCAAGGTGAGTTGCGTTTTGCGGGTGGAGGCGTGTAGCCCCCCGAGGTTGGCGGCTTCACGCCTGTTTTACTGACGCTATCCTTGTTACGTAGGCGAGCTAGTCGCCCTTCGGGAGGAAAAGACCGGGCTCGCCGCCGAGCGGGACCGGCTGGCGCGGGATGTCCAGGCGGCCGTGCAGGAGACGGGTCGGCTGGCCGTGCTGCTGGTTGACGGCGAGGCGGCCCGCGACCGGCTCAAGGCCGAGGCGGCGAAGGAGGCGGCGGTCCGGGAGGCGGCCGTCAAGGAGGCGGCTGACGCCGCCTTAAGGACTGTCGCCCTTCAAGGCGAGGTGACCCGCCTCGAGAAGTCGCTCGAGGAGGCCAAGAGCTCTCTTGCTGCCTCGGAAGCGGCTCAGGCGGCCGAGCGGGCGGCGGCGCTCAACTTCGCCATCAGTGTGGATGATGCAATCGAAGGTAAGCGCTTGTTTCTTTCTTTTTTCGATTGGTTGCCTTCTGCTTGCCGCCTCTTTGCGCTTCACCTGGTCTTTCTTTTCTTCTTCCCTTCTTCCCCTCAGTGCGGTTCCCGGATACCCAACGCCATGCCACGCGGGCTGTTGAGGAGCACCGGGAGCACCTCCGGGGGTACGGTCGCTCCATTGATGAGCACGCCCTGTGGGACATGGACGAGATCGGGCTCGCCATCGAGATGCGGATGACCCATCTTGAGCAGAGCATGGAGCGGCTCAAGACCATTGGCAAGGAGGTCATCGCCGCGCTGTGGCCAGGCCGCGGGGGAGCTCTGACGCATCGCGTGGCGTTGTGGCTTGAGCATGCCGTCTCCCGCCTCGAGGCCTGGAAAGCCTCGGTCGCCCGAGCCGGAGCGCAGATGGCGCTTCGGTTAGTCACTTCGTGGTACCGGGGGGTGGACCTCGCCCGGCTAGCGACGATGCGGGACATACCGGCCGTGGAGCGGGAGGCTCGCGAGCCGACCCTTATCTTGCGGGCAAACGAGCTCACGTCGTATGTCGACGTGGATGAATTCCTGCCGCCCCTTGGAGAAGACGGCGAGCCGCTGCCCGAGGACTCCTTCGGCATCCCCTAGGGCTCGGACGACACCAAAGTTGCCAACGAGAGCACCGACTTGAGCGACGAGACGGAGGAGACCAAGGAGTCCGCTGCGAAGGGCAAGGCGGCCGACCCGAAGGCTGCGAGCACCTCCGGGACGGGGACCGAGCCGCCTCTTGACGTGTCGGCTGGCGACGCACCGACTGGTGACGCGCCGGTGGCTTGAGCCCCCGGGCATCTTCCTGTTTTGCTCTTTCTTTTTCTTCTTTCCTGCACTTTGAACTTGGATTCGATCCACCCACTGGGGGTGTGTATGTAATGAGTTGAACGCCGGCCGTGGGCCGTTTTGCTTTATGTTATGAGTACTTTGTGTTTTATGCCTTATGAATCTTGCCGCCTCCACCTTACCCCTTTTTCACCCGCCACGCCCCTTTGCATTTCTACTCTGTTTCCCCTTTGGCCTTAGCCCCGCCAGCTGGGAGCCAGTCTGTGGCTGGGTCGGGGCGTCCGCCTCGAGGGAGCCGTTTCAAAAACTTAGGAATTGCGGAGGGTTTTTCGGGGTAAGTGAAGCGGCTAGAGACGCGGCGAGGGTCTGGCTGGGCCTAGAAAAGGCCCCATCCCGCTTCGACCTTTGGTGCGAGCCGAGCCTTGCCGCCCCGAGGCCCCATCAGCCGGATAACCGGGTGCCGGTCTGCAGCTGGTAAGGGTGGGGAGGCTTGGCCGGCTCACATTTACTTAGTCTTTTCTGCGGAGAGACACCTCTAGGCCCAACTGGCTAGCCCCCGAGCCCGGGAGCCGGACCGGGGAGCCGGTGAGTGTGGGAAGCTTTGAGATAAATGAAATGGGACACGCCCCAAGAGCCGGCTTGGGACGCCCATTGCATTCATAAGCCCAAAAGGACGGGGATACATATATACGTTGGTTTTTCCTTAGCAGTAAAACGGGCGCAAGAGTGCCGCATTCCACGGACGCTCCGTTTCTTCGTCGGAGGTGTCTCTCTTGTGCTTCTGTGGCTTCTGGGCATCTATTAGATAGTACGCATTGTTGTGTAGCACCTTGCTGACGATGAACGGGCCCTCCCATGGGGAGGATAGCTTGTGCTGACCGGCGGTTCGTTGGATCCGTCTGAGGACCAGGTCCCCCTCGTGGAATGAGAGTGGCCGGATCCTCTTGCTGTGATAATGTCGGAGCTTTTGTTGGTAGATTGCCGTCCAGCTCAAGGCTAGTTTGTGAGCCTCCTCGAGCAGGTCGACGCCGTCTTCTCTTGCTTCCTTGGCGTCCTTCTCCGTGTATAGGGTGACCCGAGGCGAGTCGAATTTGATGTCGGTGGGGATGATCGCCTCGGATCCATACACGAGAAAGAACGGGGTGTAGCCGGTTGAACGGTTAGGGGTGGTCCTAAGACTCCAAAGGACGGCCGGTAGCTCGTCGATCCAGCAGCCGGCCGACCTGACCAGCGGGGTCACGAGCCGGGGCTTGATGCCGGATAGGATGAGGCCGTTTGCCCTCTCGACCTGGCCGTTTGATTGCGGATGAGCGACGGAGGCCAGGTCGAGCCGGGTCCCTTGCCTGGAGCAGAAACGTGCGAGCACGCCTTTGGCGAAGTTGGTGCCGTTGTTGGTGATGATGCTGTGGGGGACGCCGTAGCGTATCATAATGTCACTGATGAACCGGACGGCCGTGGGGACGTCCAGCTTCTTGATGGGTCGTGCTTCGATCCACTTGGTGAATTTGTCCACGGCCACCAGCAAGTGCGTCATGCCGCCTCGAGCGGTTTTGAAGGGCCCCACCATGTCTAGCCCCCAAACGGCAAAGGGCCACGAGCGGGGGAAGGTTTGGAGGGCTGTTGCCGGCAGGTGGCTTTGCGTGCTGAAGCGTTGGCAGCCCTCGCACTCGTCAACCAATTCCTTGGCTGCCTCGAGAGCCGTGGGCCAATAGAAACCGTGGCGGAAAACCTTGGCCACCAGGGCCCGGGAGGCGGCGTGGTGGCCGCACTCGCCCTGGTGGATGTCGAGGAGGATCTCTTGGCCCTTTCCCGGCTCGACACACCACTGGAAAACACCGGTGCTGCTGCGATGGACGAGCTTGCTGTTGATGATGCTGTAAGCCGAGGCCCGGTGTAGGATCTGCCTAG